>CM063289.1:6846628-7235089 GCA_032173965.1 Sitta carolinensis
CTGCATATCTGGACACAGAAAAAAGTGAGAAGTTGCAACAAGTTTTAACTAGCAGCAACAAAAACAGTTCCTTACAAGTTCTTAGCAATATTCCTCATGTGTTCATTAGGAAACACTGTAACTGAATGGAGCATATAATGTGGAAATGGTCTTCTTCTGTTATGGAGTGCCGTTCACTCGAGCAGATGTCCCAAAGTTTGTATCCAGAAGGCTGGGTTGGATCTATTTACACTGGAGGTGCTCCTGGGGCGAGTGCAAAGCTGGCACTATGTGACATCTTCCTCCTCTGAACAGTAGTCACGACCCTGCAGGGACAAAGGCCAGGCAGTTGGTACATAGAGACAGCACACAGGAATAAATCCAGGAAACACTGAGAGCAGTTATCTGAACTTGGGGGGTTCAAGTTCAGAGCTGGTAAAAATCTCAGACACAGGGAATTTGCAGGAAACCAGGATAGGAGATGCTTCCCTTTCTGTCACTATTAATCTCATAAACATCAACCCCATATACTGAATTCCAGGGGGGTTCCAACAAACTGATTTACAAACCTCCTTTATGTAAAGATCCACCTTGATGGACACAGCCCCAAGATTTGTTGTGAAAAGATAATCTCTGAGGCAAAAGCAACAAAGCATATAATCCTATGAGCAACACAAGGCAGCTGCTGTGAACAAGAATCCCTCATGTGATAACCTCAGCAGAAGTTAAACCCCAGAGCAAAAGATGCCACTCATATTTAAATTATGCTTGTACTATGGGGGATTCAGTGTAAGCTTCATAAAACATGGATTTCTTATCAGACCAGTCATGTTATGCCTTCTATCCCATCCCAAAGGCAGGTGTGGAGCAGCATCTCTCTGGGTATTCCCCTTGGGATAGTCTGGAGAAGGGACATCCCCTCCCTCCCTACCCAGTTCTTGCAGAGCAGCAAGAAAGCACCTGCTGGGAGCCACTGTCCTTTTTTCCCTGCACAAAACCAGCTGGAGCTGAGCTGTTCAGTACAAGCCACTCAGGGCATCTTGCATCAAACAAGTGCCTCAAATGCAGGACCCAAAATCTCAACCTCTGGACTATTTCCCATTGTTCCTGCATGCTGGGTGTATCACCTGGGCACCTGGAGAAGGACAGCCCAAAGGAAAAAAAAAAAAAAAAAAAGGAAGAGATGTTTCTTTACAGCTCAGTTTATTTAGGACATGCAGCTGGGCTGCACACCAGGAACAAAGGCTCCAAAACAGGACTGCAGAGCTGGCTTTGCTGGAGCCCAGACCCAGGAATGTGCAGTGCTCTGGCAACTCCCTGTGGCCCAGCACTGAGAGCAGAAGGGGTTTCTAAGTACGTTAAAATAACTCCCAAGAGACTCATCAGCCCAAATTCCGACTCAGCAATCACTGACCCAGAAAGAAAGGAAAAAAAAAATACATTTTTTGAACTAAAAGCTGTAACTGAAAAAGAAGGAGCACTGAAATTCTTTGCAGTAAAGCACAAATCTGTTGGTTTTCTCCAGCCAAGGACCACATTTGGACAAATCCAGGAGACTGAGTTGGTGATGACGAAGGCTTTGTCCAAAATGCTTCAGAGCTGTGAAAGGCAGCAGCAGTGACTGAGAGCTGAGCTCAGGGCATTTCTGGGACAGCCTGCTCAAGAGGGAACCCCATGGCCCAGCACCCTCCACTGGTGGCCATCACTGCTATTAAAGCCTCAAGCAGACCCAAATCTGACAGAAGAAAAGCCATCCTGCACTTTTACCCTCCTAGCCCTCCTGCTGTTCTCCTCCTGCTCCTGACTTTGCCTGGTGGCTGCCAAGTGCACCAGTTCTCAAATGAGTGCCAAGGAACTGCTCCAAACCACCGTGCTGAGCATGTCCTAGCCATGGCACAGACACATCACCTCCCACCAAGGCCTGAATGCCACTGGGAGCTGGGCTGATCCCTTCCAGACACATCACTTCCACCTGCACACTGCTGCCTTTGGGGACACATCCCTATCTTTTTGGCGACCCGACCAGCCCAGGCTGTGGTGAGTCCCAATGGTGCCCAACAGAGCTTTGGTATAAATGTTACTCCCCAAATGCGTTTTTGTCAGTAATAACAAGGTCAGCATTGCTCAGGAAGATCAGAGAAGGAATAAAGTGCCCTGTTGTCACAGCCTTCCCCGCTGCACCAGAAATCCAAGACAAGGGTTGTGCCCTCAGTGCTCCTTGAGCAGAGGCAGGGGAGGGCTGCCACTCCCTGCTGGCAGAGGGAAGGCAGCTTCAGCCACAATCCAGTAAAATACTTAAAAATGCACATTTTTGACGTGTTGGTTGTTTCAGAGGATGTTTGACAGATGCTGGAGGAGATGATCCCTTGATCACTGAGAGGCTGCTGTGCTTGAGATGGGCCGTTATCCTGGTGGGCCTGGGAATACCTCATGGGAAACGGTCAGCTAAGGGCTTGCAGAAGCCCCACTGCTCTAGTGGAAGTGTTCCTGCTCACTGCAGGGGTTGGACCAGGTGGCCTTTAAAGGTCCCTTCCAACCCAAACCACTCTTTGATTGTATGATTCCATGACTGTCAATCAAATTCTGTCTCAGGGAGCAGGCTCCTGCACCCAGAGGAGCCAGAGGCACAGAGCAGGTGGCTACTAACAGGAATGTATGGGCCACCCATGGACTAAGTAAATTGTGGGTTCAATCTCTGCATGGGCCATTCACTTTGAAGCTGGACTCAGTGATTCTTGTGGGTCCCTTCCACTTCTGTGATTTCTGAGAAGCTTTAGTGATTGAAAGTGTAAATGAACTATGTTGAGGAAGATGCAAACTGTAATATGTGCCTCCAAGTCCAGCTAATTCCTGAGGAATCCCGTCTCCCACCTCTGCAGTTTCAATATACAACTGTCAGCTTTTGTAGATGTCCACAGAACACAATGAGTGTTTCTAAACGAGTGAGTGAATTTAAGGTAAGTTAAAAAGCAGTCTGATGTTCTTTTCCTACTACTTGCACCCAAACCAAAAGGGCTCATCCCTCATCTCTCCCTTGCTGTACCTCCAAAGTGCTCCCCTCCTGATGCCCCCTAGGGGAAGCATCATGGCTCACGATATCCTTCTAGGGAATAAAAAGAGGAAGAAAAAAATCGAAGGAAAAAGGCCTTTTCCCCATTGTGTGGGTAACAGGCCAATAAACAACACAGCCTGGCTCAATGGCCCCTTGTGCTGGAGGAGTGGGCCAGGCAGGGGAGGGACGGGAGGGACAGGAGGACAAGGATGGAGGAGAAGCAGGGGAGGGAGAGGAGAGAGAACAGGCAGGGGAGGAGAGACGGAAGGGGAGGGGGAGGTGGGAGGGGAGGAAAAGGAGGCAGGAGAGGCAGAGGAGGGAGGGCCCGGAGGCCAGCAAGCAGCCCTTTCTCCTGCGGGACACAGTGGCCCCTTTGAGGGGCCCGGCCGGGCAGCCCCCGCCCCGCTCCGCGCTGGGAACCCTTTTCATGGGCTGGTTCTGTTTACGGGGCTCTCAGAAAGGACGGGAAGAAAATGCCAGGAGGCGGCACTAAATCATTGTATACTGTGCTAATTTTTGTCCGTTTCTCATTTTGTTAGGGAAAAATCAATGGAGTCATTAAGAGCAATCCACTTTGCTAATGAGTTCCAGCCTAATCGCCGTGCCCCCGCATAGGTCGGGTTGGCAGCCCGTTCCCAAGGGCACTCCCTCCATCCCATACAAGGAGCTGCTTTGTGCCCACTCCCCGCTTCCAGCGCTACCAACGGGGGATGCAGGGAGTGCTGCCAGGCATCCTTCTTTCCCTGGGAAGGGCTGCGTGTTCTCCCAGCAGCACCCGGGGGCCAGGTGAGGAGACTGGTGGAGAAATCCCGGCACTCCCCCACCCAACGTCGGTGCTCAAGACCAAGCTGACCCGCAGTGACATCCCCCATGGGGATAGCAACACCACGTCCCAGGCTCAGGGTACCCATCAGAGCTCATAGCAAACATCCTCACATTTTTTTCAGTCTCATTTTTATCCATGGGCATGTTTGCATTGTGATTATTTTTTACAAACTACTGTAACCATGCAGGAGACAGTTTATGATGATGGGACCAGCGATGGTTTTCCTCTGGTACAGCTGCCCAGGTTTGTTTTGCCATGGTCCCTTTTGAACCACAAACCCAGGGGGCTATCTCTTGTGGGGTTACAATCCCCAAACACAATTCCAGGAATTGCTTCAATTGTTCCATTACCCCTCAGCCTTTTTCCTACAGGGAGACAGTTGCCTATACACTCTGCCACAGCTTCCAGTAATAACATACACTTCAAGGAGGTAATTCCTCCAGATCATTGTACTGCTCCATGTAGGATCCAGAGACAGCAGTTGTTTTTCCAACCATTTTCCAGACAGCCATCATCAAGATGTTTTTGCCAGCAAGCACTAAGTGGGTAAATTTTTCACAGTCAACACTTCATATGTTAAAGCTTTAAATTTTTATTTCTACTTATTTCATGCAAGCCCTGGTGGGACAGGGCCCCTTCAAGGCAAGGTACATTAGCTTGCAGGGCTGTGCCCAGGATCAACTCTGCCCTGAGCCACCCCATGCAGCTCACAGAATTCAGTAGGGATGGGTGGGAAGAGACCTTACAGCTCATCCCAGTGCCACCCCCTGCCAAGGGCAGGGACACCTTCCAGTATCCCAGGTTGCTCCAAGCCCCATCCAGCCTGGCCTTGGACACTGCCAGGGATCCAGGGGCAGCCACAGCTGCTCTGGGCACCCTGTGCCAGGGCCCCACCACCCTCACAGGGAAGGATTCCTTCTCAATATCTCATCCAACCCTGCCCTCTGGCAGTGGGAAGCCATTCCCCTGGACAAATGGTACTCTAGGCCCTTGTCCCAAGTCCCTCTCCAGCAATAGGTCTATGTCCTTCCTGTATTGCCATTTTTTTTCAGGGAGTAACATGGAATTTGCATGGAGCCCTGTGGAATCAGGGTCCAAATAAATTTGAGATGTAGAAAGAAGAAAAAAACAACCAAAGGCTGGAGAAACTTTAGGAGAGATAGGTTAATTCTTCATTGCGTGTTTCACAGCAAATCTTTTTGAGTCCAAATGCAACATCTGACTAAATCAGACCTTGATCTATGAGACTGGAGAGAGCCCAGGTCATCAATTTACTTGCCTGAATACCAACACAGCCTAATACCAGGACACGTTTCTATCTTCTTAATCAGAGATGATAGTTCAAAACCAGATTTGTCCCATCACAGGAGTGCAGTGACCGTCCCAGTCCCGGCTGCAGCCAGTGGAGCCCATTTCTTCTGTGCTGGGCAAAGCAGATCTCAGATTTATCCAGCAGCAGCAGAGTTTCCTTTAGGAGGACTGTTCACGCCTGCTCCGTTTCCTTCTCTGGTTTCCAAAGCCATATTTCTGTGTATTTCAGCCTTCATTTCTCAGGTCAAGCAGATCACTTGTACTCCTGACCCACATCTTTCTAATTTACTCCAGGGAATGTTCTCCTTGAGCTTAATTGCTGCTATTACCTGTTGCTCATTCTCCACTGGAATATATTTCTGTGATTTCAGGCTAATTTTCAATAAATGACGATAAGGCTGACAGCAGATGAGCTGCCTCCTTCCCACTGCCTGTCTCTGTTCCATTTCCCCCTGAACTCTGGAACACACATGCTTTTTGTCTCCCAAAGCAAAGCCCGTGACTCTACTCACAATAACCTCAGCGAGTGGGAAGCCCCAGGAGGACTCGCTGCAGCTGCTGGCAGATTTTGGGAACACTTCTGAGCCTGCTCTGCCACAACTCAGGGCCTCATGCTCCACAAAGCTTCTTGGTCTTCCCTCTTTGCTCTCCTCTCCACAGTCTGCCACGGGTCAGAAATTGTTTGGACAACACTCTTAGGCATATGGTGGGACTTTTGGGTTGTCCTGTGAGTTGGACTCCACGGTCCTTGGGGGTCTCTGCCAGCCCAGGATATTCTAACCACAGCTACAGTAGTACAGTGACTGCAGATTTTTGTGCTGTCACCTGCTGAGCTCTCTCCAGCTACTCCCAGCCTCCCATCTAACCTGTAACTCTGACTTCTCATTAGGTCTCGGGAGTATTTTTACCTCAAATTATGGAGTTTCTGAAAGGACTGGGTTGACTCCAGCAGAACCAATATCTAAGCCTATGTTTGAGGCTGACTTTCACATTTTCAATCAGTCCTACCCCAGCCCTCATTTCAGTATTCGTTCCTTCCAGCAAACCCTTTGAATGGCATTACCACCATCACAGGCAGTTCTGTATGTGCCAGTTCAGCTCCAGCTCTTGAAGCAGGGACAGACTCACTCAGAGACAGAGCAGATGTCCCCCTCTGAACGATTCAGAGTGTTTTGACACTGAATTTTGGTAGACAGAAGCTCCATGCCTCATGACATTCTGGTTTTTACCTTTGGGTGACATTTGCAGGAGGCAGTGGAGCCTTGTAGGGGCAGCCAGGAATGTGCTTCTTGGGGCAGACCTTCCAGAGAAACTCTCCAGACTGTCTCAATAAGGCTTTTTTTGATCTCCAAGACTCATAAATACTTCCTGCTTGCAGCTGATGAAACACCAGCCCATGTTCTTTCCATTTCACACTTTGGCTGCAGGAGTCTTATTTCAGCTGCCCTCCCTGTCCCAGAATGGCTGTGCCAGGTCCAAGCACCCCTGTAATGCTCCTGCCTAACGCTCAGAGCTGTTGTTAGTCCTTCAGATCTGGTGACCCAGCACCCCTCGGGATCTCAAGGGAGCTGAGGGTGTTTTGCTCCCTTCTGGAGTTTCTGCAGCACAGCCCAGGGAGCGGCGTCTCCATCACCAATCCAACAGCCACGGTAACCATGGGAACACCACAGTGTTTGGGACCTCACCGGCCACAGGCAACACCCCCCACACATCCACAGACTTCTCCAGCTGCTCACCGACACAATTCTTCTCAAAGTTTGACTGCTGTACTCCAACTCCCTGGAGAAGGGACTGAAAATGCTATTTACGGATCAGACAAAACCCCTTCTACTTGCCAATCTTTTTGGCATTTGTGACAACACCTAGGGAAAAAACGTGTCGTGAGCAACGATGAATTAAAACCCCCCAAACTTGTCTAATGAAGACTATTTCCTCAGGCACAGGAGGTCCCCAGGGAACACAAATCCCACATTCAGCTGTGCATTAACTCCTGCCAATCCCATCAGCTGTCAGCAACTTGGTCTCTTTGACAGATAAACTGTGGATTTCCTCTGAAAAGACAATCTCCTGATCCCAAAGATAAATTAGCCCTGGAGATCGTCTGGAACGTCTCAAAGTGGATCCAAACAGCTCCAAACACAGGAGACAGGGTCAGCTGCACCTCAGTGGGGCACTTGGGGGGATGAGGGTGTTAGTGCCCTGCCACAGACCTTAGGAACAAAAATTAACCAGAATTCATAATTAGATACAGCCTGATGGCATTGTCTGGTCTGCAGATAAGATACTCTTTGGAAAATCCATTTCACTGGAGAGTCTGTGCTCAATATTATGGAAGGTGATGATGTCCAGGAAAAGCATCTGAATATTCATAAGGTGAATGCATTTATTCAAAGGAGATACAGCTATATTATGGATATTCCACTCTTAAACACATTAGGTTATATAAAATCTTATCCCTGTGAAATATTTATCCCCAGAAATATTCTTCTCAGAATCTATGAACTCCTCATTTTTACTCTTCCCCTTTATGTTTTCTTTTGTTTTCAAAATCTTTATTTTTTAAGAGGAAAGTAACAAATGTGTTGCTTGAGACAAACACAAGATGCACCCACTGTAGCACTCTGACTCCTAGGACTTGGAGTGCTGGCAAAAATGGCAGAAGTTCAGCACTATGCAAGTAAAAATTTCCCTTCTACTCTGCAACCCAACATGACAACTTAATAGAATAGAGAAGAACAGAAAAGAACAGAAGAACAGACTAGACTAGAAGTAGTTCAGTCGGAAAAACCTATAATCATCAACTGCCTGAGCACTTCAGGGCTGACCAGAAATTACAGTGTGTTGTTAAGGGCATTGTCCAAATGTCTCCTGAACTGACAGGCCTGGAGCATCCACGAACTCTTTGGGATACCTGTTCCAGTATCTGACTTCCCTTTCCATAAAGGAATGCTTCCTCACATGCAGTCTGAAACTGGGAGTACATATTAGTGTACTGCTACTGAGGAAGCAAATATTTAAAGTATTAAACAAGATGCATGAATCCAAAATAGGCAGTGCAAAGAGTAAATTGGTGTGTGAACATTAACCTCCCCCCCATCTCCCTCAGCCATTCCCAGTATGAGCTGTGCTCCAGCTCCTTCATTCTTCTCACAAAGAAGCCAAGGGTGTTATTTAAAAGGTTTCTGAGGCACACAAAAGCTGCTCTCAGAACAGCTGAGATATGCAAAGAATTATTCATCCTCTTCTTCAAAACATCTCCAGCACCATTATTTCCCTGGCACAGCCCTGGGGCAGGGTTAGCCACACTTAGAGCTACATCATCCCTTGGAGCCAGTGGCTATTTCAAGGAGATTCAACAAGAAATTCCTGGGGTATCCCAGCTACTACCAGCATTAAGATTCCAGTTGTCTCCCATGGAGATGAGATGAAAGATCAAACGAGCAATGACGTAAAAACCCCACTTTGCTCTTCACCTTTATCCAGCATGTATATCGTGAACATCTGAGTTATCCTGCCATTAATCCCAGACTGGTGACACTCCCAACAAAACAAAAGATTCTCTCAGTATCTCCTGTGAACTCTTTCCTGGTCCTCTTTGCACTTGAACTATCTAACAAAGGAGCTGGAAGGGAAATCTTGGGCCAGATCCCTCCAAATCATGGAGAACCCGGAGGGCTGCAGCAGGTATGGTCACTGTCCTCCCTGTGAAGCTGGGAAAGCTGTGTCTACCTCTGAGGGAGACTGGATGTTTACATTGCTGTGTCTTACCTTTTCAATTTTTTCATCAAGCATTCTGAAGAATTCTTGTTGGCTTTCAGAGATGTGCATGCTGGAAGGCAAAGGAACAGTATCAATACCAACAGGATTTCTTGCCTTATAAAACAGCCCAGGGTTGCTGAGGGGCCCAGCTGTCAGCTTCCACCACTGCGAAAAATAAATCACTTTATGCTTTCATCTACAATGTCAATTTTTAATCTTTTTTCCCCATTTTTTGTTGGCCCACAAAATATTACTGCATTTAGTTCTGCGTACATGTGCAACACTTGGGGTGGTAACTGGGATCCACATGCATCCAGACCTATTCCCTTTTCCAGGCTGACTGCAGGAAATTAATAGCCCAGTACCTCTGCCTCTGAGAGGAAGAGTGAGAGTTCCCTGAGGAGAGGGGAGACAGAGCCCTCCCTGAGACAGGGAGGGCTCTGTCAGGACAGGAGGTTTTCCAGGTCTGCCACCCTCACCACTCACTGTCAATGAGACACTCACAACATGAGGGTAAAGACTGTCCTCTTGCCCTGTCACTTGTTATGGGGGAGAAGAGACTGAAAAGTGCTACAACCTCCTGTCAGGGAGTCATGCAGAGCCAGAAGGTCCCCCCTGAGCCTCCTTTCCCCCAGGCTGAGACCCCCCTCCCAGCTCCCTCAGCTGCTACTGGAGCTCCAGACCTTTCACTTCAACTAATTCTTCAGCACCAAGAGGCTCAGTGATATGATTTTGCATTAGTAAAGAGGGCTGCAAAATACTCTTTTTTTCATTGTCTATAAAACGCTGATGGTAACCCGAGAACACAGGTCCTTCCCCATGGGGAACCTGCAAGCTAAAAACACAGAATGGATGAGGAGACAAGGGTGAGGATGGATGGCAGGTGGCATTTGGGGTGTTTACTCATGTTAGGGCATGGTGAGAGCCTCCCTCCTGCACGAGTAACACCCCTCCAGGAAGGTGAGGCAGAGCATCCTCTGGGCCCCCACACGGAGGAGCACGTGGGCTCACAGACAGCTGGGGAAATGTGCCAGGAACTCCATGTGCAACACAAAAAGATGCAAAAAAGGGAGGATGGAGCCAGTAGCAACAATGATGCCAAATGGTCAGAAGGACACACAGCTCTTGGAGATCTCCCCCAGCACAGAAAGCTGTCTCGGCTTCCTGAATTCCCACCCATCCCCTCTTCCTCAGAGTGATCCTTTCAGCTGTAATGAGTTAATGCTCTCCCCAAGTGCCCAACAACGGGCTGCACTTCCCCACAAAGCTCAGCATTGAGCCCTCCCTGCTATCGGCTGAACGTATACAAAGATCTGCTTATGTGGGACATAAATGAAGCTCAGTTCACAAGAGGAGGGCTCAGGAATAGCATTAAAACCTAAAGCTGGTGATTCAGCAGCACGAACAATTCACCTTTCAGTGGTTGAGGGAGTTCTTGTCCCCAGCTGTCTGCCTATATTTTAATATTTATCCTCAGGTTCCCACCTCCACCTCAGATGGAGAAGAAATGCTTTTTTGGGACAGATGACCCCATCACCTGCATATTCAGGTGCCTTTGAAGGGATTTTAGGGCAGGGCACCCCCTTCTGAGTAGGCAAGTACTTGAAAAACAGTCTTGCCTTTACAACATCATAAATCCAGCTTCTAATAAAATGAGATAATACTGCAGTGACTCACCCCAACCATAATTTGTAAGAAAACTAAAAGAAGGCAGGGAAAAAAAAAGTATTGTGTAGTCATATCTCTGAAAATTCCCACAGGATAATCCTACAGATCTGGTCTAGTGGAAGGTGTCCTTGCCCATGGCAGGGAGGTTGGGTTAGCTGATTTTTCATGTGCCAACCCAAACCATTCTGAGTCTGATTTGGCAGGGTAAAACTGGTCTGAAACAACCATAAAACCACAATTTTATGCTTCAAGCTGCTGTCACTCTCTGAGTTATGAACTTGTCCCAGGGTACTGGGTGGGTGTGTTTGACCAGTCAAGGTGTCAGTGAGTGTGAGTTTGGTGATGCACTGACAGAGCAAGTGCCTATGAGGTCAGGGTAGGATGCAGGGGGAAGCCCTGAAGGTGTGGCAGGTACCAGGACTGGGTGTAAAAGAGGAAGGACCAACCCTTCTCCCTCAGCCAAAGACTCCCATAAAGCTATTGCTGGCTCCCTACATCCCCTGGTTACAGAGTCCATGGAAACACCTAAATCCTCCTGCAGGGGGAAGAGGCCTCACAACCTTACTTTTCAGGTGACATCAAAATATTGAAAAATAATTTATAATTTGGTACTTAGTCCATGCTTTGTTTAGAAGTAACATCCATGGTACCAAAACAGTACTGTAAGATGCATCTAATGATCTATAAGTTTCTGCTTTCCAGATGAGTAGACCTTTCCCACCCAATTCCACCCCACCCTGCAGTCAGAATTGTCATGGTTTTTAGACAATGAACCTTAAAAAGAAATATAAATTGTACATTGTAACAGCTGTTTTCTGACTTGGCAATTATCAACTCAAGCACATGTAGCCACTTTATAAACTGAAATGCAGTGGTAGGTTGGGCAAACACTGGAGGATCTACCCAACAACCTTATGTTACGTTCTGCACCTCTCTGGGAAGTTTCCTTAATTTTGCAGGTCTGTGACAGAAATATTTATCTCTGTCAATGCAATGTAAAAAATAGGCTTTTTGGTCAGTTCTGATTTCTGCAGGGACTTTTCAAATTAGAGTTTTATGAAGGAATGGAAGCCCCACCCCCATGCAATTCCTGTTGTGGATGTACCAGAAGATGACCCACCAAAAGGACAGTCCTTTTTTATCCCAGAGTAATTAGCCTCATTTTAGAGCATCTTAAATACATCTCTGACCCTGCTGGGAAGGACTGAGCCACAATAATGAAGTACAGATTTGCTGAGGAGTGCTTCTACCTCCACCTCCCTACCATGAATTTCTCTGCAATTACATCCAAGCACTCGGCTTTTCCCTTTGAAAAGAGGCTGAATTGCAGCTGATTAGGAAATAACTAAAGTTTCCAGACTTGAAATCATGTTCAAGGCATTTGATAGGCAGGAATTTTAAATTAGTAAGTTCCCTGAGGGCAGGGCACAAGGAAAAGCATTTCCACTGGTGTTCAAAACCCAAATCAGAAACCTTCTTAACTTGTTCTTCTCTCTCTGTATAATCTGTTATTTCTCAGCCAACTACTAATTAAAATGTAACACTGAGTTAGAAAAAAAATGAGTTACTACTATCAATAACCAGCTCTGCCACAAGAGGCAAATATTTCATGTAACACTGACTGACCCCAGGAATAATGGGCACAGAACTGCCAGCCAAGCAGGGAAGAACTCGCAGCTACAGAACAATCTTTATTTTAACAACCTGACCACACCCAGTCCTAGGCAGAACAGCTGCCAACCTAAACGAGGAGCTAGCAAAACTCTCCCTGGCACTGACCCAGTTGTATTCAGGAACACTAGTGGATATAGAGAAGTTTATTCTGTGCAAGTTGTATAGAAAGCAGAAAAATTGTACAGGGTCTTCTGTTAGGCACAATAGGATGCATCTCACCTTTTTTCAAGCCCTGCATCTTTGCAGTGCAAAGGAGAGGATGCTTCCCAGTCTTGGGACACAGGTGATCTTACCTCTAGCATTTAACTCAGAATGACTTTAGGGCTTCTGGAGTCATCATTTTGGTCTTTGCTAGGCAGTAATTGTGAACCTCACAGGCATTGCTTATTTTTATTTATGATTTAAACAACAAAAACTGAACTTACTTTGCTCTGGGTTGATGTACTAATCCTGGGATCTCTTTATTAGATTTGAGTCTTGCGTTTGAACTGGCACTTTTTTCCTGAAACACACAAAAAGCACACAACAGACACAGCATCAGTATTTATTAAGCATATGAAGGATGACAGGCAGTTGTCATCAGGGTGTCACACTCGGCTGGGGCCAGGCTCTTCTGCCTGCACACCTGAATAAGAAATGCCTCACAAAAATGAAATTATAGGTAACACAAGAGATGAAATGACCCCAGGTGGGCAATTTTTAAAGCCCTGGACTTGATGGCAGTGGAATTGCCTCTGGGTCACCGGATGAAACCCAGGGATCAAACTCCATGCTAACTCTCCAGTGGTCCAGGAAAATGGGGGGGTTGCTCATATAAATCAGTAACAACTCCAGCCTCCACCTTCACCAGAACAAGGCAAAGCACTGGCGAGGCAGTCCCAGAGTCACCCAGCACCAGAGGCTGGCTCAGAACAGAGTGGGGAATCATCAGCACCAAGGGACTGCCTGCAGGAGGAAGCACGTGTCAGACACCCTGGCAAAGGGCAGCACTGGCAGACAGGACCTGCTCAGCCACAGAACTGGGGACAAGGGGCCCAAGGAAACAAATCAGCTCTGGAGAGCCCAAAAATAAGCATGTGGGGCTGCTGGAGAGACTCCAGAGAAGCCTCCAAGGGCTGGAGCCCTCTGCTCTGGAGCCAGCCTGGGAGACCTGGGGGTGTTCACCTGGAGAAGAAGCTCCAGGGAGACCTTGAGCCCCTTCCAGAGCCTGAAAGGGCTCCAGGAGAGCTGGAGGGGGACTTGGGACAAGGGCCTGGATGGAAAAGACAAGGCTTTCCACTGCCAGAGGGCAGGGTCAAGTAGGATACAGGGAAGGAATTGTTCCCTTGTGAGGGTGGGGAGGCCCTGGCACAGGGTGCCCAAGAGAAGCTGTGGCTGCCCCTGGATCCCTGGAAGTGTCCAGTGCCAGGTGGGACAGAGCTTGGAACAACATGGAAGAGTGGAAGGTGTGGAGGTGGCATGGGATGGGCTTCAAGGCTCCTTCCAAGACAAACCAGTCTGTGTTTATAGGCAAGAACACAACCCTGTCCTTTGCAGAGGACCAGAACCATTAAAGAAATCTTTTAAAAGGTCTGGGAGGGGAAAGAGAGAGTTGAAAGCCAGCACTGCTTGGTAAGCCCTCCTCATCATGTCATTAGCTTCTGTAACCCAAGACTTAGTGCACACACATATCTATTATCTCCAAAATCTTTCAGAGGGATACAGCCCCTTTCAGATCTTCCCAGTGTCATGTGTTAGGGAAAGCTGATGGTGCAAAAGGTCTGAGTCAAATCTTAGAGGTCACCCACTCTACAAATCACTTTGTATTTCTTAGGCATGTCACACCTATGACAATTTAAGAAACATAAACCCAAGAATCAGTGTTTTTGTGGGTAATTTTGGTGGTTTTATTTAGCCTTTGAATGTCTGAATCACACAACAAGATTTTGGAAAGGGCTACTAAATCACTTAATTAAAAAAAAAAGGAGGCTGTCTAGCAGTTAATATTTTAATGAATAATTCTACAAGGGCTGTAAACATCAACTGCCTCAGCATTTAACACTGTTTAATGCATATCTTCTAATCCTCCTAACCAGGGAACAGTGCTTTGCATGAAAATAGCAGTGAGAGAGAAACAAGCCCTTCCTCCAAGCCCTAACAAGGGTGTCTGTGTTTGCTACACCCCACCAGCTCAGGATCCCATGATATCATGCCAGAGCAACAGAACAAAAGGCAAAATCACTTTTTAAAAAGCATCTTCTAATCTTACCAGCGCTAGGAGGGTGTGACATGTATGTGTTGTGTGTGATGAACACGTGTACACAGACACACAACCCATGAGTGCCTTCATGTCTGACTCATGTGGATGACAAAGCCAAACAAAAAGAGAGGCATGGGTCTCATGGAGAAGACAACAAAGCCATAAATCAGCTAAGCCCCAAACTCCTGCGTCAGGTGAGCCTTTATCCTCAGATCTACTCCCTGGGATGGGAAGGGGAAGGGAAGACTCTGATCTACAGCTCCTGTGTTGGGAGCTGTGAAAAAATCAAGGCAGCACAAACTCAGCTTTCCACACCTCTGCTCGTGGTTTGGTGTCAGCGCAGCTCTATCAGGAGCTGGAACCAGCCCAAATCCCAGCCTAAAGAAACTGCTGGCACTTAGGAACAAACAGAAAAACACAAGAAAAGTATATGTTGCCTTCTCACTGTGGGTCCCAGAGCAATATTCAGAATATTAACTGACACACATGGGAAAAGAGAAATAAAATTTCTGTTTAGTTGACTTCAAGATTCCAGAGTTTACTCTTTCCTTCCTATTGCTCCTGATAATTACCACACCTCAATTATCTATAACAATTCTCCTATTTAAGCAAAGAGTATGCTACATTCTCCATCTGTCACTCAGCAGGAACTGACAGAAAAGGAAGAGTTAAGAGAAAAATAAAACCCAACCAGGTTTCAAATTGGCTCAATGCTTTGTTTATAACTCTTATTTATGACAGTGATATTTCATTGCACTGATTGAAATACTGGCTTGGATAAAAATAGATATTCAAAAATAATTATTCCAAATGCAAACAAATAAGAGTATTTTTTCCTCATTGCTTTGAAGATAAACTGACTCATCAGAAATTAATGGCTTGGCTTCTAATATTAAGCTAACAAAAACACCTTGAAGCGCTTTAATGCAGTCAGATTGTTCTTCCAGACTGACTTGACTTTGGCTGAAGGGTCACTTCTTGCAGTCCAACCTCATTTTTCCCCTTATTTAACATTACATAAGTTACCATGCACCAACAGAACCACAACTGTTTTTAGAGACCTAATCTGTTGCAAATTGAAATGAATATGCAGAAGTTTGGTTTTAATCTAGCTCTGCTTATAAGGATTACTTACAATAAATGCAGTAAATGCTGCCTCACACCACAGGCTTGAAAGGAAATCCCCCAGGATGCTGCACTTGTAGAGCAGCAGTAGCAAAAAAGGAGAATAGTGGACATTTTATTCCACATTATTTTGCAATTACTCATTATCAAGGTAAGCTGTCATCCAATCAAGGTGATTTCATGTGATAGATTTGTTAATTATTGTTAATTCCTCCATAAAGGATGCACCATCTCCAGGATTTCAGGGCACTAACAGATGGCAGTGACTCTGCTGCCAGATGCTATTAACACAGCAACAGCCACTACTGCCATTATAATTAAATATCTGTCAACATTTCCCTTGATGCCTCCCTTCTGATGAACCCATTTCTAGAGACATGTGAACTTCATTTGAAGTATTTTTCTTTTCTTCATAAGGCTGCTACAGATTGACTCAGGTAAGCTGCTAACAGTCCTTATAAAATAATATTCCTGATTTATATCAAGATGACACTTTTCTTCAAAGGAACCAACAGCACCTTTAAACTACTTTCTAGACCTAAGCAAATCATCATTAAAGTCACTTAGAGGAAAAATGAAGTATTTGTTTTCTTTTTATACCATAAAATATTCTTCAAAGTAATTGTATTTGAAAGGGAGGAACCAAATGCATCAGTTAGAAATGGGCTGAATGATGTGATGCAGAACTTCAGTATGCCAGCCCAGTGCTTTTTAACTGCACTCAGTCATGAGCACCAGCCTCAGGTACTAATATCTCATATTGGGCTGTCTGGATCCATCAGGATGAACAAGGGAGAAGCACTTACCTGTGAGATTTTATTTGAGTTTCCTTGCTTTATATGTACATAAGGGCTCCTTTATTTTTTTTTATTATTTATTTTTTATTTTTTAATTTTTTTTTTTTTGTGCTATCCTTTGGCAGGAAGAGAGCCTCTCTTTTTTTTCTCTATCTACCTGCAAGCAAAACCACCTGAAAACGTCATTTAGGGTAACTTTATAACGAAGGGGCAAATCAAATATGGAAAAACCTCGGATACTAGTCAAAAGAGATTATTCTTGGATGCAATTTCATCAGAGGAATCACATTACCCCTGCCAGAATGTGTACAGGCATCCAGTCCAGAAGGGTGTCCTGGGCATGGCCTGGATCACATACAATTGGATGGCGCTGACACAGGAGTCTGTTCTCCTCCTCTCAGTATCCATGCAGGGAATAAGTGATGATGAGAACCATGGACCCATGTGACCACAAGCTCTGGAAGCCAGGCTGGGGAGCAGCTCAGTGTGCTCACAGCAAGCAGAGCCTCACAGGATCACAGAACATCCTGACTTGGAATGCACCATGAGGCCCAACTCCTGGTCCTGCATGGAATCACACCACGAGCCTGAGTGCTCCAGATGCACATCACCCCCACAACACAATCCACACACGAGAGGCCGGGCTTGGCAGAGAATTCAACCATCATGGCACACAGGCAGGAATGGATTCCTGTGGTGAGAAGACACCTAAGAAAGACATTGTCTGTCATCACAGTCCCTTGGCTGTCCTGCTGCCTGGAGCACTTTGATCCTCACAGGGAGGACTTGAAAGCATGGCTGTTATTTGTGCATTTGGGTGAAGCTCAAGGTCACGTTTCATAGTAAAAACCTTGTCTTAAACAGAATGTTTTAATAGATATTCTTGCTGTGTAAGGTCTGTATCTCCTCAGCCCAGCATGAAGGAGTTGCCCAGGATGCCCCACCCCTGTCAGCATCTCCATCCTTGGAGATGTCTAAAACGTGTCTGGGCTTGACCCTGGGCAGGAGGTTCTAGACAGCCCTGCTTGAGTCATGAGGCCAGACCAGATGACATCCAGAGGTCTCTTCCAACCTCATCCAACCTTTAGTTCCATGACACAGTACAATCTGACCCTGGGGAAAAAACACTTTTGAGTAGGTATGTTGAGTTTTATCCCCAGGCAGCAGTGGGAGAGACTGAGGCCATTCAGGCATGCAAAGGGAAGGCAGCAGCAGACACAGTGCCTGGCATTCATTTTAGAAAACAACCTGATTCTGCAAACCCAGCCAGCATCACGCAGTGAGTCTGCACTGACACAGGGAGCGTAACCCAGGCTTGGCAGGGAAAAATCCTGTGCTTTCATCAGGGATCCAAAATGTGTTCCAGAGGGCAGACCTCATCCTGAAACCAGACACTTAATGGAGCTCCTCCTTCCCAGGGAAATTACTGGGAAATTCTGCTGTAGCAACTCCAGCTCCTGGAATGCAATATGAAAGAGCAGGATTTAATAAATCATGAGCAGCTTTCTGCAGCCCACCAAAAGGCCTCCATTGGTGAGAAGTTAGGGAATGCTGCTTTCGGTGTTTATTTACCAGTCACACACAGGAGCACACACAGTGGTGAAGTAACACATTTGTAACTCTTTTTAAATGCTTTTGAGATGTTAAAAACTATGAAGGGATTGTTTTCAAAAGAACATCTAAAATGACCTTTACACTCAACTCAAGCTGCAAGAGCTCAAAAATCAGAAAAATCCAGATGGAAGTATAAAGTCAGGGGAAAAAACCCAAGAAAACATAAAGGAAGAGGAAGGAAAAAGTTCCCTCTGGAGTGAGTTGCAGGACTTCTCCTCAGTACCTCAGCCCAAATTAGTGGCCTTTGAGCTTTGATGAAGGACATCATTGAAGAGAAGGGGCTAAAAAAAAGGAGGACAATTCCCACCACTGAAGCACAGAGCATATATTTACTAAGTCTAATGGCCACAGCTTTCTAAACATCCTCATCATCTTTTCTCCCAGTCAATATTAGAAAGTCTGGACTAATTAGTTACAGTAATTCCAATTAATTCTGTCAAGTAGCCTAACATCAGGATTTTGTGTGAAAAGCAGACATGGGAGCAGCTGGCCTGATGACAAGAAATTAGGGCAGGTAAACAGATGAAATTACAAATAAAGCACATAAATAACAAGTAAGTACTACCAATACATCCTGCAGGGAAACTCTTCTCTACACCTTGCCATCCTGCTCCCTTTCAGAGCTCTGAGCTTTTATCAACCCACGTGTGAATCCTTGTGATTCTTTATAGCTTGAGATACTAAAGTCCAGAAAAATAAAATCTGGCTTTCTATCTCCAAGTTCCTTTCTGCAGACAGACTGACAGACCTCAAGGTGTCCCCTACAAAAAACAAGTGGTGTAATCCCTGGTGAAATGTCTCTGTTGTGAAATGTAAGGATTACGCAGCCCTGACAATCAGGGTTTTCTGGTTCCTTCAGCCTCTGCAGCACCCCGAAAAGTCAGCCAGGATAAGCAAATGAGCATAGCAGAGAGAAATAAAGCCAGAACACCTGCCTCAAAGGTGCATGAAGTTCCAGGTCACATGGGAAATTACCTTGCTCCTGCAGCAGGAGCCCTGCCCACCTGTGTAATAAACCAGAGAACACGGGCAGGAAGCAGGGGAAGAGACCAGAACTGCCAGCAGGAAGGGATTTGCAAAATGAAGATGGGGATCCCTCTACGAACAACTTGACAGGAGGCTGAAAACTGTCCCTCACAGCTGTACACCCCATAAATCCAGGTGGCAAGGTGCCTTAGAGCATGAAGAACAGTTGCATCAAAAGATATCCAAAAGACTGCAAATAAAATGCCATGGGCAGAAAGGCAACCTGCTCTCCAGCTCTTGTTAAAACACCTGATCTTCAATGGCTTTGGCACATCAGACTGGTTGAAATGTTTATCTAGCAAATAAAAAACAGATAGCAAAAAAGTTAAAAACTCCATTACTGATGACTTGCAAGATTAGGCTGACTCTTGAGGAAACTTCAGAGAGCATTTGGCAACAAAAAGCACTTGGCAACCTTACACTTCTGCAGGTATGTTGCTTTTCTGGAATGTAAAGCCACCCTAGACGATAAAACCTGGCTCAAAAATTAATTTTCTGCTTATTAAGCCTGTGTCATCAACTATTCTGTCTCTCTCACTCAACCAGCTTTTACAAAAATACACTTATTTATAGTAAATGTAGATATTACTCATGCTCCCAATTCTTCATGAGTGTCTCCTGAAGGCAGTTTTCCACCAAGTGCAGAAAGAGCTGGCAATGAGCATGAAACAACAGGAATGGGTAAAGTCTGTGAAACATTTACAGCCATGGAAAAATGGTGTGGAGAGGGAGTTGGGGAGTCATGCTATTCCTGCTCCATGAAGGCAACTTGCTGGAATGGCAGGAGGGTTATAGCCACCATAATTTTGCAGAACTTTTTACTGGGATGGTTTTGAAGGGTTTTACACCCTTCAAATATATATGAGAGAACATAGAGAAGGAGGTGTGCCCTGTTTAAATAGCTGGGTCTACATTTACAGCAGCTGTGGCAATCTCTTAAAACTACTTTTCTAGAGCCAAAACAGGTCTTTTTCGGCCTGTTTTTGGAACATGCTCTACTTTAACCCTCTGTAAAATCAGTTTCCTGAGAGATGCCTTCACATAGCAAGCAAAACCTCCTGAGGCCTTCCTGTGATGTCAAAACCAAGCAAGCCAGACGCCGATGGACACAGACCCTCCCTCTCTGCCTTAACACAACGCTGGGCTTACACCGTAGGATGGGCTCCTGGAGGTGATGGTCACCACCAAACAGCCACTCTGAGGAGGTGGCAAAAATAGGAGCTGGCTCCCCCCACCTGCAAACAACAGCCTGGTGATGGTGCTTCCTCTTGCAGAGTCTGGAATCATGCTGGTCACTGGCTTTGATCTGTCAGCTGCAGGTTTGGGCAGATTGTACTTACTGCTTTTTTCTTATTACATCCAAGCAGTTCCCAGATGTCAGGATAATGACACTGCCCATTAGTCAAGTCTTAACAGGGAATTTAGTAGGATACACATAAGATAGAGTATCAGCTGTGAGGAAAGGCTGAGAGAACTGGGATTGTTCAGCCTGGAGAAGAGAAGCTTCAGGGTGACCCAACTGTGGCCTTCCAGTGTCTGAAGGAGCCAAAAGGAAACATGGAGAGAGACTGTTTACAAGAGATGGAGTGCCAGGACAAGGGGAAATGGAGTCCCACTGCTAGAAGGCAGGGATAGATGGGATACTACGGGGAAGGAATCCTTCCCTGTGAGGGTGGTAAGGCCCTGGAACAGGGTGCCCAGAGAAGCTGTGGCTGTCCCTTCCCTGTCTAAGGCTAGGCTGGACAGGATTTGGAGCAACGTGGTGTGGTGGAAGATGTTGCTGCCCATGTCAGGGGTGGGATGAGATGAGCTTAAAGTTTCCTTCAAACCAAACCACTCTATGATTCTATGAAAATACTTTTTCCTCTCCTGTTCTAACCTGGGATTTACAAAGGATGGAACAAGGGAAAATAATGAAAGACAAAGTGATTCTGGGTTTGTTTCTTACAGTTAAGAGGAAAACCTGTACTAATTAAAGATGTGGTGCAAATGAAAAGATCCTGTTAAGCCATATGTAAGCAGAGTGAAATGGTAGCAAGAAATTATGAATGAGGCAACCCTGAGAAGTGAGATAACAGAAAACCAAGAGTGGTGCTACTCAGTAATACAAATACATTTACTTCAGGAACGGATTGTGAGTTCCAAACCAGCAAGAATTCCCTACAATAAGCTCTCATTCTTCTAGCACTGTCCAAGGCTCTAATTTTGAGATTTTCAGTAATTGCAATTATGTAAATGCCATTGCTGGAACATATTTTCAATGTCTGTATTTTCCTTCTCTCAACGTCTGTTTTTTTGCATTAATTCTCGAATTTGCACCAGGCATAAGATTTAAGACCCAAGAGAATGAAGTAACAGCTCTTGCTACATGGCAAATTTCCATTTTGCCCAGCACGCCTGGGTAAATGTGCATTTTAAAGGACGTAATAGTTGGAATATTATTAAGTATTACATATGTACTATGACACACGAGAAATATTAGAACTGCAGGAGAAGTCTTACATCTGATCTGTGTATTTTGTACCATCTTCTCCTTGTTTTAGTTAGCAGTTACTTTTGAACAGCAGGAAGAATGATTATTGTTTCACAGACTATAGTGGCCTGCTCACTTACTGTGTTTCCAATCCTCAGCTGTATAAGCACGGATTTTGTCTGGATTCTCCCAACACATTTATCTGAGAGTAATACTGAGAAGAGGAACCATATAAATCAGAATGAAACACAATCATAAACGGTTTAAAAATTTCATAAGCCATTTAAATCAGTAATGGAGGCTGGGTTTTAAGTGTTTATCTCCTCTAAGTTTCCTTGAAAGAAGAGCAGATAAATAAATGCAATTTCTAAGTGCTGGTGAAATGAGGCACCAATACATTCCAATGAGTATATAGAAATAGAGCTCTGATGCTCAGGGTGGTGCAGATTAGAAGATATCCAAACCAATACTGGGAGAAGAACTAGCCTAAAATTCAATTACAGGCCTGGAAATACTCCAGTCCAACATTTAGGACATTAATGGTTAGAGCCAATGATTTTTAAAGGTCTTTTCAAACCTTAACAATTCAATGATTTTATCAGTGATTCTAAAATAACCAGTACTTCAGAGTCCCAAAATGACTGTATGCCTGTTATAGCCTTTAATACCCACTCTGCTTTTCCATCCCCTCTTCCCAACACCACTCCTAGTAGGTGGGAGAGGACATGGAAAAGACTCAAAATGAGCTCTGCCCTCCTTTCCAGAAGGCAGCAAATCTTTCCTCCAGGAAAGGGTCAGAGCCAGCCCAGGGTGGCTGTGTGCATCAGTCCCACAGTGCAGGGCCACGAGCCCAGCCAGGCTGGGATACGGTGTCAGCTCCCTTGGGAGAGACCAGCCATGGGAAAGGAGATACCATGCTGGGCAAGATCAGGCAAGCAGGGATGGACCCATCGTTCACCCACAAAATTTCAATGTCTCCTTGATCAGAACATGAAATAGCACAGTGAAACCCTCTGAGATCAGTCTCCTCAGATCTTCGCCTGGTATCAACCATCACAAAAGAAAGATATTTCAAAATATCACCCAATTGCACCACCCCAGGGCATATATCCAAACCACTTCAACCGATTTCTGTCTAACCTGTTCTCCAAACTCCTATCCCACAGGTTTTCCCAACAGTCTGCCTTTCATTTTACCACTTCCCTGAAAGGTCAAACGTTTATTCTACTACCCAGCTTTAATTCTTGCCTGATGCCTTCCTGACTCTCTCAGGGGTCACGGAGAAAAAATGCTTGTCGTGCCTTTTAAAGAAGCCTTTCCTATATCAGATGACTCGTTTCCTTCTGTATTTTTAGGCTAAACAAATCAATTCCTTCCATCTTCCATTACAGCTTACATTTGCTAAGTGTCCTATTCTTGTCACTACCCTCTGGCTCTTCTCCATCTGCCTGCATCTTTCCTACCGAGCACATTTCCAATTTCAGCCACGGTATTTAAACCCCTCTGAAGTCAGGATGGATCACATGCATTGCCATATATTTGTTTTTCATTCCTGTTTTTAATTCATTACCTCAAACAAGCAAGGCTGACCTACAACAGATACAGGATATGTCTGTAAACTATGCATTCATACACCAAAAAACAAGGTAAAAGAAAGTTGAAAAAGAAATCAGCTAAGCTCACCTTCTCTAAGGGCTACAAAACATTTGTGGTACAGTGCTCAAGATCTCTCTCAAGCCAAAAAAGTTGGTGGGGATGGTCTGTCTTCCTGCCTCAATGCTTGAAATACTAAACAAAACAATTTGTTGCTAACAGAAATATCAGGAAGTAAAAAAAATCCACACGTTCTATGACTTGCAGTCCATCAGGTCTTCTTAAAATTAACATGCAACATGCAAAACAGGTGTTCTCATATCATTTCAATTTTGCTATCTAATCAAAACTGGCTTCCAAGTCTGTAGTTGATTTCCAGACATTTGCAGACACCAAATATAAACTGTGTTTCAACACAAGCTCTATTTTATTTTCAAGTGAGGTGAGTGAAAAGATAAGCACCTCTAAAATTTAACAGGGTTGTCCCATCACAGGAATGCTGGAAAATGATGGACCAGCATGTCCCAAACATGAAAGCTCTGCCTGAGTCAGAAGTGCATTCCAATGCATGGTCATAGGCATAGTACTTACAATGAGGAGAAAACCAGAGTTTAGTATGGAGATATGGCCTCATTTATCACTGCAATGTTGTACTATTAGCATTCAATTGCTTCCCTACACTTAATTAACTCCTTTTTGAATCTTAATGTGATAATGAGAACTTTTAATTCAAACCATATACCATGTCAATGCTATGATCCTAACAGCAAAAATAGATTTAAGTCACTCAAGTACCATAATCCCTCAGCCTTTTTATAACACTGTGATTCATACAAAAGCATGGCAGATGCATCAGACAAGAATCTTCCCTGATTGCCACTAAAAACATTAACAAATAAAATCTATTTTGAAATCAAAATCCAGTTTGCTATGATTAATAATTCTCACTTGTTCATCTCTCTGCAAACTGAAGAGCAGCAGAGATGGTGATCAAGGCTCTCTGGAGATCCTGTACCTATGTTCAAGCACCTGGTTAGATCATTCATTCTCACAAAATTTTCACCTTTTCAACAACCCACAGAGAGACTCATGATATGAATCCCACTCTTGGCCCTTCTCTGTCTCACACTTCATAGACTCTTAAAACCAGACTAGAGACCTTCCAAACCCAGAACATCAAGACCCAGCAGCAAGGAGCACACTTGACCTTTCAGCAGGCTCTTCAGCTCTGTAAGAAACACCAACAACAATCATATAACTTTATAAAGAAAACTGGAAACATCACATTTGGCACTTAGCAGCCAAATCTAACAACCTGACAAACACTAAACTTGCCAACCTGAAGGATTGCAAAAGCAGTTTTGAAACAAAGGGAGGCACGAAATGTGTGAGGATCATGTGTTTCCCTGACTAGTGAAATGCAGAGCTGCTCTAATTCCCTGACTCCTCATGAAGAGCCTTCCACATCACTGAGGCTTTGGGATGCAGTGGTGTATGTCCTTAACAAAACAAGTGCCTAAATTCACTGTTAACAGTTTTCCAGATGCCAACTTCGAGCTGGGCACACTTTGCTCCTGGATCTTCAAAGCACTGGAAGGACCATTGCAGGTCATTGACCCTGGAGGTCCATGGGGCACAGGCCCCTTCACTGCTCTCCTGAATCATGGCCTGCACAAGTCTTCCAGCACATGCTGGAGACTTATCTCACAGTTATTAAACTTGATGAAAACAGGAATGACTCCATGCTGGAAGGACTCTGTTTAGAACAGCTGGGTAAGGCCTGCAGGGAGGGAAAGCCGATGGGGAGGACGGGTGAACAACCCGCCCCAGGAACAGCATCCCGTGCTACTGGCAAAACTGCTGAAATAACCTTCAGCAGAGAAAGGAAGGGCGAACAGCAGATGGGGATCACAAGATGAGGGCACATTTTATGATGTTTAAATTTCACTTAAACAACAGCGACCATCTGAGTGTAATGAGCAGAAGGAAATATTTTCCTTTCAGTCAAGGCTCCTGTACTCCTTTCTTCTAAATGAAGAATCACACATGGCCTAAACTGTAAGTTAAACTTATATAAGTATAAATAAGCAGGTGGCAACATTGCACTGTCCTAATTGAGTTCTAGGGTCATTAAATCCTTTCCGTTACTACGCAGAGGGCTTGCTGCTTTGCCTCAGCCATGGCGAGGCCTTGGCATGCACCATTCACCTGAGCTCCTGCCCCAAACCTGAGCTCCTGTGCCCATGGACTCTCTTCTCCAGCCCTCCCACGGACTTTCCTGCTGCTTGGCAGCACCAAGTGAGCAATCTGTGATGATGCAGCCCCAGACTGGGATGGTTCTCAACTCTCTCCCCCATCCCCTCACTTCTGAAAGGGCACATCAAGCAGCTCACTCTGCAGCTGGGTGAAGGGAATGGCCAGGATGTTGTCAAGACTTATCTGGGAAGACAACTGCTTAGATGATTAGGTAGTCTGCTCATAATCCTCAAATGCAGAGTTTAGTTTAAGCCCCAAATTCCTAGGACTTAAAATCGCTTTCAATTAATTTTAATATTAGGCACGTTGGGCCCCAGGGGAACTGCACAGCCACCACCATGGCACAGCGCATGCTCTCCTGAGCTGAGCAGAAACTCTGGCCAGCATTAACAACACAATATGTGTTCTGAGAATATTTTTCAATATCTAAAGGTATTTATTTTCCTCTCAGCAGGACCCTCTCTCATTAAGAGTGCAACCTCACAGTCAATTTGGAATCATGGAGTGGCTTGGGTTGGAAGGGCCCTTAAAGCTCATTCTGTTCCAAACCCTGCCACGGGCAGGGACACCTTCCACTATCCCAGACTGCTCCAAGCCCCATCCAGCCTGGCCTTGGACACCGCCAGGGGTGGGGCAGCCACAGTTCATGGCCATTTGACTGAGGTCTGACACTGAACAAAGAAGACTGCAGAGGAGAAAACACAGATGCATCAGGACTAAGTCCTTCATTCCAAACATTCAATAAGCTGGACTTCCCAAATGAATTAGGAAAGCAAATTTCACAGCATAATTATCTTGCTGAAAGACAAAAGGATCTCTCCAAGTGTTGTTTAAAATTCTTTACCATTGAAGTATTGATTTAAACAATGTAGAGTTACTATTTATCACAAAAACCAGAGTACAGTGAATAATCTCAATACAAGAAAACTAACTAAATAACTAGTAATATGATTTAATTCTACATGCAGTATTCTGCTTCTTGGTATATTTGGTCTCAGCTATCAGCCTACTGTAAAAGCCAGCCAAGAATTCTTCAAGCCCTGCCAGAGCTACAAATACTGGCCAGAAATATTTGTAATATCACGGCTCAGTTTCCAAAAAGTAAGATGCTGGACTTTTACAGCCAGAAAAATACAAGGCGCAAAGGACAATAAAAAATGAACTTACTTAATATTGTAGGAATGCCTCAGATCAAACGAATCCAAGTACTCTTAATCCTGTAGGACTGCAGCATGACAAATACACTTCATTTAGATACTCAGCCCCCGTGAGTCAAAGCAGTCTGGAAGATTCAGGCTCACAACTGCTGGATATTACTCAATTAGCGTGAGGCAATGATTTCCAGCCCTCAGCAGCCAAGGCAGCCTCCTCCTCTGGAGAGCCAGACAGCTTTACCTTGGATTAAACTGATTGATTTTTCCACTGTGTGCATAGAACAGCATCGTCAGGCAATTTGAGTTCACTGGCCACATTATTAATGGACTTTGCTAATTTTTTCAAAGCACTAATGAAATACAAAGCATGGTGTCTTATAATGAGGTGTAATTGCAGCACCAGCCTCTGCAACACGTGCATCTCCAAGGAAAATGTGTTGACACAGACATGCCCCTTAAGAAGTTTGGGCTTTATATTTCCTTACTGTAGGGTATAGTATCTTGAGCCACAGGCAGTCCTATTCATTTCAGCCAGCCCTCCTGCTGCAGTAAGCCCTGCTCCCAGGAGAAGGACGCCAGCAGGAATGAGTATCTCTCAAGGAAACCTCTTTGCTGTGTAATTCAGAACCCAGACATTCAGTAACACTAGTCAAGGTAAATCCCATGTACAAACCTAACAAATCAAGAAAACATCAGGAACTCTATTTCTTCATCTTGGATCAGGAAAAAATTAGGAGTAAACCCAAATTCTGCATCTTGGCTCAGTCACAGGTGTGCAGATGCCCAGCCTCCAAGTCAGGATAGCTGCTCTAAGATCCTGGTTTCACCCACCCTACTGTAAAGCACCAGGAATGCTCAGCTCTCCAACTAGAACATTGACCTATTTAAAGTGAAAAAATGCCCTGAAAACGATAAATGACTGGAATCAGGAAAGTTCTTCAGATGAGTTCACATGTAAATATATTGAAGGTACTGACTCTGGAAGAAATGTAAGGCAGGATTTGTGTACTATTTTAAAGAGGATAAGAAAACCCTTCTCCAAGCTCATTCTGACATAATATAATGATGTCAAAAGTTCACTACTTACACGTCTGTGCTAATTGATCAGAGTGGCTGAATCTAAGCTTTGACTAATACCAAAGTGCAAAGCTGGCTGAGAAGAAGGCACTTTAAAATGGAACATTGTTTAAATGGAGAAATACATCAAGTAGGATTTTGCTGGTATCTGTCCTGGAGCTGGATTTTCACTAGGGACTGGGATGATGAATAATAACAAATTGGAGACTACAACTGCTTTCCAAAATCCCAGAGAGCACCAAGCCAGGAAAGACTCAGTTTTGAGGGATTCACAGTTATCTTGATTTGGAGAGATGTCCTGAAAAAGTCAGGAGATCAATCTCAAGTCCTAGGTAGTACACTGACAGAAATAACCAACAGGATACAATAATATATTGATATATCAATAATAAAATAACTAACATAGAAGCACTAGCTTATGCAGTAGCTCTGCTGGACAGGATCTAGAAGCTTGCTGGACACCAGCCATCAGTATCCTGCTCCTGCAACCAAGCCAGGCCTCATCCTGATGCATCTAGAAGCTGAGACAGCTGTGGAATGCGTGACCTGGCCACAGGCACCCGAAAGGTGTCAAAGAACAAGAATGACAACGGCTCCACATGAAGTGGAGGAAACACTCCATGAACTAGAGCTCCTCAGCCTCCAAGGTGACAGCAGTGAGACACAATGCTCTCCTGCCCTCTGTATCCACCACCACCCCAAGGACCACGAGGACACCCACATGGATCAGTAACATGGGGATCTGGATGGCAGCGTGTTCAACTAACAGTTTGATGGCAGCGCTCCAGCCTTGAGATGTGTTCTTCACAATGCCAGCATACCTTCTCTATCAATCCTATTCCTAGCTATCAATCCTATTTCATGGATTCTCCATCCTTTTCCCAGTCCACTCCCACAACTTTGTTCATGACAACTTCTTTATTCGTGTAAGGCAATGAGCTTGAAGCAAGAGAGAATAATTATTTGATATCTCCCATCCCAGTGTTAATATTCCTCTAAACTCAATTAATCACGAAGAACCACTGGCAGTTCCCCATTTTCCAGCAAGATACACCAAAGTAATAAAGTGATTTCACATTCTGCTTTTGAAGACAAGCTATTAAATTCACATACTGTATTACTTTAATCAGGAATAGTTAATTAAGCTGTTCCCCTGATATGAATTTTTATCATTCTGCACCAGCCATACATAACTTTTCTAGGACTCAGACTGGGGCCATGATGCATGTTTGCAATCTGCCTTTCCAAATTAATCTGTCACCACTTGTAAACTCCAAGTGGATCCAATACATTTTGTCTCAAAGGTAACTGGGCCGAGTTCGGGGACACTGGGGACTCAAGGGTGAGTGATGCTGAAGCACCACCTCACAAAAGGGTTTCAACGAATTACAAGTCATTCACCATGACACAAAGCATTTGTTAATATTTTAGTCTGTTTGCCTTGTTTCATTTCCTAAGTGAACTTGGCTTCATGCTCTATGAATGCTTCATGCTCTATGCTACCATTCATAAAATCAATTCAATAACTTACATGCTCATAATAATCATCAACATCTATAATCCAGGAGTCAAAAGTGTAGGCCATAAAGCAAGGGAGTGCCAGGTTATTAAAAACATTAACCTATGATATGAATCTAAGTCTAAATTTTTTACAAGCAAAAACCCACCAACAACTTTCTGTTCCTGGAGCTTAAGGACAGGCTAATGCAATGTTTTTCTAGAAAAAAAGACTTCAAACACAGCAGCCAAGGAGCCAGGTACAAATCTCTTATCTTTTAAAGTACTCACAGAAGTAGGATAGCAAAAAGGAAAAAAACCCGACATCACTATTTGGCTATGTGACTTAACCATAAGAAAACAGGTTTATGAAGTAAAAAAGTGCATTAAATGAAAACTTGGACAAGTTTTTCAAATATTAACTGGGAGTACTCTGTTATTATGCTATGAGAATTGGCTGGAATTTACCCCCAGGAAAATAAGGAACATAAAGAAGATGTGTCATCCCATCTAGCCTTTTGTGAATCTATGCCATCAAGTCAAGCCAAGCCTACCATAATCCCATCCAAGCACTTTTATTTAGGTTTTCTAAAAGGCAGACTGATGAGGTTGATGTGAACTGACTCTTTTCACACCTCACAATTCTACATAATTTTTTAAGGCAATACAACCAAAGGAGGCGGTGTATCATGGGACTACTGGATCCCCAGCTCCATCAAGAACCCACTGAGCAAAGCCCTGTCTATGGAGACAAAAGGAGACGCACATCAGGGCACTCAGTGATTTAATGAAGATAGAAATGAAGAATGAAGATAGAAAAAACAACTATATTTTGCTTATTTATCAGAAAAATCAAGTACAGCCAGAAGAAAGTTAACAAAACCCAACCAGGCCCACAAGGAATATGCAAGCCCACTCCATGAGCCCTTGAATCGGCTCTTGGCGCTTGGGCCTTCAATGTGCTTTTCCCATTTAACAGCTTTGTTTAGATAAACTCACAAATATAGGTATTTACATAGCATGATAGAATGGTGTATTTAGAGATTTTAAGGAGAGGAACATTCTTTCAGGCTCATCATAAAATGAAGGCATGCCAAACTTTAAGTAAAGAAACATGTTCTAACACCGAGAAACTTTTATAATTAATCCTTGCCTTAAATCATCTCAGAGAGAGTTATGAGTCTAATTACCGTCAGTCGAGAAATTGCTCATGTTACTGAAATGGCTGAAACCAGGCCCTGGGTAACAGACAATCTGAATCCCTCCCATCCCATGACCAATTTACAGCTAAGCCCTGACTCACTGCATTAAGTGCAAAAATATTTCTCGGCATTAGCGACAGCTCATTGTGGGAGCAACAACAGACACGGGTGTGGGGGAAAAGAGTCCCCTCTAAACTCCACAGCTTTACAGAAGGGATGAAGATAATACACTGCTAAAATAGTCCTTTTTGATGTTGTTCTTTTTTTATTTTTTTTTTTTAAGATCGCTAGGGCTATTCTTAGAGGAGTTTCATGATGTGCAGGTTGCAGGGAGCAAAGGCTTGGCCGGTGGCCAGCCCTGGCTGGGTTTGCTGAGTGATGTTTTAGCTCACAAAGAGATTTCTGCTTGCCTTTCTAATGAAGAAAAGGAAAAGAGGAGGCAGAGGACTCCATATACAACCAGCTAAGAACGAGCTGTACTCTGGAAAGATGTGGCACCATCTCCTTGCATCTGCCGTCAGCCAAGCCCTGTTTGAGTGCCGAACGTGTTCCCCAGGAAGGAAATGAGTGTAAACACTTCAGAGGCAGCGTTCCCATACGGATGTTATTCTTTGGAAAAGCTGGGCAGGACGCAGGGACTTAGAGAGCCAGGAGATCTCCAGCAGCAACAAATCCCACAAATATACAAGCTGCTAAACGTGTGAATGCAGCCAAGCCCTTATGAAAAGAAATAAGGCACGTTTTGACCTTGACTCACTCTTAGACACCACGAAGCAACTTGAAGCTGGTTATTTGAGCCACCAGTCACCTGAAATGGCTGAGATTTCCTATGCCTAGCTCAGGCATTGCTTGGCTAAGTGAACGTCCTCTCCAACTCTACAGAAAGTTACTGATGCCAGAGAAGTTGCTGACACCCATCCCTGGAAGTGTCCAAGGCCAGGTTGGACGGGGCTTGGAGCAACACAGGATAGTGGAAGGTGTCCTTGCCCGTGGCAGGGGATGGAACTATACAATCTTTAAAGTCCCTTCCTACCCAAACCAGTCTGTCATTCTGTGATCCCATGAAAAGGAAAGGGTAATCTGCCAAACCCACAGCATTTCAGCAGCAGTGCCACACTACCAGCACTGCTCCAACCAAATCGCCCTCTCTTGTTCCACTACACCTGAAAGCCAAATCTGTCTCTCCTCTCCTCTCCTCACAGCAGCTTTGTTTCTTTGAAAGGCTAAAGGAAAGGAGAAAACCAAGGGAAAAGGGCAGCCTGATTGGCACTTCCTCCCAAACTGCCCCTCCACATCCTGGAGCCCAACATCCAAATATGCACAGAATCACAGAGTTTGGGTTGAAAGGGACCTTAAAATCCATCTCATTTCACTCCCCTGCCATAGGCAGGGACACCTTCCACTAGCCCAGGTTGCTTCAAGCCCTGTCCAGCGTGGCCTTGGACACTTCCAGGGATCCAGGGGCAGTCAAAGTTTTTCTGGGCAACCTGTGCCAAGGAAGAATTTCTTCCTAATACCCAATCCAACATTGCCCTCTGGCAGTTTAAGGCCATTCCCCCAGTTTTGTCACTCCAGGTGACTCTTTTCCCAAGTCTCTCTCTCTCTTATAGGCCCTGGGGGAAGAGGACAGCACAACACCTCTGTTTTACAGAACTTTCCTCTCACTAGGCTGTGCTTTTTTTCTAACGCCCTGGGCTTTGGAAACTCCCCCCAGGTCACTCTCCTGGAAGTACAAGGATTTTGGAATACAAGTAATTGTTTGGATGAAATTTTGGGGAAGAACTGGTAATATGCGAGCTCATTCTTGCTGTGTTTGCAGGTCGAGCAGCTGCTTCTGATTCCCAACCCTTGCCTTCAGGTGCTGCTGCAATACAAACTACATTTAAATATATATACACACACAAAAAATTATAATATGATTAACTTATTAAGAAGCACTGGTTTTGTGTTCCCAAGCAGAGATTATCTGTTGGCTTAAAGTGTTTTTTAAGCTGCCTGTCTTTGATGGTATCGCATGGAAAGATTACATATTAGATAGAGCAGCACATGGTCCACACAGACCAAATGTGGGAGATGAAAGCAGAGCACCAAGAGCTCTGTTTGAGCTCCAACACTGCTTCTTCCAGGAGCAAGGAACAAACAATTAAAAAAAAAAAAGAAAAAAGAGTTTTCTTCTCAGTGAGAACAAGCATGAAGTTGCATATTAACTTAGATCAGTACTACTTTGGTATCTGTATAAACCACTGCTTTCTATTAGAAATTATTAATGACTTATTCAGGAGATTTTTTAACATACCTACATGTAATTACAAACTCTGTACACTCATGAGTCTGAATTATCTGCTCAGGTTTTTCAGAATATCAAAGTACTTGCCTTTACTGGCATAAACTTATTTCCATAGAGATTTTCTTTCCCGTCCTGACGTTTTCTTACCTAAAAAAATCCTGAACTCTTGAATGTTACACTGTTACATTGTTTCCCCTTCTCCCTGTCCAATTTCTTACTCTCCACCAGCTGAAATGCAGAAATCCCTTCCAACACACATCTGAGTCTCTCAGCTGCCTGCAGAGCAGCTGGTCTTGGCTCTCCACAAAATCAAAGGGAAACAACCGAAGTCCAAAAGCTCAATTACAGTGAAAAACAGATGAGGCTGAGCCCCTTCCAGCCCTGGTATAGGAACACACAGCACAGAAGGATGGATACACTCACTATTTATTCCTGGATGTGGCTGAAGCACTTCTGGTTGAGATAGAGACAGCCCAGCTCCTCTTCCCTGGGGGGGCTGTACAGGGCACCAGCAACACCCCAAGAACACCAGGAAAGTCGTCAGTGTCCCCACCCATGAAGGGAGGTCACAGCCATCCTGCTTTAGTCCACCAGCAGGGGTAAATCCCCGCTCCTGCTCACTGCCCTGCTCCCCGGGGGTCAGGCCAGGCTGCAGAGCACAGGCAGCCCCTGGGCAGGGGGCAGGTGAGGGTGCTGTGCCTGCCCAGAGCTCCCCAGACGGGCACAGCGGCCAGCCAGCACAGCTGAGATCACACCAGGTCCTCAGAAACCCGGATCTGCCAACCCTGTCATCCTGAGCACACAGCAATTAAGGCTCAAGAGCTAAAGGAACACGTTAATGCAGCTCATGAGCTTCCCCAGCAGCCTCTCCACCTCTCCTTTCCATTCTCTAGAGAAGACACCATTGAATCAAGATCTTTCCTGCTGACATGTGCCCTCACATCACAAAAAGCCCAAGTCTGGGTAGCCCATCCCCTGCTAGAATTAAGAAGAAAAGTAGTCCAACCTTTCAACTGTTCACCACAGTTTCAAGTAATTTTGAGCAAAACACCATTTTCTCCAAGATAAATGTGAAATGTTTCCCACCTTTGCTCACATCCAGTGGTAAAGCACAACCAAGATATGGAACAGCAAACACAAAACTCCAGCCTGCAGTGGGGGGAATATTACTGCTCAAGGATGATGTGAGCATAAAATTGCCTAACAGATGGAAACCTAACCAAAGCAGTGACTGTTGACACAAGAAAGTAACATTTCATGCTCGTTTAGTACAACAGACTTTGTCTACTTGAAGCCTAGTTAAATAAGCAGTGCTTTCTGCTATGACTTGTTTTCCTGGGAGTACTCCTCACTCTCAGATCTTCTAGTTTATGTTGCCTGTAAAGGTATTTTTTAACATTTCTTACTAAATAACCAGGATGAATGGGGGGAAAAAATCAAGCTAAAAATAATTTAGGTGATGAAAAAAGCCTCATGTGGACTGGACTGTGGAGAAAATGGCACTTTTGATGTAAAAAAGGAGAAAAACTCCAAGCTATTTCAAAACAATAATGGTACAAAGTGGACTGGGAGCTTCTGATTTTCTAATCCCAGAACAGCAGAGCAACCAGGCTTTTTAAAAATTGTGGAAAATTCGTAGCTGAAAACATAAGTTAGGAAGTTGTTGAATAATGACAACTCTAGATTATGCAACATGCTGCTATTATATGCTGTTAATGGCAAGAAGAGAAGTTCAGGGCTGCAGAGAGCCCTCTGAGTCTCTTCTCACCTCTCCTTGTGGTGATTCTGCTCTTTTTTCCCCTTTCTTGTCACATTTTTCCCTTCCTCCTCTACCCCTCCAGCCTTTTCCTGGGATGGTCACTTAACTCCCACTAACACACATTCCTCTTTGGGCTCTGGACTGTTTTAAGGTCCCTTTCAAATCAAATCTTCTGAGATTTTATGGTTAAATCTCCAAAACTGGGTGCTGGAGATCTTCACATTTTTCATTTGACCAGCTTCGAGTTCACCTCCTTTAAATGCTCTTCAAAGACATCAGTTAGGAAAGCTTGCAAAAGAAAATACTTTCTACTGTAAAAAATACCTGCAGTATAAACAAGTTCCAGCCAAAACACACTGACTGTATAAAGGATCTGCCTGAAACCAGCCCCAAAAGTCACATCCCTCCAAGGGCTTCACCTCAGCTTCAAAACATCAAAATTAATAAATTCATAATATTGCAAAGGTTGGAAAATCCCTCTAAGATCACTAGAGTCCAACCATTGAGTCAGCACTGCCAAGGCCACCACTAGCCACCTCCCCAGGCACCACATTTGTATTGGTTTGGGGTCTAAAATGGCACATCCCTACCCCCCTTTTCCAGATGCAATACTGTATTCAGACTAAAACTGAGAGATCACAAAGGCTGTAGGGGCAAATATCTCATTAAGTACCTATGGATGAATTTGTTGTTATCTCCAAGCTCCACAACAGTGTGAAATCAGCACCTCACCAAATACAAAAATCATAGACCCTACACTTTCTCCACAACCAGTTTGACTTAAAGAGTCCCTGAAAAGAAAGTGTGAGCAGCGCCACATAATATCTGTAATTAAATGTGAACAGATGAAAGGCTGAACTACTTTGCTGCTATCACAAGGAGGTCAGGAGATCACATACCACCAGTGGTCAGGAGTACTCCATACTGGGACTCTGAGGCCATAAGAGCTGCCTGGATTTACAGCTTTAGTCTCTGACAGTGATTTATGATGATTTTAGGTATTTCTGCATGATCCATTCTGCCTGTATCTTGCCTCATCCTCTGTTCCAAAACAGCAGAATTAATAATTAACACCTACTAGGCAATTGGTGAATAGCAAGTACCAAAACAGAGAATACAGAGAGGGAGCTTCTCTTGCCGACAGCTTGCAAAATCCTACAGCTCATCCTTTTTAAAGCTTCAGTTCTGCAAGTGGGGAGACACTCACGTTCTTAAAAAAAATAGCAGAAAGAATAAAAAAGAATCTGAAGGTTCCCAATCCTCACAATCATGGAAGAAACTTAAATCAAGAACTTGCCACCTTGCTGTGACTGCTGACTCCTCTGTTTCACCAACAGCTCTGTGTCCATCCTCCTCAACAGCATCAGCTTTCCCAGACGGGTGAAAAATCCCAGGCAGAAACTCATCTGTTAAAATGATACAGGCATGGAAACAACCTGTATGGTTTCCTGTATGGAAAATGACCTGCTTCCACAAGTGACAGCAGGAATGCCTCTGCAGGTTTTGCAAGAATCCTTTCCACCAACAATGTGGGCTGATCCTGAACCCTGTTCCTGGAAGCTGCCCATCACTGCTACATTTTCTCTACCATCAAGCCCACAATTACATATTGCTCCTTGACACTGTTATTTTAATATACTTTGAAAGAAATAGAATTATGTATTTTTAAGCTTTCTACTTTAAAATCACATTCATCAAGAACTTGAAAAATCATATCATTCTACCTCTCCATAGGGCACTGTGCAGATTTATTCAACAAAGGGGGAAGCACGAAACAAGGTCTGGTCTGAAGAAATGCACCTGAAGCACAGCATGACAATTTTTGCATGATCCTCTGACTTGCCAAAAATATTTATTAATGGTGTTCATTTATCTTCTAGATTTTCAAAATTAAATACTGCAGGAAAAATGACTACTTCTTCACCAGAACCATTTTAATGGAATCCAGAAGAAGGATATTAATACCCAGAGCAATCGTTTACTTTGATGTCTATATAATATGCAGTGACCAGTAAGAGGAATGAGCTAAAACTATCATAAATTCATTATGAGAAACCATTCTTTGAAGAATATCAGTGTAAATTTGAAATGAAACGGAAAATATGGAAATGAGCTAATTGCACAGTGTTTGAAATAACTGGCTCCAGTAACAATGTCCTTTCTGTGCACTTTTATTTCAGCTGCAAAAAACACTGGAGAGGCTGGGTTATGAAAATTGAAAAGCTGTAATTGCTTAGTAGTGGTAGTGATAGGGCAGCATTCATTTAGGATTTCAGACTCTGGGGAAAAAAAAGAAATCCAAAGGATGATTCTATAATTCTCAATTCTCTGAGAAAGGGAACCTTGGATGGTATGCAGTGCACCAACCCAGGCCCTGTCAACAGAGACTGGAGGAAAATACTATACATTCCCAGGGGGGTTTCTAGGTATCATCTTATAAAAGTAGAATGCAAAATTTCTCTTAGTATCCTACAAAGGTTTGGGTTGGAAGGAACCTTAAAGCTCATCCCAGTCCCACCCCTTGCCATGGGCAGGGACACCTTTAACTATCCCGGCTGTCCCTAGGCCCACGCAACCTGGCCTGGGACACTTTCAGGGAGGGGGTACCAGGCATCCAGAGCTATAAAGGTATTTTCCTCCATGGGTCTGGAATGCACCTTCCTCTCTGTCCCAGCACTGCTTGGAGTGGCTCTGCCTGGAGGAATCCCCACCTTTGCCCTCACAGGTGCCTGCGCCAGGGGGCCAGGGATGCCCAGCCCACCCACCTCCTTTATGGCAGTGAACCCTGCCACCTCTGGCAGAAGTAGCCTGGTACTACACCCCTCCCTCCTTCATCTGCTTACTTTTGAATTTTAATCCCTGGCTTCTCTTTACTCACTGATTTTGGAGCTGCATTTTTGTAGCGGCGGCTTTTGTTTGTGGTTTGTGAGGAGAGACCAGATGTGGAGCAGCTCCATGCTGGGCTGTGAGGAACCTGTGGGACCTGTTCCCACAGAGCTGCCCCAGGCCCTGGGGTTTGGCTGACACAGCATCTGGGCAAAGTGGATGCCTGTCCCTGTGGGAAAACGTGTGGGGGAGCAGGCTGGCTTTGGAGCCCTCCATTCCCTTTCCCTGCTCTCTCTCCCAGCTGGAGGGAGAGAGAGAATCCCACAGGAGCTGTATGGATGAACAGCATAGGAACATCTGCACATTATCCCATCTCCATGCACATCTCGTGATGCTCACTTTGTCCTTCTAGCACTCCTATGCCCCAGGAACCAAAGAAAAAGGGCATCTCAGTTTGTTCTTCCACTCCCACAATGACCCAATCTGCATTTTGCTGCGTGTTTTTGTGGGTTTTACCCTGCCTGGATTCCAACACAAGAACCAACAACATCTCCAAGTATTTCATTAACTTGAGGCTGTATATATACATGCTACATCTATATGTACTGGTATTCTGTACCTAAAGAGGCTCCAAGAGAGGCGGAGAGAGAATTTGGACAAGGGCCTGGAGTGACAGGACAAGGGGGAATGGCTTCAAACTCACAGAGGGCAGGGTTGGGCAAGTTACTGAGCAGAAACTCTCAAGTTACTGAGCCCTGGCACAGGTTGTCCCATCCCTGGAGGTGCCCAAGGCCACCTTGGACTGGGCTCAGAGCAACCTGGGCTAGTGGAAGGTGTCCCTGCCCATGGCAGGGGGGAACACTGGATGACCTTTAAGGTCCTTCCAACCAAAACCAACCTAGGATTCTGTGATCTGAAAGCAGAAAGGAAAATAGGGGGGGGGCAAGATGCAGAGAAATTAATAGCTTCTCCTTTATATACAGAAAATATATTTCTAGATATCCATCCTTTTCCTTGGACAATGACCCAACAGGATGAAGTTTTCCCAACACTTGTACTGGAGCTGACCCTGTGCTGGTGGAACTGGGATCCTGGAGAATGTCACACACAGCAAGGAAAGGAAACGAGGGGCCAGCGCAGGATTTAACACACCCAAACTCTTCAGGATAGACAAAACCCAGGAAAACCTCTTCTTTCTAAGGACTTGAAGGCTCTTGGGAATTTTTGTTTCTTTCCCCTTAAAAGCAGAGTATGAGCAAGTTCTATCCTGAAATTGTGTGTTCTGAAACACTGTCATGGCACAATGGTTTTAAAAAAATAATTAGGACATTAGAGACAGACATCTTCACAATGGAATATGCATTAATATGTGCTAACTTCAGTTTTTACGAAGTTCTTCACCAGTGTACTGCACCAGTGCTGAAATAAAAATGCAGTTAATATATTTAAAACACGGCAATTCTAAGCTCACCCAGAAATAATAAGCAGCCCTGGCTTTAAGAATTTTCAAGTACCAAATTAATTATATTTCCATGCATAAATTTGCCCTTGTGGTATTTTACATCTGTAGAAAGGAAAACACCCCTGACAAACTTAGTGGTGGCTACTCTATTTATTTTAGCTGGCTTATTTCTTTTTTATTTAGTTTTTTTAGCACCTAGATTGGGCAGGTTGGTAATAGAATTAAAATGCATCTTCCTAAATTGATGTGGAATTTGACATATGCATATATTTTGCACTGCACATCAAAAATATTTATGACTGATATATCTATAACATGCATTTTACATCTTGTTTATAATATATATATTTAAATGGCAACTTCACATATTAGATTCTATATGGTTATTAAGGTGTTTCATTCTGCATTTTCTGCCAGGCTTTTAATTTCACACATTTCATCTATCACATATTACTGCCTACTTTAAACACATCACTACAGAAAATGATAACTGGAGTTGAATACAGAGTCATGGAGGTGGGGGAGTTTGCAATTCCAAGAAATGTGGAGCTGGGTGATAAATGGAGAACAGCAGCTGGGCTGAGAAGCTCAAGAGAGAAAAAAAAAAATCACATTTGCAGGTAAGTGGAGTGGAAATTTGTGGAAATTGGGTAAAACAAAAAGCAAAACATTGTTATTAAAGGAGGAGTGAGAGGTAGCAAGAGCAACAGAGAGGCAATTTTCTCCCAGCTCCAGCAGGAATTCATCTCAAGCTCTAACATGCAATTTCACTACGGAGCTCCAGCATGAAATGCAGGATTATATCTAATTGTTCTGGGGGTTTTGGATAACACAGCATAAAAATCCCAGTAAGTGGCCTTTTGTGCCAGTGCAGCCCAGAAAAGGATGAATAAAAGTTATAAAGGCATCCAAAATCTGAACTGCAATAAATACCATGATAACCACCCAACAGAAAAGAAATGCAGCTTTAGGGATTTGGTATTTTCAGGGGTATCTCTACTATGACAGCTCAGTTCAGAGGAAAATTGATCTGGCTCCTGAAGTTTGCCAAAGCAATGCCAAGCTGCAGGAATACCACACACCTTCTCATTTTACATTTTCTGGCAGTAATATTTTACAATGGAAAGCCAGAAGTGCTGCAAGAGTATGGAAATGAGGACAATTAAATTTGCCCTATTAATGAGTATTAAAAAGGCTGTTAAGTAATTGTTCTCCGTATATTTAACATGATGGTGTAGAGCTAAACAGTCCTTTCCAAACAAAAAGTTAACAGGTCTTTATTAATGTGTTATTTACTTTGGTCATATCTGCTTGTATAATATTAATACTGGCTGAGTTTTGGCATTTTAGCTTTCAAAGTGACAAATCCATGTGACTAGCCACCATTAGCTTTGGCTGATACTCAGGGCCAAAAACCCCCACCCAGATCTGGTGAGTGGCAAACTCAACGCTGGCAAAACTCCCTTTGTTCTGGGGAAGGTTTATCGTACAACCTTCCCCCAAGAGGATGGGGAGATGCAGGAGGGGGTTTGTAGAGCCACAGTGGAGTCATGAGGAGGTTTAGTTTTAGCACACAGTGGAGCTCAGCACGATATGTGGCACACTGGCACTAAGCTGGGCACAGAGACAAACCCAGGATCCCAATAAACCATCCCAGCCAGGCCTTCTGCTTCTGAACCCACAAATAACCACCCTAGCTATTCATTTACCTCCAGGAATAACGGCACACACATGACTTTCTATGCACCATCTCACATGAAAATTAGCACAGCTTCCACATCTTCTTACATGTGTGTAAAAATATATATATATCTATATATATATCTGCACAAACCAACACTTGTGATTTAAAAACATTTATAATATGGAGCACAAATTACCTCCTTCTTTCACCTATTGACTAGTTCTTAATTGATCTGACTCCAAACATCCCTGGTTTAGCTGAGCAGCCACCACAGCCCGTGGTGCACTGACAGCACCCAGTTTAGCCCCAGCTCTCCAGCACCTGATCCTGCTACATCCCATTCCCATCCTGCGGGCTGGGATGTGGATGGGATGTGGGACTGTCAGCTCAAGTGCAATGACTCTGGCTTTGTTTTGAGGGTGGAGATGCTCCGAAGGTGTCAGAGGTATCTGAAATGAAACCAGGAGCAGAGAGATCCCAGTGGCAGGTGGAGAACTGGAGAAACTACCTGATTTAAGTGAATCAGGCCTACAGATACAGAGGAACACCAGGAAAAGAAGCTTAATTTATCTTTTCTTACTTTCTTTTTCTTTCCCCCTTGTCAAAACCCTACATTTTAATCCAAGGGGCCTTTGATTCTGCCAGAAAATGTCTTCCCATGGAGCATCTTGTGTTTCCCCTGGCAGACAGCCCCAGCACAGCCATTCCTGTAGGCACTGTGTCTTAGGAGCATTTCTGCTTTACTGTGCCAGACCTGCTCAAGCCTCAAGTTAAAGCTGAGAGGGTGGTGATTCACTGACAGAGCCTCATCTCTCCCACAGATTCCCACATTTGTACCAGCCCTTCTCTGGCTCTTCCTCAAGCAGAACCAAAGCCTGGGACTCTGACCTCAGCACCCAGTTTCCTTGATGACTGCCATGTCCTCCCATTCTCTTTATCTACTCATGTGACCTTCTTTCCCCCGACTCAGAAATACTGCAGCACCGAGGGCAGAGACTGCAGCACATCAAAGAGCCTAAGTTGCAAGGGAAGCGGGTTTATTTTCACTTGAGCTGAGATCTCTTTACTTTTTAAGCAAGACTTCAAAATACCTTAAAAAAGTAACACAGATGATAATGGGATCGAAAAATACAATGGCATCTGAATAACATAATGCAAGCACCAGTATCAGGGGATAAGATAACCCATCCAGAACAGTTCCCAGACACTGAGGTTACACATCTCATCTGGGCTGTGTTTCTGAAGGGGATGTGAATTTGCAGCCCTGTGACAATAAAGAAATGTGGGATTAAGAAACAAGAGAGGAGGAAAAAGGGCCAGTCAATTCTCCCACCACCTTTTCTTGTTTGTAAAATTTCAGTTGCCTGGAAATGGCTGATGAGAAAATGGAATTATGTAACCGCTTGCCAACTTCTCACAGGTTAAGGAAATTAAAGCCTCAGCGATGAGCAGCTTAACCCATCCTCTAAGCAGTAAGCGAAAAGTTTATAAGAAGACTTAAATGAAACCCTTTAGAAAAAATGATGAGATGACAATTCAGGATTAAAGCTGCATATACAGACAGTATCTCTTTAGTAGATAGAAGAAATAAGCTTTTTGGGCAGACATTTGTTTTAAAGCATATCCATCCTGTCTGGCTGAAGACTTTCTTGTGTTATTGCCTCTTTTTACCTCCTGATAAACATGACAGGGAAGAGCTACAGCACCCTTCCAAATCCTTATTGTTACATTTTCCAACAAACATAAAATAATAAATAAGAAGCACACCAATAATAAAATAAGAAGCACTGTGCTCTTCCTACATTTAATCAGGTGAACACTTGGGTGCTACAAGACTGCTAGCACCAAGTAAAGTACAAAATAGCTTGAGCTAGTTTTGAACAGACCTTCAGCAAGAGTGTCACCCCAGCAAACCTGAGCCTTCCTGAGCTCTTCCTCACTGTCATTCCAGTGACATGGTACCTTCTGCAAATACTCTCATTTAAATACAGCTGAAGGCCAGTCAAAAATCTAAAGCAGAATCACGGTGTATCCAGAGTTGGAAGGGACTCACAGGGATCACTGACTCCAGCTCCTGGCCCTGTACAAGACTCCGCAACAATCTGTTAAAAACCTCTAAAACCCCTCTAAATCCTGTTGCACCACCACTGGAGCATCAGCAATGCAAAACTGCAGGTAGCAAATAGCTGGTCTGGAGGTTGAAGAAGAAATTGTACTGCCTGCTGCTCAGCCACAGGGTAGGGCAGCAAAAAACATTTCCTACAAGAATGCACCTGTAGTTGGGCAATGTAATCATGTGCATCCAGGAGAGGAAATATGAAGCAGTCAAGCTGCTGAAGCTCACATCTTCATGGAAAGTAAAAAATCCCAAACAGTGGCTTTTTCTACAGCTGCCCAATAATGGCAAAAGGCAAATTCTCAGCTGGTGATAATGGTTATGGTTCCACTGGAATCTGCTGCGGCTGTTTCCCTTTGGGAGCTACAGATGGAAAGGGGGGAACCCAACCATTATACATGAAGAAAAGCTGCACTGAACAGGTGGAACCAGAGGTGAAAAACTTGCACCCAACTACAAGAACTGTGGGATGTCTTTGAAAACTTCAACTGGGAAAAGTCCCAACCAGCCAATGACAAAACCTACGGTCCTCCAGCTGTAAAAGAGAAGAAATAACTTCTCACAGATGCCAGAAGTGACTCAACTGTGATTTTTAAGCTGCTTCAACAGCATCTTAGTTATTTTAAGTAGTCCTAAGAGTTTACCTGTGATTGCCTTCCCTTAAGTGGAACTACGAGCTGGCAAAGAGCTCAAATCAGGGCAAAAGAAACACACATGATTTTTTGTGACAGCTGTGTTTTGAATATATTGGTGTTTTTCTGTTCCAAACTGCCTTCCCTGGGAATTTTAAAATATGGAAAAACAGCAAGTGTAGAGCAAATAATATCTACATAAGTAGGTCATTTTCTTAATGGCAGGGAAGTGCTGTTTTACTCCAGCTCATTTGTAACACAGACACACACATTTCCAAATAAAGCGTATTTGCAGATCTGCAACAGAGGGGAGGGATTTATAATCGTGGAAGCACTCACTCAAGATCAAGTAGAGCCTAATTCAGAAAGACAAGCAGGAAAAAGTGGTATTTTGCACCTTCCATGAGAGCTTTGCAGGGAGTTGTGACATTTTGGAGAAAATCCTCTCGCCGCGCATAAGCCGGAGCTGGAGGGTGCTGCACGCTGCATATTCCATTAGTAGAGCCACATTAGTTCATTAGAGAAGTGATAAGTTCAATTCTTACCAAGTTTTCTTGGTTCCTGGCTGCTATTTTCTGATCATCTTCTCCCCCATTTTTCATGTATTTGACCTCTTCCACTGGTTTGATCCTATACTCATCTGAGCACCAAGAAAAAAAAAAGAAAAAAAATTTGAACCAGTGTAGTTCAGCAGCTGGCATAAAAACCAAACTAAAACCAAAACAGCTGACTAGAATAGACCCTAGTTAACCAAAGCAACTAAAGATTACATGTATATCTTTTCAAAGGCTTACATATGACTAATACAAAGGAAGTTTGTCCTGCCTGAAGCTTCAATGAGAATTTCAGTAGCTGTCTGGTCTAGTATAGCCATGGCACCAGAAAACAAGGATGTTTGGTGTGTACTCTCTCCCAAATCCCTAGTTTTCTGTTTACTGTGTTCAACACAAACAAATTCTTTGCTCCTGCACCCTCCCTGGATTTTTATTCTCAGTGGACCAAGAAGCTGTGGTTACTCGAGAGAAGGTTGCTCATGGGGGATCCTTGCACTGCAAAGCTGATGGAGGCTACTGAAAATGTAGGCTAAAAGCTGGAAAAAAGCCAACCCAGACCACAACCACTTTGCCCTTTTTAAAATTTTCTATTTCCTAATGGCACAATGCAGTCATAGAATGATTTCTGGAGAAAAGGGCCCCATGCTGACCATCTTCCTCTTCCCATTTCCCCCACCAACCACCACTTCTCCGGCAGACAAACATCACCCAGACAGAAATTCAGCCTGAAAATAAGATTCTTGGCTTGTCCTTAATATTTATCAGTTCTTCAAGTACTAGAATTCCCAGCTCGAATGCCAGCATGGAAATGTTATCTAACATACAGATGCTATACCACAGTAAACCCAAAGCTCCAACACGGGATTTTTTTTCTTGGTAGGACAAGATGGGATTTCAGGAAAAATTATTCTTCCCCTGCAGCTCTTGCAGGGCCAACACTGCCCTTGCTCTGTGGCTTTTTTGCTCCAGTTATCTTTGTAGCATGTGAATCTATGGGAAAAAACACCCAGAGATGTGCATTCACCCTCCTCCAGCCAGAATTAACAATGCAGAAGAAAAACTTTATGCCACAAAAGTGGAAAATATTAATACAAAGTGAAATGAGACAGCATACTTGGAATAAAGGTCAAAACAATGGCAAATTAGAAAACACTGCACAAACTTTCCTCTTTTTCTTTGGGTTTTCAAGCAATTTCTCTCACTTATATTAAGGGAAAAACAAAGCACAAACAGATTTTTCTGGGTTACTGTATTGTTAAAAAAAGAATCAATATTATTTAGACAAAGCTGTTTTCAGGAAACTGCTAACCACAGAGTCTAGAAGTTAAATAAGCCTTGCTTGGAAAAGTAAGGCTTATTTTTAAAATAAACTTCTTTCAAAAAACAATCTAATTTTTAAAAATACATCATGGTTTTGCAATTGGTCTAGTCCACATCTATACATCTGTTTTATTATAGAGTTCAAATAAACTGAATCTAGCAAACAGAAGCATCTCAGATGCAGAGCCTCAAATCAGATGGAAGAATTTAAGACAATATTATCTGACTGGTAAATGTGAACAACTCTGAGGTGGTTTTTTTTTTTCTCCAGTGTAATTCAGCTAGTCTGGAGGTGACAATTCATAAACCCAAAAGGGCTGAACACAATAAAGCCTGGGAATTAGAAGTAGTTGATTGACTGCAATTATCTAACTTACATTTTCCTCCCTGCCTCAGTGCTCTCTGTTGTGATTAGCAATAAAAGCCACACACAGAAAAAACATCAAACTCCCACAGAGGCACACAGGGATCTGAATGAGGAAACAGATGAGCAAGAGAAAGCAGCACAAAGGACATTTCCCAACCCACGGCCAGCTCATGTGCACTGGAGGAGAGAGGAAGTTCAGCCCAGCCTTGTGGAAAACGAGGAAGGTATGGAGGGGCTGACATTCCATGGCAAAAATAATCCTGAAATGTGTCTGCTGCTTATTCCAAGAGATTAATTGTGATCAAACACCACATCCAGGCAGCAGCTTATCCTGTCAGGATGGTATAGGAGGGATGCTTCCTTGAACACATCATCCCTTGGGCAAGTCAGCCAGGGCACTGAAGAGTCCCTGACTGATAGCCAGGATAATCAGACTGACATGTGAAATTCTGGTACACCTGGATAGGACTGAATCTTCCTAGAGATCAAAAATTTTAAATTCACAATGAACATGGGCACAGATCCTTCAAATGCCGCATCGTTTGCCAGATGCGTCAAGTAGCTCTGAACTGGCAGCAGAGAACTTTGCACAGATTTCTTATGGTATTTCCAGACATATTTCCAACAGTGTTAGTTAACTTCAGTACTTTCCTGATGATACAATAAGTATCCAATCATCTCCGGCACAGCTGGTGTTACTCTCCCCTCCATCCTACCAACTGCAGAAATGCAGACACCTGGATAATTTATGCCCAAGATATGCAGCAACAAGAAGGTTTCCAAAAATAAACCAGTAAACTTTCGTAACATTTTCTGGACAAGTTGAATGCACCACAGAAAATAGCAGTCTTAGTTTGGATAAATCCAATTTCTCCTTAGGAGAACGGCTTCCCACTGCCAGAGGGCAGGATTAGATGGGACACTGGGAAGAAATTGTTCCCTGTGAGGGTGGTGGGGCCCTGGCACAGGGTGCCCAGAGAAGCTGTGGCTGCCCCTGGATCCCTGGCAGCGTCCAAGGCCAGGCTGGACAGGCTTGGAGCAATCTGGGCTAGTGGAAGGCGTCCCTGCCCATAGCGGGGGGGGACACTGGTTGGGCTTTAAGATCCCTTCCAATCCAAACCATTCTGTAATTCTGTGGATACAGATCAAAAAAGTCAGGAAGCCCCTGCAGATGTTGGCAGAACATGCCTAGTAATAGAAAATGTCTTACAAAATTCATATGAATGTCCTGGCTCTAATAGCTGGTATGTGTTTGAGCAGAAGAAATCTCTGCTTGTATCTCAAAAAGCAATAAAGCTTTGACACAATCTAAAGCTGAGGATCTGCTTTAAAGGCTGAGAGATTATCTGGTGGGATGAGACACACTGGGGAAGGGGCTGAGGGGCCAGCACTCAGGCTCCAGTGCCTCAAGGAATGATGCACAGCCCAGAGTGCCAGGCAGTTCCCAGCTCCAGCAGTCCCAGGGGCTATGAGCAAGCCATGCACCAAGATCAGAGCAAAAGGCAAATGCAGCACCAGCCTGTGGAAAGCCAGAGATCAGCTTCATTTTTGTTAATAACTGAGCCATCAGCAACTGTTTTATCAGCTACACACAGAAATGCAGAGAGCAGATCAGAGATTCATTAGGTTTGAAGCAACATCATTACTCACAAGCTCTCCTGGTTCCCTATCACATGCAAATTACTTCCCTTAAAACAAGGAGCACTGATATAATACACTGGTAACATTTGTTAGCATGGAGTAGTCTCTTGCTGGAAGGAGGTATAAATAGATATGATTACACTTTGCAAGGGAAAAGAACAGCTAAGTAATTTTACAGAATTATAGCTAGGGAGGACACTGCTTGCTGATGTAACAGAGAAGTAACACCTTACTCACAGGTAAGACAATATCCTTTATTTCAAATATACTAAATACAGCAGTTAAAATCAAATCATTATTTGCAGAAGATGGGTCTTGCACTGCATTGTGTTATTTTCAGGAAGACATGATGACAGATATATATATATATATATATATATATATATACTTTTGCTGACTAGGTGAAGACAAAATTTGCCTTCTATAGATACCTGACACATAGGTAAGGTGTTCAGAAACTACAGATTCTGAGCTATTTATGAGATTGATCTTGTTCTAAAGTTACTGGCAGGATGAAAGGACTGCAATTGAAAGAGGGATGTTTTCTCAACACACAGACCTTGCAGCAGATCATGAGGTGTATGGACATGAACAGTTTTAGGTGAATATGAAAATCAGATTAAAGACAGGTTGGATGAATGGCCCTTAATGCCTTTCCTGTAGGTACGTGCAAAAAACTGCTAGCCTGGTTTTGCTCAATAAGGAAAAGAGTGACCTGGAATTGAAGCAGTAGAGGATGATAAAACCCATCTTTGAAGTTTTACCTTCTGATTTCTACTGAAGTAAAAACAACATTTTGAGGTATTTTGGTCTGAGTGACCAGAAACAAATCCAGAGAAATCCTGAAATGTTGACTGAGATCCAGTAGGACCTCATTAAGTCTGTCAGCCAACAAGACCTCTAAAACTGCAAGAAGTTGAGGATAAAGGAAATCTGTACTCTATGTGTATTTACCTTGGTCTTTTTCCTAAACACATTTTTATATCAAAAAGAAAAGTGAAACATGCTCATGCTTCTTTCTTGTATAGAACTAAAAATCAAGTAGTGAATAAGACCAAAAAAATTAGGACACTATCACTCAGAATGTGATGTATCATATATAAAGAGAAATGCATCCTTATGTTCCTTTCAGGAGTAAAACCAAAATCAAGTCTCATCTTCTATTGAGTGCTGTATTACATAAAGAGAGAAAATTTCCAGGAACTCATATGGGGGAGGAACGGCTTTACAGGACTGTCACAGCAAATCCTGAGTTGAAGAAAAGCAACTCAATTAAATCAAAAGAAAAACAACATAAATGAACCACAAAAGACAGAAATATTGCAAGCATAACACCCACCACAAAATCACAGGATATAAACCAGAAAGCAAGAACACATCTAGCTCCAAATTGTGGAAAGGCATAGGGAGGAAGAATTTTGAAGTTGAATATGCTGCAAAAATTCTCAGCAGGCAAATCTTATGAATGAAGATCTCCATCTGGAAACAGATAATTCCACTCAAACATGTCACCCAGTTGCCATGGCAATGTGACAAAGAAAAACAGCACTCATTAATAACAATTTCAGTGATAAATGAGCATATCAACTTAGAATATTGAAACAATTACTGGTTGGGGGGGACAAAACTGTGGTGGTTCCCATGAGAAAAATGTCTTCAGCAATTCCAGACACGGCTGTGCCTTTACCACAGGAACATGGGCAATGACACTAATTCTAGCTCAGTTTAAAGGAAAGAACACCAGGAAAAAGCATAACTTTGTCAAATCCATCTAGAGTCACTGTGACTTTCAGAGAAATATCTGTCTAAACAGCAGCCTTTAAATAAGTAAATAAACAGAATGCTGATTTACATTGCATTCCCATTTCAGACATCTAAGGATGAACAGATTTGGTTCCACTGTCATCAAAGGGATGATGGGTGAGCCTCTTTTCTATTTTTAGCAAGATATCAAGTATCAGGCAGGAGGTGAGTGGTACTTTAGTCATACCACCAAGAGGGAAGTTTCCAAACACACCTTCATTTTCCTGTGTCACGTATTTTTCTGCAGTTTCTCTAGCCTTTCTATCACATGACATGCCAAGATTTATCCTTCCTCCATACTAAACCACACGTATGCTCTGTAAAATAGGAGCTTTCTGTCTAACAAATTCCTCTGCACTGCACTTAGTTCTGCCAGGTGCAGAAAGTGCTCCCACTGCTGTGAATGCCACGGATCAAAGCTTCACGTGCTCCCCTCTCCCAAAGGCTTGAAAGCTCAAAGCTATATTTAGATAAAGGACTGAACTGCTTTTTCTAAAAATATTTGTTAAGAACCATAAGAGATTTTGATGCAATTTAACTGAAACATAGAACAGCAGGTGAGCTACTTAGATGCTGAGCACAGAACATGCCAAACAGATCCCAGAATGGTTTGGGTAGGAAAGGAACTTAAAAATCATCCCATTCCACCCCCTGCCATGGACAGGGACACCTTCCACTGTCCCAGGGTGCTCCAAGCCCCATTCTACCTGGCCTGGGATCCAGGGGCAGCCACAGCTTCTCTGCACAACACATCCCAGGACCTCCCCACTCTCACAGGGAAGAATTCCTTCCCAATATCCCATCTAACCCTGCCCTCTGGCAGTGGGAAGCCATTCCCCATTGTCCTGTCACTCCATCCCTTGTAAAGAGTCGCTCCATCTATTTTGTTGTCTCCCTTCAGGCAGTGGAAGGTCACTGGAAGGCCTGAGGCTTCTCTTCTCCAGGATGAACAATCATAATTCTCCCAGCTCTCCCTCACACCAAAGCTGCTTCATCCCTCTTATCATCCTGATGGTCTTCTCTGGACTGGACTCCAGACAGGCTCCAACAGCTCCATGTCCTGCCTGTGCTGGGATGCTGGAGCTGGATGCAGCTCTCCTGGAGCCCATTTCCAGTGCCACTGGGAAGGAAGAACACTCTGAGATCCAGAGCTGCGCTGGGAGGACATGAGCAGTGGTGGGCTCAGCTCTAGAAAGAGCCAGGCTACACATCAGGGATAAAAACAAAATCACAACTACCAGGACAGTCGAGCAGAATTAGATTGCTTGGGTGGGTGCAGTTTCCACACCCTGAGTCATCAGGCCCGAGTGCCACGGGTTCATGTCCATCTGGTCTGGAGGACTGGAAGGGTGAGATGAACTAAGTAGGTTATTCCATTTCTGTTATGTATGTGGCCATCAATTGCCTGGATGCCAGAGAAGTTACATCAAAAATCCCAAAAAAAGTCAACAGAAAAAGTAGTTCAAAAATCCTGCAAACTATTATTTCTTGAACTAAATATTAAGAAATGGAGGATATCTAAATTATTGTCTTAGGTCCAGTTCCAAGCACTCACAGAAAGCAGCAGCTCTATGGTTCATTTGATTCTACAGGGTTAAAACATTTGCTGAGGTGGGTTTCTGATCCACTTGGATGTAGGCTGGGAGTGAAATTTCATTGGAGGTCAACCAGTACTGGGTGAACAGCCTGTTGTCATCCTCTGTTACCAACCCTCAAAGCTATCAATTCACAGGCAATTCTTGATCCAAAACATGGTTTTACTAACATGAATAGAATAATAAAAATAGCTAAGGAAATAAGTCAACCCATTTGTTTCAAAGGATTATCTGAAAATGCTCATTCAGATTTCCCAAATTAATTTACCTTACCCTAATCCAATCTAAAAATACAGCCACTGCTGGGAGTCGAGGCAGTGGACACCGCCAGATACTAAACAAAGAACAGGTACAAGAACAACACACCAATTCTGCCAACAAAATCTAAATCCTCTGACAGAACAGCTCTTTAAAAATCAACACACCACACAGATCACAGCACATCTGCAAAGACCACCCTCAAGCACTTTTTCTTCTTCCTACACAATCCTAACTTGTACCCAAGGAACGCCAACGACTGCTTCTGCAGAAGGCAGATGTGACCACTAGGGATGGCTTCTTGGAGGAAAAAAGGGACTGAGACGTTCAGTGTAACAAAAGCCAGTCCCTAAATGGGGGATCCCTGCAGAATTGGAAGGCCACTCAGCGAGACAGGGGTAGCTCTTTTCTAAGCTATCCAGCAGCCCTAGGGCACATCCAGTGCTTCATGAAACATTAACTCCCGCAAGGGTGATGCCTACCCGAAAACAAATTAGCAATTTCCCTTCTACTTTATCAAACCTCTCTGCTGCAGGCCCAAACCATGAGATCTTTCAGCAGCAATCTCTGAGGCCGACAGGTCTGACAGAACACAGCTCCACTGACTGTCCTGGAGATGATCTCGATCTGTTCTGCTGGAGAAGCACAAACTCTCACGTTGCCATATTAACCCGCCCCTCGCCAGTGCCGTCAGCAGCTCCCAGGGCTGCAAACTGCTCACAGCTCTCCATCCCACGGGTGACCCAGTCCCCTCCCAGCCTGCTGTGTGCCTGTGGGAGAAGGCACTGCCCCAAGCCCTGCTGCTCCTCAGGTGCCTCAGTTTGTGTATCCTGGGCTTCCTGATTCCTTTACCCCCTGGTCTAAAGGGTGGCAGGTGATGATGAAGCCATAATTCAGCTCCCTTGTTTCTACAAGTTTAATTTTCAAATTTGGCACCTGACTTGCAGAAACAAACCACTGTACATCAGCTGACCCAGCAAGTGATGTGCAGCCAAATCAAGGAGGGGGTTACTTGCTTCCCATCTTCACTTGTTTTCTTCTTAGTTCCCTCTACTTGTTTTTCTTCTTGGTTCCTTCCACTACTTGGTTTCTTCTTGGTCAAAAAGTCCCCAAGGCTACCCTACATTTTGAGCTGTCATATAGTCCCATCTGTGAAAACTGGAGCTGTACATACAATTTTCTATCGCATTATGAATTAAGGATTGTTATAACTAACCTTACACCAGGAGCACAAGCCCACTGCTCTCTATCTGCCAGGTCTACCTTAGTTGTAGGTAGGTCAGAGGAACCACAGACTCAGATACAATTTCATTGTCTCAGGAAAGATTTTAAAACACAACCTCAACATCCCCAAATACAGTTAATGCTAAACACACAATTTCTGCCTTGCTCATACTGTCTTTGTGTTCAAGATCTGAGGAAACACCATATGTGAGATGGTATTGAAAAAAACCTGCCATGTGATCATATAATTAAAGACTTTTGTGCACTCCTCTGTAATTACAAAGCCAAAGAACAGCACTGGTGGTGTGCACTCACAACTCTCTTTCAGCTACCCAGATTTCTGCTTGCTGAAACGATGTAATTCATATATACATATATAAAAAATAATATATATATATATAAAAATACATATATATATATACACACAGACACTTTTTTTTATGCCTTTTTGTTTTCATTTAATTAACACACAGCTTTGAGGCAGATGCCAGGTTGTTCAAAGGAAACCATTTCTCAGGTGGGGGAGATTACAGCCACAGTGCTTGGCAGGAAGGATACCCAGTAAATGCAATTATCTAGCCCACTAAAAAGATGAAATTGAGAAATGAAAGCACGAGAGGAAACAAGCAGCAGAGAGATTAATTAGAGGAATGGACAGGGAAAAACAAAGGGTCTGTGCCTTGAAAATATGACAGTTCATACAAAGCCCCCAGGTGGGTGTCTGGATCCAGGCTGCCTTGAGCACAGCACAGCACAGCCAGCTTGGAAAGGCTCCTTCAATTCTATTTCACTGCTCTGGTCTGAAATTCTTCCTCACAAAGTTTAAAAAAAGCCACCAAGCACAAAATATTTAACTCTTTTCAGGTTTTCCAATGTCATTAATGAAACTCCCAGCCTCGCTGACCCTCCCCCTGCCCCCATCTGTCTATGTACTCCACTGAGCATTCCTCACTTTGGCACAGAACCCATCAGGGACTATTCAATTCCAGGAACAATACCTCACTGGCCATTTTTGAGAGCATCCCTCGTGCAGCACTGGAGGCCCTGCCTCTTACAGCCCCTCTGAGGTATCCACCCACCCAAAACCTCTCCTGAACGGAGACACCCCAAGTATTCCCTGGAAAATAAGTCATTACCACCCCACACCCTCGAAATTACACATATCCTATTATTGCAAACACCGGATGAGGTGCCTTCAGTTTCCTTGTCAATAAAAAAGCCAATTCCTCTTTCCTTAACAAGCCATGCCACTCTCAATCAGTCAGCTATTAAATGAGATTGTTGCCCCGCAACATATGACTTGAAATGGATTTTCATACCCTTTCTGGCATAGTAACTTTTTTCTATTAATATTATGCTATCAAATTTTCCCTGCTCACAGACCTCAAAGAGTGTTTGTAAATCAGCAGCTGTTCCACTTTTATTAATTACAATATTAACGGAACTGAACAAATACCCACAACCAGTAACAACTCACTGAAATGAGGAATACTGAAATGTCAGAATTTCTTTAAACCAAGAGGGGAGATCTAACAAAAACTCGATTTATAAAATACAGTACACATTTCCAGATACAGAAGATACAGAAGCTAATAACATTATTTTACTTACATACCATCTAGCAGCTTCAAAAGTAACCTATTGGAAAGATTCATATTTTACTCTGGTTAAAATTTTCCATGTCTTCTTCCCTTCCCTTTGGGCAACACTTTCTAAAAGAAAGCAAAATACCAATGTCTGAAAAAGACAGAGTTTAGTAATAGCTAAAAAAATTAAAAAAAAAAAAAAAATAGAGTACTTGTATTAGATGGGTACTTTCATCCTAGAAAGATCTCAAGATGCACCCAGTTCCTACAGCTAAAAATACAGTATATCATGGAATCAGAGGACCACAGAATCTGCTGAGAAGGAAAGGATCCACCGGGATCATCCAGCGCAGCCCCTGTCCCTTCACAGACACCCCAACAATCCCAACATTGTTGTGCACCCCAACAATCCCAGCCTGCAGATCCCTGGGAATGCTGTCCCAACGCTCCTGGAGCTCTGGCAGCCCTGGGGCTGGGACCACACGACAACAAAATACAGGGGATAACAAGCATGCAATTGTAACAAATGCAACCATTACATAATTTAGGAGACTTCAGTGGAAAAAACCAACCCCCTACACCCCTGTTCTTCCCCTCTGAATAAGGCAAGATCATTCCTGGAGCCATAACTCCTGAAACAAAGGTGACTGTGTGCTCCTTCCCAGTGCTCAGAACATGAAGTGCTCTGCACCCCAGCTGCCTGAACAGCCCCTGCAGAGCTGCCGTGACAAGAGCAGAAAGGAAAGACAGAATTTAAAAGCACCCAAACCTGATCCTTTCTGCCAGAGCCCCCACTCGTACAGGTAAGAAGGAAAAGTGCTTGGCAGGGCATGACACCCACTCAGCAGAAGCCAGGCTTTGTTTTTCACAAGCACATAATGTAAAAGTCTTAACGTTTTCCATATTTTCCCTTTTTTTCTGGTGCTAGCTCAAGACAGAGCGCTGTCAGTCTTGGGCCTCTGACCAAGCAGAAGATGAGACCACTTGCTTGTAACATTTATTTAAAATACCCATTATGGCACAATGTTTTAGAGAATTACCTACTCAAAAAACACCTTCTACATTCAATTTCTCCACCCTATAAAAGCACCAAAGATACACAAATACTTATTGGTCAGGTACCTTTTCTTTGCATTTAACAGCTATTTCTACCCATAGATATTTCCTACTATAAAATTAAAGCCCTAAAAATTTCAGCCTTGTGTTGCTGAAACAAATACACAGCCATGCAGCTACACAAGGCTTACCTGAGGATTTGGGAATTATTCCCCTGAGTGAGTCTTTTCCGGCCAAATTTGAGGCTTTAGGGTTTTCTCTTGTTTATTTATTTCTCCATATTTGTGGCCCAGTAATAAAACACTTGGAAAATGGCTAAAGGAACACTGCAGTGATTGAAATTATATGGCACTTTTACCATGATTTTTCCTTGTTTACATCTACAGGTAGGCAACGAATGCCAGAGATGGTCTTTAAAAATCAAGTGACAAACTAAATGTGCCTGTACCATAAAATAAACGGATTTCCTTTAGCACCAAGGCTGCCAGAAAACACATCCTGGCTCCTTTCTAGCCAGCGCCAAAGGCGGATGTATGGCCCTATTTATAGCCCACTAATGCAATTGTGAAATGCACACCCTTGCGCTTCATTTGTAAGGGCTGGGACTGGACTCTCCATGGAGCTAAGCAGCTTAGAGGAAAGGTCACTCCCTGGAATAACAGCACACTCTCTGCCCGCATTCCAGAGACTCGGGGTCCCTCAGAGCCCCCTGCCCTCTGCTCGCTCTCTGGGTGCTCTGATGCCAACAGAGAGCTTGCAAAAGGGGAAAGCTCAAATCAAAGTCATAAGCAAGGAAGTGATGACCTGCCTGTGATTAATTTCTGCTCCTAAACAAGGGATATCAACTGTTTCTCCACCCTGGCTCACCTTCTGTCTCTGTACTGTAAATCCCCACTCGAAGTGCTGAGGTCGACTGTGTGTGTCATTCCAAACCCAGCAATGCAAAGATCTGGATAAAGACAGTTCCCTTCCACGAAGGTGAATGACTTGGCAGAATAATTCCCTCATCTAATACCATGACAAGGGGTTGTAAAAACAGTCCAAGAAGATTAACCACCAGAAGAAGGTTACTATATAGGGCAAGGGCTGTCTAACTAATTTATTAACTGTTCTAAGTCCAACTCTCAGGTAGGAAAAGCTCAGCAACCTTTTGATGGCAAAGATCTTCTATCCATTCAGGAAAGGTGTCTCTTTGCACCTTTCTGATTGTTTTTTTTCAAACAGGCACCAAGAAATATCTTCAAACACTGTTGCTCTACTGTCTGGACCATTTACAACTAAGTAGTTTTCCAGCACCCAGGTATCTAAAAAGCTACTCTCATAATTTCTGAACTGGTGAAAATTTCTCTGCTGCATCGGCGAAAATAGACACTGAAAACCAATCCTGCCAAAAGAGACAAGGTACCTTCTTGGAGCCTGCAGGAACATTTCCACAGACCTGGATGTCACCCCAAAGGAACACCAGAGCAGTGTCTCTGCACTACCAAGGGGGAAAGAAATGGGGAAAAGAGTAGAAGGGAGAATCACCACCATTACAAACAGACCACAATTAATGGACAGCTGCTGTCAGAGTCCAGAGTGCACTAAGAGGCCACAACCAGCCCCTTGAGACCCCACCTGTACCTCCTGCCCATGGATCCAGGAGCTGTGTTTCTGCTGAGACTTGGGCCTCCAGTTCCTGCCAGAGCACATCTGCCTGTCTCTAGTCCTGCCCCTGGTCCCATCTCCTGCAGGGACCTCAGCCCCAATTGTAGGTATGTTCTCCCCATCTCTCTCCTCCCCCTGTCTCCAGCCTTGCCTCCTGGCGCTCCTCACTGCACTCCCTGGGTCTGGTTCACTGCCATGCCTGGGACTGCTCCTTTTGTATTCTTTATATATCTATATTTCCTTGCTGGAGAGGGAGGAAGAGCTTGCTTTGTTACTACTCAAAGCCAACCCATAGGCCAGAGCAGCCTCTTCCTTCTTCTGCAAAAGCAGTACCTTTTCCAAGAACTATGATGATGAGCCACTTCTATACACAAAAGGTGAAATACAGTTTCAGTTCATGTGGAAAACACTTTCTTTGCACATATTGATCATGAATACATAACTAGACGAAACCTGAGGGTGTGGCTTGGTTTTGTTTTGATTTTCTTTAAACTCTGTTGCTTCCTTATGGTAATAAAATAGTAAATTATTGACTTACCAAGGGTGTTCTCAGAGTTAAACAAATACATCATAAACCAATATAACACATGCAATTTTGTTACATTTCCCACATTAATATAACCATGGTAGGTAGGGTTTGGTTCTATTTGTTTCTCTCACTTCCTGAAACACTTGTTTAGGACTGCCCCCGTTTACCTAGGTAAGAAGAAGGCTATCAACAAATCACTAAAGAAGGCAAAGAAAGAGAATCACAGAATGGTTTGGGTTGGAAGGAACCTTAAAGATTATCCCATCCCACACCTGCCCCGGGCAGGGACACCTTCCACTATCCCAGGCTGCTCCAAACCCTGTCCAACCTGGCCTTGGACACTGCCAGGGATCCAGGGGCAGCCACAGCTTCTCTGGGCACCTCTGCCAGCGTCTCTCCACCCTCACAGGGAACGATTTCTTCACAATCCTTAATCTAAACCTGTCCTCTGGCAGTTAAAAAACAGAGTCCAGTACAATTCTGGAAGATGCTAGTGCACTTCAACCCTCTGCTGCAATGCACTCACTCACTCATCTGCTTTATTTAAGCTTTCAAGCACTGGATCAAGACCTACTTTACAACATGAGCTGCTGAAAACATGAAAAACATGGAACCTTCCCTTTCAGGAGCTCAGCTAGAGGCTGAATTTAAGTAATGAAAATCTCCTCCTTTGAAACTTACTGTGATATTTGGTTTTAGACCCCTGAGAGAGAGTAGGTGCCTACAGGCCACTCACTTCCATGGAGCTTGGATTAACAAGTGCCTGTGGTTGCACCAGAAATATTTTTCATGTTTGAAAATGTCTTTAAAAAAAGTTATAGTCTCAAAGTATGGAACTGATGCCTTCTTGTAAGGCATCAGAATTAGTACACAGCATGGGGCTGGTCCTCTTATGCATCTGTCCCCAGAATGAGTAAGAGCTGATTCTGAGCACACAGGACATCCACATGGGCTGGAGCAGTTCCTTGTGGAGTGTTCATCAGCTAACCACCACAGTCCTACAAATACAGGCTGCCAGGCAAAGGGAACTGAGTGCTTGGGTGCAGAGAGACCTTCTGATCCCAGCACACACCCACACTTGACAGGACACAAGTTCCACTGCTTCACCTACAGCCAAACACCTACCTTCACTGCCAGACAGCTTCAGTTCACTGAGGACAGCCACACTGTCTTCTACAATAAAGAAATTCTCATTTTCAATTTTAGCTTTCTTATTCCCCCTGACAACTGAGGGGAAGGGAGAGGATTCATAATGGCATAACATCAGGAAGCTGCTATTGCCGGCCTAGAGATATTTTGAATTGTCCTGAGCAACATGCCAAGAATTGAAGTTTTCAGTATGATGATACTTCTGGTCTGTTAAGGAAAGAGTCTTCAAAGCAAACTAATCTCTACAAAGGTCTGGACACACTATTTTTGGAGATGACAATGCATATTTAGGAAAGGTAAATCATAGTCCAAATTCCTCCTTGTTATTCTCCTTCTGCATAGAATGGACATATTTTAAAGGTTTAAATTATTTTAGCAATTTGGCCTTTATTTCAAACTAAGTCAGGGTTCTGCTGTCTTTGACAGAGACAAGGAAAGAAATACCTGTCGCAAGACAGGGATGAACAGAAGGGAGACAATCCCATAAAACACACAGGAAGAAAGAAAACATTAATGTGAGAAAGAAAACTGCCCTAGAGTTTGTGAAGCAATCAGATACTATCACAGAATCCCAGAATGGTTTGGGTTGGGAGGAACCTTAGAGCCCATCTCATCCCACCCCCTGCCATGGGCAGGGACACCTTCCACCAGCCCAGGCTGCTCCAAGCCCTGTCCAGCCTGGCCTTGTGCATTAATCAATTGTTCAATCTCATTGCAATACTTTACTGCTGAAGATTTCCTTTCCTAGCCTTCTCCCAGCTGTTCTGAAATAAACTGGTTTATAAACTATTTTGCTTTGAGTTAAGCTTTATTTAGATAGGTTTAGCAATTGGAGCTGTTCTTAACTTAAGAAATGTCACCATGATATTCACCTTTTGTCACAAAATTCCTGCCTGATACGTTTGCTCCCCCTTTTGCAAAGCACCCAGGAACTCCATGGAAATGTCTGGATTAAGCCTCTCAGATTAATGAACAGGTTCTAGAATATTTTTTTCCCAAATCACATTACCATCTACTTTCTTACAGAGAATTACTTCAATAACCTCCACCCCCAAATGAGCATCCCATATTTTTTTATAAAGGCACAAATAAAATTAATCTACAAGAAATGTTATATTATTAAAACATATGCTGAAATCAACAATGCTCAAGGCTCTATCATGGCATTTTGTTCTTCATTGGTATTTACATATTACAGTTCTTATGTATTGCCCTGGAAATCAGCTTTGAAGTGGAATGATGAATAAATGAAGATTTATTATTACTATCCTTATTAGAGGGATTTTAAAGTCATTAGAGACCAACAGACATAATAATCATATTATATTCAATCTTCTCTAGAACATCTCCTTTGATAGGCCTGCTAACTCAATTATTTAAATATATATTACAGTAAAACGCAGCATGACTTCTACAGTTTGGGATGGGATGGAAATTTTTATATTTTGGTTTCATTTATCACAATTTGTCCCTACAGAATTCATGAGTTTCATGATGGGTTTCTCAGTTTTAAACACCAGGGTTTCAAATTCACAGCAAGTACCTGGCTCAGTGTGTCTGCTCAGCTAAAATAGAAGGTTAAAAGCTGGGGAAGAAATAGGGTACTGGAGCTCACTCTTAACCTGCAGTGACTTTTAAAAGTTAAAAAAAAAAAAAAAAAATCTCTCAGATGCCATGAACTCCCAATAGTCAACAGACTTGGCTGCAACCAATCCCACCATAAAAGAAGAAAAAAGATCCAGAGGTTCTGAGGAAGCGCCAAAGCAGAACTGCAGCACTCCGAGAAGCTCAGAAAATTCTCTCTGGATTCAATGTGAGTCAAATAAAAACTACTCATGGGAAAAAAAAATCCAAATACTTCTTAACTGGAAAGTACAATCCTTCCTATTGACTCTGCCTGCCTGCAGCTTGCCTGGGGAAGGTGCTAGAGGAAGGAAGGTGAACTGTTTCCAGTCGGGTGTAGTCTCACAGCGAGGGGCAATTTCCTGTCAGCCACATCCTTCAGACCCCCCCGCCTGCCCAGGGAAGGCAGCACCAGCTCTCTGCTCTTTTCCTTCAATCCTCTCATTGCTGTACCAGGTCCCTGAGGATTTCCTCCCCTGTGAAACATCTGAGGCAGTGTGGCTATCCAGCCAGGAGGCTCAATCCTGCTGTTCTGCACAGGCACCTGATGTCACATCAGTCCCCAGCTGCCAACACTGTCTGTGTTCACTACATCCATGCACAGCATGGTTTATGTTCACTGATATTCTCAGGGTATTACTGACACATCAGCCATCCTCCAACCCCACTTGACTTCTGTTCCATTTGGCAGTCTCCTCCCCAAAAACTAACCTCTAATTCCCTTTCCTTCATCTCCTGGCTCCTCATTTCCCTACCACTCACCTTTGTTTAGCTCTGCCAAACCATACTGCAGGGAACTTCCAATCCCTACAGGCAGCACAGCAACACTCTGCTTGTGGCCAGTGGCTGGTTGAGACACCTCTGTCCCTTCTCAGAAATAAGAAAGAAAGCATCAGGGTGGGGAGGCCCTGGCACAGGGTGCCCAGAGTAGCTGTGGCTGCCCCTGGATCCCTGGAGGTGTCCAAGGCTATGTTGGACAGGGCTTGGAGCAGCCTGGGATAGTGGAAGGTGTCCCTGCCCAGGGTGGGGAGTGGCACTGGGCGATCTGTAAAACTCCAGCTCAGCCTTCTCATGCCAGCTCCTGACCTAGAAGCTGTCCTTCACCAGCAAGGGAAAAATGTGATTTCTATAGTTACCATTCAACTAAGTAGTTTAAGTCAGACTCCAACTCTGCTAAGAAGGAATCAGTCATGGACTCAGATCTTTAGAAATGACAAATCCTGCACATAAACTAAAGCATGGGCCAGAAAATGGTTAACAGCAGGTAGTACTCCTGACAGTAAAATACAGAACGATTAACAGCCCTCAAATGGATCCCAGAATAGCTAAATGATACTGCTGACACCAGTCCAGCTCTATAAATGGGAGCCTTTTAAAATCCCTTCAATCTTCTTGATCCTCTGACTCCAGAAGCTCCTTTAAGTTTCCTGTGTTAAAGTTATAGTCTTTGGCTCACAGCGTGTGGTTAAACCACCACCAAAAAAAAAAAAAAACCACAAAAAAGCAACAAAACAAAACAACAACAACAAAACTAACAAAAAAAAAAAAAAAAAAAACGAACAAAAAACCCCACCTGAGACTCACATTTTGCAAAAAATTGCTCCCTCCCCAAGTATAAGCTAAAATCTAAACTCAAATTCCTTTGAGAAACTGATAGAATTTTCTGTTTTATGATAGCACTTAAAGCCTATTTAAAAAAATAGCAATGCACTGAGCTCTCAATTCCAAACCCAGCATCTCCCAGGGATGAGAAGGAGCACTGAACAGTCCTGAAGTCTGTTCAACAGCTACTTTCTCTTCAGGTAACACCTCCAGGAATTCTTACTCTGGGATCTACTGGGAGAGCAAGCAAGCCCTCAAAAACGGCTGGAAAAAACACCAAGGAGGTTTGGCGTACTCAGTACCAAGGCACCTGTTTTAAGAATAACAGTACCAAGGCAGCTTATTCACAGCTGACTTAACCTTCAGACGGTTATCCAGGCAGATATAGAAATTTGATTTCTGAGCCGTCTGTTGGATAATTCCTGACATTTTAAAACCTGTATTTAAAGATATTGAAAAAACACTTTGTGTATACTAACAGAATTTGGGGGGGGGGGGGGGGGAAACCCCATGAAGCTGACTATGATTTTATCTCCTATCACTTCACCTCTCCTGATGCACAAGACCTGGACCACAGACCAGTCTTCACAGTGAACCATGTTTTCATCCCACATTCCTAGCTTCCCAGTACCACTAAATCCCTCAGTTTCTAGTTTCATTGTACCTTCAAACCCTGTTTCTTACGGGACTTCAGAAATAAGGTTGCTTTTTGTTGCTTTTGTTGTTTTATTGCTAATGTTTTACTGACAACAGAAGTGAAGAATCTTATGGAACAGATTTTTATATTTAGGAAATGAGTCAACTATGTTGGTACCCAATGACAAACTTGTAACTGAGACACCTTTATAAATATATAAGGGGGTCATGCAACTCAATGAACTATTCCAAGACTTGTGGAGGTAAAGACATTGTAGTACTGTATCTCACTTAAAATGTTGTCTTTTCACTAAGGATTTCACCTGTTTCAAGTGTCATGGTACCCTCCCCTGCAAGGGCCAACTGCTCTGCCATTATGATATACTTTAACATGCACTTTGCACTATATTTCGTGAAAGGTTAGGACTCCCTTGTACACCTTCCAGAACATTCACTGTGCTGAGGGAAAGACAACGCTGCAACACTCACCCCCAAACACATCTCCGTTCTGGTAGTTCTTGCCCTTCTGAGTTTCCTCTTCGTTTTGAACAGTAGACACATGCTTGGCGGAGGCACAGCCCATAGCTTCATTCAGACAGCTCCAGCTGAAGCACAGATCATCTCTAGCAGCGCTCGCTCATCCTTGCAGAAATAATCCACCCTCCTGCTCGGCTCTCAGGTCCCTTTCACCTAAACGCGGCCAAAGAGAGAGGAAAACATTCACACAAGGTACCCTCTACGTGGGGAGCTTAAGGAGGTAAAAAACTGAGTTTGTGAGGAGGAGCTCAAGGGCACAGCCTCCACGGCCTGAAGCTGCTAAAACCATATTCCACAGCATCTGGTACAGGCAGATCATGATAAAGGTGCCTCCACCCTGCCCTGGAACAGAGCGCAGCAGGTGAACTCAAAGCCTCTTCCAGCCTGATTCTTTAATCCATGGCTTGAAGAAAGCAACATGCAGATCTGTTTCCCATCCAGCCAGCTACTCTTACAGAACGCAGAGGGTTTTGGGAGAGGAGATAAGAAACCATCAATATCTGCTCCTCCTGCTCCTTTTACCAATCTACCCATCAAGCCAGATTTCTTTCAAAGCATTTTACTGACTAAGAGCTGCTAATTGCAAGTGTTCGGACAAAATAACCCCTCTAAATCAATTAAATATCTTATGTTCCCAGATGTGAAAGCTGATTGTCAGCTGTATTATCTTTTCTCTACGTATTCATTATTCTACTCAATCCATAAAACCTCCACTGCTCAAAAAGACAACTAACCCCATTTTAAGATGGGATAACACTCCCTGAACAGTCCAGATGTCACATAAAATAAAAGGGAAAAGAAAAATCAAATCGAGAATGCAATAGTTTAGGTTAAAAAGAAATTCAAATTCATGAACTGTTTATTGCTAAATGGATCCATGCTGGAACAAAAGCTGCCTCAAAGTTTGGTGAGATGACCTGGTTTGCCTTTCCACCAGCCAAACTTTTCAGAAGAAAGAAAAGTGAGAAACTCCCCCTTTAGCCAAGTTTTTTAGTTCAGTTATAGTGTAAGATCATACACACTATTTCTTAATTCATTACTTCTGAGCACATACTTTACAAGACTGTAACTCATTTTGTTACATGCTGACTACAAGTTTATGTGTAACATCAGACAAGCACTCTTACCTAGGACAGGGAGAGCTGGAGCAAGATGATTTTTAAGGTCCCTTCCAACCCAAAGCATTCTATAACACAGCAGTCTCCATTCCAGCAGAAATGTATAATCCCACGGAAAATCGTGAGTTTCCTTTTGCTGAGCACTCAGCACTGGCAGCACACCTGCCCCATGCCAGGGCAGCACCAGCACACGGTCTAGAAGGGTTCTGCTCCTGCCTCCAGAGGGATTTTCCTGCCCATTCCCAAAGCTACAGACATGAGGATGTGGCAGTTATTCCGTTTCTGCTACAGGAGACTGTGGCTTTCACCAAGCAAGAGGAAGGACTCTGGATGCTGAAGCACCTCTACCTCCTACTCACGGCCAGCTTCCTCCTTCTCTGCACAGAGCAGTGCTCCTCTCCACTTGGTGAGGGAATTGCAGAACATAGAATGCATATCTGCTAATCCCTGTCCCCAGCAGCCACCCCTCCCCATCACCCCTGCAGACTTTTAGTTCAGACGTCCCCCCAACATGCTCTACTCTCTTTTTCCTTCTATAAAAGCACACCTGAGCCTGAATTTCTCATTTCCCCATCCTTCCTTAGCCACAGCTAATTACTCACCCCCAAAGCAAAGGATTTTACAAGATCATAGAAAAGCTTGGGTTGGGAGAGACTTGAAGCTCATCTCGTTGCAACCCCTGCCAAGGGCAGGGACACCATCCACTAGCCCAGGGTGCTCCAAGCCCTGTCCAACCTGGCCTGGGACACCTCCAGGGGTGGGGCAGCCAGTGTTTTGGGCAACTTACACCAGGCATTGTTGCTGTTAGTGGAAGGGAGTGAGCACACCCCTCTGGAGCTATTATCCTAACCCTGTATGGTTATGTAGCTTCCCACCCCTCCTACCTCCTGCCCAGGAAAACCCAGATTTTACAGGAAAAGTCAGTATAAAGCCAGGGAAGTTCCTCAGTTTTTTGCAGTTCAGGGAGGGTCACAGCTCACAACTCATCCTCTCATGTGTTCAAGTGGCAGCCTGCACTAAGATTTTCATCTCACTGCAGGGGTAAAACAAGAATCCAAAGGGATTTAAAGCATCAGCCATGCTGTGCTTGGAGACAGGAAAAGACACACAGTGGTGTGGGAGACGGAGGAGAAACAGCAGACTGGGACAGGGAACTACTACCTGGACTGGAAGTGAAATGGGGACTTATTTTCCCAGAGGACATAAATTTGGTTGAAGACAAGAGCTTTTAATGAACCAGCCGAAACAAATGAGGGGCTAAACATGACCAACAGAGTCCTTGCTTCAGATTTCAGAGAAAAGCAGGAGTCTCCAGGTAGACAGAGTCTGAAAGCACTGACTTCTGATTTAAAATACAACCAGCAGTATTCTTCCAGGGAAAACGGTGGGAAAGCTATGGGAAAAGGAGCAAGAGAAAGCTTGATGTAACCCTGGAAAGGATGTAGGGGTGTTTGGGTGCGACCTGGGAAGGAGGCTGTCGTGGGGGAATTGCTGCCTACCACAGCTCAGCACCCCTGAGCATCAGAACTGCAGGCACAGAAGTACCTGCTGAATGAATTATGATCCTGCCATCTTTAATTATTTTTCCTGTTTCTTTTTCGGTCTCTCAGCAGGGACTGTTTACAAAAGGAAAAAACAGCTGCTTAGTAATAAAACCCGAATGTATTTCACAAATGAGCAGTGGGTTGGGTTTAGGAAGGAGATTTTTTTTTGTGAAGCCTTATACAGCCAACGTGCAGCACAACAAATTGAAAAATACTTAATTATTGATTAGTGCCCAGGATGGTGATGATCCAGAACCACTGAGCTTCAGGAACAATCAGGAGAGAGGAGATACAGAACAGGAATGCAGAAGCATAAACCTCTTTGGGGGAGAAAAGGAAAAAATATCCACAGTCAAAACTCTCCTGCATTCCTGAAGTGTAGCACACTTCAACCCCTAAAAATATGGTCACATTTGAAGGCATGCTGTGATTAAAGGAAACAGATGGGGATACAAGAATTGGAAGTTTCACCTTCTACATTAAAGAACAGCAATCATACCATACAATCAATGGTTATGGAGGCAAACTTCTCCTGGTGCAAATAAACTGGGCTGAGAAAGCTAATGAAAAATTACCTCCAAGGTGAGTCTAACACTTCCAGGCATGATCCTTGAACTGCTATTAACTTAATATCGTGAGACACAGAAAACTAAACACAAACCAGGGATAGTAGAGGATTTAATACAAAGAACAGAGTGGGAGGAGAGCAGCACTAATTTCATAGGGGATGAAATCCAAGGTACAGGGCAGCACGAATCCCTCAAGCCTCAGGAAACCTCCCTGCCTGAGGACCTGAGCCCTCAGGGATGAGGTCTGGGAATCATTCAGAAGAGAGGTGCTGGTCCTCACTCAGTGGCATGCCTGGCAAAGCTCTGGGGATGTGAAACACAGCATTTCACATGGCAGCAGAACAACACATCCGCTCCTCCTCCTCCTCCCCCACTTCTGCACAAATGTAATTTTCCCTTTTGTCTTCCACAGCATTTTGGGGGCACACAGATTTTCAGAAGCCAAAAATAAAAAGAAGAAGAAAACTCAAACCATTTGCAGTTCATGTTCACCACCCACTATCACTAATTATCAAGATTTGAGAGGCAATTTGCAGGCTCCGATCTGCAAAATGCTAGTGAGAAAAATCTCTCAGGCAGATCAAAAGTGTCTACACCACCCCCAAGTGAAATGCAGCAGGTTGAGGATTAACATCTTACACAGGGTCAGAACAACACTGGAGATGCTGAGTCTCAGATGCTGTACTTTGTACCCCAGGTTTCTTCAGAGCTAAAAACGGGGGAGCTCAACTCTTGGAATAGAAAATATCTTTGGACACCTTAAGCAATTTCTTTTTGCTTTCTTCTGAGCAATGTCTATGATGTGTTTTTTCTTTTACAAACTCTTTCAACACTTGGTTAATCCACTCATTATGCCCTCACCTCTTGTTTCTGATGGTCAAAGGCTCCATCCTTGACAAAACACATTTTGCTTCCACAAACACTTCATACAGATGGAGGACTTCCAGTGTTTTACAACAAATGCATGATAATTCTTCTATTACAACAGGTGTATTTGTTTTCATCTTTATTGCATTGAGATAACTGATCTTTCATCATCTTCAGGCTACAGATACATCTACAAGTTTCTTTCCATGCTGACCACACAGGAACTCAGGTTAAAATTTCACAATGCTCAAGAGATCAAAGCAACGAGTTTCATGCAACCATGAAAAAACCCTAAGCTACAAAGAAAAACCACAGTAGATTTACCTATGAAACAACCTGTTCCAGGCAGAACTTGAGGATTCAACTTATGGTTATTAATTACATTTATTTACTGTAAGAATTAGGCCCGCATTTTTTTTATTTTTTTCCCCCCGCAAATAAGAAAGCAGAAATGAATTCTGAATTTGTCCTGCAAAAGGGCTCCTGGTAGTTAGCACCTGGGACTTCACTGAGACATCTCTCTTTCTCAGCTACCCTCCTCCAAAAAAGACAGCTTTTTGGGTTTTATTCAATAGCCAAAAGGCATTTTTGGAGCCAGAAAGATACCACTTTTGCCTCTGAAGTGCACCAGTGGCCTAAGGAGGGAAGGAAAAAAATATTTTAAAAAAATTTTCATATAAGGTCTTTTTCTCCTTCTTCAAATTATTCAAATTGCCATGAATAGTGCAGTTATACTGAAAATTAACCCACTGACTTGCTTAATGAGCAGGGCTAAATGAACAGCAGAATGGGAGGTGCAAACACTCAGAGCAACATCTTCAGTAGCACTGGGGGGAAAAGAAAACTGAGTGGTGATTTCTGTTCCTTGGGAGCCATGGACAGAACATGCTCCCCTCACCACTGGTACAAAGAGCCAGGAAATTAAGCATTTTCTGCCCTTCTATGAATATTTTGCCTCTGTGATGCACAAGTCGTGTGCTTATTGCACATTCCAACCTCCTGCTGGAACCAGGCTGTCCCAGAGAGCCAGAGGAGCACAGAAGGGACTGCCTGGGAGGGGAGGGAATCAGCTCCACACTGTAAACCAGGAGCACAGGGAAAGTTGAGTCTGGTTTACACTAAACCTGCAGGGACACACGAAACCAGCCCAGCTGCCCAGCCCCACGGGCTGCCCTGTGTCCTCTCCTGGGAAGCTGCACTCAGCACAGATCCCCTTTCCAAGAGAAAACAGGGATACTGCAACTCGACAGCTAAAACCATCCAGCATTACTGAGATCATCTACATAGATTTTCTCAGTAGGGAGAGCCTGGTTTGAATTAATTCTACTAAATCATATCATCAGCTTAACACAGAACAGCCTTTGCTCTGCTGAGGCTTAGATCACCTTTTTCATCAGCAAAATTAGCTGATTTTCTTTTCTTTCACTTGCAGTCAGGTTTTTTGCTAATCCAATACATGGGCTTTTGATACATTAAAGTGACAAGTGATTTCCAAATAGAAAAGCTCTCAACAGCAACATGATACTTCCAGGGAGCATCTTTTCCTTCCTCACACTCTTGAGGAGAAATACCACCAGAAAATCCATGGAAAAAGATTTCAAACATCAGAGAGTAAAATACAAATATGGAACGGAAAGGGAATTGCACTGCAATCATCCTCTTTGTTCACACAGGGTGGAATTAAAGTAAAATCAGTGTGAAAAGCCCAGCAGCATATGAGATGTCAGCCATACAACTTACTGCTTTTGTTGTTTCAAAAAAAAATTAATTACAATTAATTCTGAATTTCTTTTACCCTCAAATACTCTAGGAGTAGTGATACGAAGATTGACACCACCATTACAGCATGCAATTCTAATATTTAATTACTTTTCCCCTTCTTTCTATGAGAATTAATAGACAAAATTTTGAAGATAGATGAGATTTAATTGGCTGGCAATACTGTAGAATACTTGTTTTAGCTTGCACACAGAGATGGCCTGTTTCAGGTGAGAACCCAAACTTTTCAAACATATTTCATTTGCACAACCTCTTCCACATCAGTAGCAGTACCAGAGTTTGTCTTTAACATAGAATCAGGTACTACTCAACCAGATTTCCAAAGATTCAGGACATTTATCCTCAATAATTTTGAGAAAAAACAAGAACTCATAAAAAATAAGATTATATGACCTAAATATTTCCTGCTTCTACAGAAGAGATTGCTGTGGTTGTTAGAAGGACATGACAGAGATGTTCACAGAATCATGGAATGGTCTGGGTTGAAATAGACCTTAAAGCCCACCCCCTCCCACCCCTGCCATGATAGCTATCTTCCACTGTCCCAGGGTGCTCCAAGCCCTGTCCAGCCTTGGACACTTCCAGGGATCCAGGGGCAGCCACAGCTGCTCTGGGCACCCTGTGCCAGAGCCTCCCACCCTCACAGGGGGGAATTTCTTCCCAGTGTCCCATCTAACCCTGCCCTCAGGCTGTTTGAAGCCATTACCTTGCCTCAACTAAAAGAGAGTACAGTCAACACCAGATAACTAAAAACCCACCAGCAGCCACCATGAGGGATATGTTTAAAAGCAACAAGAACTTTCCACTGACTTAGGTGACTTGAGGCCACTTCCTGAACCTCCAGTTTCACGAAACAAAGATTGTTTTGCGATTCATTTCCAAATGGATTTTGAAAATGCAGTGCTGGTGGTGGCACATCAGGCTGATGTGATGTGAGGCACTAGACAGGACTACAGAAAAGCCAGGTTCAATTTTCAGCACATGACTTTCTTGTGTATCTAAGAACAATCTCCAGCACTTACTGTAATGGGAAGGTAGCTCAAGCACCAATAAAGTATAAAAAAAGCAAGCAATAAACTCTCCTATTTAATTTTATTTCTGTCTTCATGGTTTAAGAGTAAGATGTGCTTTACTGAGCAGGACACAGCAAAAGGCCCTGAGGTAGAGGAACAGAGATTTATACAATATTTAGTACTGTCTAAGCACAGGTCTGAACATCATATCCCTTGACTCACTCCCCTTGCTCTGCCTTAATAAAATATTTTAAAGATGCAACCATTACACCTAGGCAGTCACCACCATCATGTGAAATCAGACTAAAATAACTGATGTTGAAGCTGCAGCCACTTCATCAACAAGACCCACTGCTTTGGAGGAAAACCTTGAGGGATAAATACCACACTGAGAAAACAGTCTTGTTCTCCTGAATTCCTCTCCTTTTCCCACCAGAGCTGGGGGATGCATCTCCAAATGTCAACATGACTCTGGCCTGGAGATGAGCTCTTTTAAGGACTGCCCCTCTCCCAGAATAAGCAGTGGTTTAAGAGTCTCCCCTGAAAATGTGAAGCACATACTTTATTTCAACAGGAAAAGCATCAAGGATCTAATACCACCCACTAGTGTGGTAGTGAAGACCTGGAATTTTAGGACTTGAATGTCTAATATTGATTTTTTGTTCTTTCACACTTTGATTTCCTTCCCAAACTACTTCTTAGTCTTTCCTGTGTGCCACCATGAAGGTAGAAATAACCACCCTGAGATGGTTACCCTAATGCAATTATCTGTAATTGCACATTTGTGGGGTCTCACCTCCCTTTAGACCCACATTTATCGTAACAGCTCTACAACAGAAACCCCCACAGGAAGTTGACTGGTTATTCTCTAGAAATCCTTAAAAATACCCACAAATGAGATGACAGACCCCAGCATCTCCCTCTATCTCCAGCTGCATCAATAAATGATGAATACATACACAGCAGCAGTTCATCTCTCTGCTCAAAAATCCAGCACAGAATGACCCCACCTCACCTCAGGAAACTGCTTTGACACTGCCTTGAATTTACACTCTCCAGTTATGCTGTGAGCTCCCAGCTTCCACCTGGAGACCTTTCCTCGCATCCTGGAAAGCTTGGCCAAACAGCATGTTTGAGCCAAATTCCTGCCCACAGAAGAAGAGGAATGTAGCTGCAAGCTGAAGGGGGTGGCTGGATGTCCCTGGTTGTCTCTGCATCCACACAGAGCCCCCCACCTCGCTTCCAAGGCACTTTTTATCCAAAGAGCTACAGCAGGAACTACTTTATGTGCCACGAGGATAAACTTAACACAGAACAACTGAGCTATGCAGAAGCCAAGGGGCTGAGATGCTGTGGACCTGTTGCTAATGTGTCAGCAAGGAAACATGTGCCATATGCACGTCTGCTGCTGCTGCTGCTGCTGTGCAATTAGGGGATGGAGCAGTTTCAAGGGGCCTCCTCTTTTTGCAGATGAGCTAGAGAAATAAGAAATCTTTTTTCACTAAGCTCATAACACTTAAATGACAGAATAAGTGCAGAGATGCTGCTCAAAACCACAGGAGGTGACTCATCCAGGCTGCTGAGGAGCAATCCCAGCACAGGCACCCATTCCATGCATCTGTCTGCCTCCTCCATGGTTGAACAGACAGCTGTAATCTGGCTAAAAATCAGCAGGTAAAATTCAGGACAAGAGCTAACAAAGCAGCTCACTTCACTCTTAGCTCTTCTGAACAACTGCATAGGGTACAGTGCTTCTGCTGGGTTGTTTTTTTTATGATTTCCTAACTGCAGTCCCATGGAAGTGGCACAAGCAGGAATGAAAAGGATGCATGCTGCAATCTATGTTCCCAAAATGCCACTCCTGACTGCTCCCTGCTGCTCTGCTTGGATTTTTGGTGCTGAAGGCCACGGTCCCTGAATGTTTGTGCTGGTATGGTTGATCCAAGAGCCCTATGCCATCTGCTATTCAATCTCCTGCCCTATCCCATAGGTTATCCCTGAGAATCCCCAGCTGGGAGGGAAGCTGAGAAAGCAGGCTTAGCTTTCAGAAACCTCCAGCCCCAAACAGGGAGCTGGAAAAACACAGGTGAGAGAGGAACCAGGCTATGCTCCTGTAAAACCTGCTGTGACCCATCCCCTGTGTTTATCCCACTGCCCCATGCAGTACACAGGCACGGGAGCTTCTGGACATCCCTGATGGAGGCAAAAACATTTCCCTCAACACACATTTGGGACTTTACTCCAGTCCCAGCTTTAGACAGTGGTTTTCTCATTTCTGTTATTTTTATTTAAAAAAAAAAAAAAAAAGTCTTAGAACAGCATCAGTTACAGTTCCATGGTGAGATGCTGAATGGATACATCCATAACCAAGGCTAGATAATCACAAAATAACATCTAAACCATGTTTCAGCCTATGATATAAATAAATGAGCAGCAGACTAGCTAAAACCAATTGCAGTATTTTCAGTTCTTGTTAATACAGTTATAACTCAAGCACAACCAGCCAAGGAAGAACTGGATCAGTTGCACAGGAGCAAGGAGGGCTGCAGACCTCTCCTCCCACTGATGCCAAGGAGCAACCAAGTCAGCAACAGACCTCATTAGCATTTAAAACACAGAAACCAACTTCTGTCTTTTTTCAACTACTACATCTTATTCCAACTGGTAGCATCCTGTCTCTGTATTTTGACCTAATGCTACATTTCCCAAAAATGACCACAACAATTTTCTGTGAATAGGGAGCCGGGTCCTATTCTGCATTTCTAAGTGCTCTTCAGCTTTGAGCCACAGTTTAATAAGCACCTGTTTGAACTTGAAAAACACCATTTAAAACCAATTGTGTATAAAGCACAACTTTCTGTTTAATGGTGTAAACTTTTCCTGGATACCACTAGAATTTATTTAAACTAAATACCACACAGAATAGTAATGATGAAGCAATTTTTCGTTCAAAAAGAGCTTTAAGAACCACCCTGAGAGCATTTACACCTCAACCATGAATCCCAGCTGAGCAAAACCAGCACAGACCTGAAGCAAAGGGACACAGCATCCTTTTGGAAAGGCCTGTTAGACAGACAGGACAAATGGAGCGTTCTCCCAACGCCCCCTCACAGCCAGACCATACTGGCATTTTCCTGCCAAATCAACTCATGAATAGAAGGGGGGGAAATAGCCAGCTGGAAACAGCCTCACAGCGGTCAAAGCAAGGAGAAAACCCATACAGAGCAGGGAAAAAACACATTCTGCTCAGCTGTACGAGCAGAGAAAAAATGTTTTATAAATAATTGAAAAGGCTTCCAAAGACTATTGAATACAATCAGTAGGAATTGAAATGTAATAGGATTTTTTTTTTTTTAAGAATTGTACTGTCAGAACAATACAAATGGCTACAGGATCATAATTCACGTGGAAAACCCAGGTCAAAATAAGCCAGAGCAGGCATGCAAACATGCTAAAGCTCTGCAGATGCTCCTGCAGTTTTCTCATGAAGAGGAAACTGATGGGGAGAAGAGTTAATGTAACACTGTTCAATTTGTGAGGGTGGGACAAAATAACACAAGGCCCCCGAAGAAATCAGAAACATGGATTGCAAAAGACCAAGACAACTCTAAAAAGCAAGGACAATGTGAGGGCACAGTCAGCTTGGCTGGCCTTGAGAAGGGACTGGCTCTGAGAGTAAATGCATCCCCCAGGCTGGCCCACACTGGGACCCTCACTTACACCTGAGAGCAGAGGCAGCATCCATAAGCAAGTGAAAATGTCACCCACCACACTGTTTTCATCATCTTGAGGACAACACCATCTTAAAAGTATTTTCCCAGTTCTCCCACTGTACTCCAAGCAGATCTCCTTTTTCACGGGGATCAACTACGCTGACCTTCTAGGAGTTGAGTCCTTCTCCTTCTGCCCACAGGGATTCTCCTTACAATTACTTTATTATTCAAACGTTCAAATACTGCTCCTTTTCCAACTCAGTGTCTACACATCAGGGCCTTAGTTACTATACCGTGTCAGTTATTACACAGTGTCACGAGGTAGGAGGCAAAGGAACACAGACCTCTGTGAACTGCCCACACAGCCACCAAGAACTGCTAACACCTGCAATAGCCTTGAAACTTTACCTACTTTGGCCTGCTGACAATTTGGGCAGAAACTACATGAAAACCATCACATTCCAAAGCTGCTTATACTCAAGTGACCAAGGCCAAGCTGGATGGGGTTCTGAACAACCTGGGATTAGTGGAAGATGTCCCTGCCCATGGCAGGGGGTGGAATGAGATGAGCTTTAAGCTCCCTTCCCACACAAACCATTCTGAGATTCTATGATTCAACAACATGGCATCAGTTCAGTATTTCTGAAAGCCTCTCAAAGGTTGCCAAGGTTTTATGATCTTCCCCAGGGACTTGTCTCTGAAGTTTTTTTAACCGTGTCACATTTATTAATTTGAGAATCGATGCTGTGTTGCTCAAACTCCATTTATATTTTGTTCCTTCTTTCATTTTGTCACTTCCCTCCTTGTTTCCAGCAAGGACTAACTGCAGTGACTTGACATCTCCATGTCCAGCTCTGCAGGTGCAGCAGGAACATCCCATTGTCCAGGGGCCATGATTCCCCGTGACAGAGACACTTGGACACAGCTGCAGCCCATGTCAAAAGGCAGCCATCCACCAGCTGGACACTGTCGAGCCCAAAGGCCCCTTTACTCCTACATTTAGCTTTCTGCACACAAAAATAGCAGCTGCTTTCCTGAGAGTCAATTCTGCAATATCTTCATGGGCTTTCTCTTCCCCTTTTAGGGTCAAGTGTGAGAAGGATTCCTTTTTAAAATTAGAAAAAGAGATAAGTTTATGAAGGCTGAATCAGGCTGGCTCTCTTTAGATACACTTTTATTATGTTAGAAAGCAATACTGAGATTAAATTCAAAAAACATTGAATTGGATATTAAAAAGAATAGGAATGGGAAAGAAAAGGAAAATGGGAGAGTCAATTGTGCAATGTGTTTGCATCACACAGACCCACCTCTGAAACAGTGCAGCTGCAGGGCCCCAGGTATAAACCAGTGCCTGTGCAAGGTCCTGCAGACTGTGCACCTCCCTCCCAAACCCATGCCTGGGATGGTCATGGCTGCACAAGGAGCCCACAGCTGGAAACTGATTCAATGTCACTTGTAAGAAAAACCACTTAACTGAGTCCAGTTCCCTAAAACAGCATTTAACTCAAAACAACACAATTGTAAATGCTGGCATCATTTATAGCACCTGCAAACCATCCACTGCCACACAACTGATAAACCCAAGCTCAGGAAAATCAGCATCCAGAGCAATATGCACCAAAACACCGTAATTCCTTCAGTCACTGTTACTGTATTTTTCCATCCCCATGTTATATGCAAATTCTGTGCAACTGATTTATAACAGTGTAGCTGAGCACTTACCAATTATATTTTAAACAGACTATTTAAAGGTACCTTTATCCCACAGCAAAAAACATCATCAGGACAGCAACAGCAGAGAAGCATCCACCCAGAAATAATAACTGGATTCTTCTCTCTTGACTTTGTTTCTCTTCAGTTGCATGTTTTTTTAATTAAAAATTACATGATGGAGAGCCTCTTTTTTCTCATCCCCAGTGGATCGTTTAATACTATGTCAGTGCTCATATAAAACAACTACTGGATCCAGGGAAGTTGACATCCTTAAAAATCCAAAGGCTAAATCCAGAACGTCACTGTGAGAGCCTGAAGCTAAAAAAGAGCAAGGACAGAAGCACTGTGTCTGGTTCATCAAAAGTGATCACTTTCTGTTCAAGGCCAGGCTGGATGGGCTTAGAGCAGCAACCTGGGCTAGTGGAAGATGTCCCTCCCATGGCAGCAAGTAAAACAAGATGGGGTCCCTCCTAACCCAAAATATTCTATGACAGGTTTTAAAAGATGCTGAAAAAAACCCTAAAATTTCTTGTTTTCCTTAAGGTTTTTTTTCCTCACTTCCCCTTGGCTAAAAGAGAAGCAAAGTCTAAGTGCTCAGGTTTACAAAGAAATGCTGTTACGTTCAAAAACAAAAATAAAAAATCTTGGAACATTCTGCCCAGAAATCATTTCACTCTGCTTTCTGATAGGAAACTTTCTGTAATGCAACACTCCTTCACCTCCTTACTTTGCTGTGTGGCAACACCTGAGCCCTTCCTACTGAGGACACCACCACCACGCCTGGAAGGGCTTTTTCAACACAGGCAGCCCCAGTGCTTGGCTGGAAGCCTACCGCAGGAACTCACAAGGAATCCAAGCAGCACAAGAAGCAGTTTTGAAAAGGAATTGGGTGAAATCAGCTTTGTGTTGCACCAATATCACCCTGCCTCCTCACAGAGAGATTATGGGAAGTGACTGCTTACTGAGATGGAAGAGACCCTCTGAAGTCCACCAAAACATCAGGGGAGAAATGCCATGGGAAGAAGGGAAGAAATTGCCTAGCAACTCTCTTATTCTGATGGCCAGTTGGGTGAAGGAAGTTGAAAGAATAAAGGTAAAATAATTAAACACAGAAACTTTATCTTCTCCAAGGTCCTCAGCTGACCTAAGTCACATTACTCAGATGGTTTTTGATGGGCTAAGTCAGCCTCTGCCAGCTGCAGATGCAGGGCAAAAGTAACAGGAATCAGCAGCTACCCAATGAAGAAATAAAGCAGCAGAAACCTTGGGAAGGCAGACTTGATCATCTTCAGGATATACGCAGAGCAGCCACTTGGACTTCCATACCCAAATGCCAACAACTTCCTCCCAAGCAGCCCAAAAAGTGAGTTTCCAAGCAAGCACCAGATATCAAACTTTAAACACAGCCAAGATGCCAAATCAGGACCAGCAAATCCAGCCTGCACCAGCTGGAATGGAGGCTGTAAGCCCAACAGCTCTGTTAATCCTCTCTTTTTAGGCAATAAAAAGATCTTGTACAGGCCTCTGAATTCAAAGAACAAATGATAATGTTATGTTAAAATGTGACAGGAGGAAGGATGTGGGTGCTTACAGATCCCAGGGCTTAAACCTGGGCTTTCCAGCAGCTTCAGCCTTGGCAACACACAGATCCCCCAGCTGAGATCCAACAGAGCAAGGGAGTTACTTGATGCAAACAAGTGTTTCTGTAGATACAGTGGTTTAAAAAGAAAAATAAAATTATTGATTTTTGCTATTATTTGACACAGAAGATCAATCTGCATGTGCCTAGTGCACTTCAGTCTATAACTGATAAAAGTGTAATGGAACATTAATCTTCTTTTAGGGTTGTTTAAGTGCCTTATGGGGGGTGGGGGGAGGGAAGGATTTGATTTTATATAAGCCAAAGTACAGCCTCAGAGAGGAACATTAACAGATTTTTATCAGTGTATAAAAACCCAAGACCAGTATCTCAGAGCACAGCATAAGGAGAGGAGTAGATAATCCAATTTTACATGATAAAATCCCCAACTTTTGTATTTTTACCGTAGCACTTAGCTTCCCTCAATGGTTAGAGAGTGAAAAGCCAACCCAGGCTGGCAATTTCCCACTGAGCCCCCAGGACTTCTTTCTCTCCCTGCAAGCCACCACACAGCCTCACAGAATACCAATGACATGGGATGGGACAACTGGGAACCAAACCAAGGGCTCCAGAATAGGCCAGCACAGTGCAGCAATAAATTCTGTTTATTTTAGCAAATCAAACTAAAGACATGAGGTAAATACATCGCCCTGGTCACTCCTCACCCACTGCACAGTGAGGAGTTAATAATGGGTGCATTACAGGCAGAGCTCAAGGAGCATGGTGTGCCCCAGACACCTCCCTGCTCCCCACTTAGCAAGAACATGGTTGATTGATTGATAGAAAGCCATAAATGATTGAGTTACTCACAATTTACCTGGGAAAAATATTCTATTTTCCATCCAAGCCAGCTAGAGTGGGAAACACTCTGGAAAGATCTTGAAAATTACAGATTGATTGGCCTTAAAAGGTGTTTGAAATCAGAATTAATTAATGACAGTGTTTGAAAGGAACTAGAGGAAGATGTTAAATCAAGATATTTTAAGCTTCAGTCAGGGAAGGCAGTGTGCTTGGTGTTTTGGGATAAAGAAAATGTCATGTTACTTGAACACTCAAAAGCCAGGGACAGTGACTTTAAGAAGCTTTATTGGAGATGTCTGGGAAGTGGCTGGGAAGGAACCTCAGAATGTTACCTGGCCTGCCAGAGGGAAAAGAAGAGGGAAATCTTCACAAGAGCAAACTCACCCTCAAGAGGCTTCACTGAATGTCAGCATAAGTGAGGAGCTCCTCTGGGAACACTCCAGAGCCAGAGCCCAACCTGGGACTGGTGCATGGTCCCACAGCCTCCTGCCTCCCTTCAGTCCCCATTAATCCCACTCCAGTCACACAGAAATCAACTCCAGGGACCAAAACACACCCCAAAACCCCACACCAGCATTTGTCCTTGAATACAGCTATGGGCTAAAACACATTTCCTGCAAGGAGTGGCCAAGAAGAGCTAAACATGATGGGAGGTACTAAACTGCAAATTCATCAAGACTAGAGAAAATGGCAAAATCCCAAGAGGATGGAGAACAGACAGACAATTAAGCTGCCTGAACTTGAAATAAACTTATCTTGACAAGCACAAGGTAACACAGATTAGAAGGAATAATGTGCAACTGTGATGCAGACTTTACCAGAGACAACTCAATGACAATGTTTCATTTGGATTCAGAAAACTCAGTGAAAACCTGACAAAAAACAACACATAAAGCTAGATCAGCACTTCTTGACTTCATTTCATTATTTACTATAGGACACTGTGAATACTGAGTTAAAATACTTTTTAAAAACTACATCAAAACATTTGTAATGATTTGTATAGCACTGAGCTGTAACAGATACATTTTATTTTGGTGGTCAGGATTATATCTCACAATCATCCCCACACACACTTTGTTTATGCACATCAACAGTCAACTGGTCTCACCAGCAGAAGGCTTCACCCTGATAGACTGTAATTCAGTAGATCTCTCACAAATTCTAAAAAGCCCTCTTGAAGGCACAGCACTACTTCACAGCAAGTTCTAGTCACAGAAAACACTCTGGAGAGGTGTCATGATGTGGCATCCTAACATGCCAGGCAGTTCTTACAGATTATGCCTGTCTCATACAGCCTCTGGTGAAAGCCCCATGAGCCCCTTGCTTCTGGGCACTATTAGCAGACCCATGAGCTGCAGCTTTTCTTCCCTAATTTCTGCCAACCAGGGATGTTGTATACCCAGATTAAATTTTCATGCTCAGCATGAGAGATTCCATATGCACTGCCCGATGCCTTCCCTAAGAGGGAAGCATTTGTATTCCTGAGCAGCATCACAGTCAGCTTATGCTCCCAGACAGCTCCTTGCCAACAGCCCTTCATTAAGTCTTCAACCCTAAGCATCCCATCCCATGAGCTGCCCTGTCAATGGATGTTTTCCTTGTAAAGAAGCACCGTATTTTATATGAGCAGGCTTAATCAAAACAGCAGAGCAAGGAGAGCTTGAAAACAATCCTGACTGGCACATTTCCTCCCACTTCCTCAGACTGAGGGCAATGCACTCTTCCCACTTGGATCATTTCCTGTTGGTCCCACACACCAAGTCCGTAAATTTTCACTCATCTCACAGTAAGAGTTACTTGAATTTCCTTTTTTCTAGAAGTATTCTGGACTGTTTTTTAGCCTAGAAAACCTCTGGAGTAAAACCCTACATGAGGGGGTTTTTTCCCCTTTCTTAGACATTTTACAAGTTCATTAGATGTTTCAAACAAATTACTGCTGGCTAGAGGGAAAAGCCCAACCACCTCCTGCTCCTCTAGATACCCTCTTGGTTCAGAGATCAAAATTTGCATCTTCCAACTCCCCAAGCTAAATGAGGCAAATGTAGGACAAGACATGAATGAGCAAGTGAACAGAAGCTGTGGGTACCTCTGAGTATGTCTTCCTGTTCTCCCCTACATCTTCCCCTCTGGCATGAAAATGTCACAAAGGTGTATCTGCCCATACAGCTATGTATAAAAAGTACGTGTACACATATAAACACACACACACACACATATATAAAAAATATATCCTAGAAAGCCAAACAAAGCATCTAGAAGGCACCAATACACATCTTTGCATTTCAAAACCAGGACTCCTAAAAATGCCAGTCCTTACCTCCTCCTCCCATGGTGCCAGACTCTCACAGCTTGAACAAATTTAAGAGCACTTTGTGCTAGACCTTCTGCCAACTGGTTTCCAGGACAGAAAACATCTCTCATGCTCTTAAACATCAAAATTGCTTTCCAGAGGGGCTGCAAGGCAAGCTCTAAAACTACCTTCTATTTAATTATCCCAACACTGTTTTTTAAAATATTTTCCAAAACCATTGCAAATACTTCCCATGATTAAAAAAGCTGCATTTATTTATTGCCTTTAACCTAAACCTCAAGTGGTCTTGATTAATATTAATCCGAACGAGATCTTCCCCTCTAAATAACAACACTGTATGGGTTGTCTAAATTCAAGCAGCATATTCTGTGTCTGTGCAGCTCTCCTCCAAGGAGCTGGGAAGAGCTGCCTGCAGGGGAGGAAGGACCCATAACCCTTGTGACAAAAGCAGGTCCAGCTCCCCAAGCTGAGGCACCTGAATCGATTCCAGATGAATTCTCAGTAGTGCTGGAAAACTTCATTTCTGACACAAACAGCCCAAGCGCTCAGATTTATGTAACTTCTCCTTGATGCCAAGCAAACAGCCAGCAGCCTCTGCTGAGTCGTGTTTGATGGTTCAGGTTAAGAATAAGCTGTGAAATCACAGAACAATTCCAGATGCCAAGCAAAGAAATGGCTGCACCCTTCCAGGGTTCTGCTCTCCACATCTTTCCAAACGTGAGAGGACAAATGTAAAGGATTGTCAAGACTTTCAATGTCTGGCTGAGCAGCAGATTCACATGTCAAAGCAAAGTGTCCTGCAACAGAGCAAACATCTTTGGTGGCAACAAATAACAACACAGGTTTTAATTAAAACACAGCTCTCCAGGAGCACCGGTTTGGTATCTGCTATGGAATTACATCACCTGGAAACTGTTTTGTTCCGGGTGGGTTAGAGGTTTTTCGCTAAAGATAAAGCATTTGTTATGCACTGACAATATTCTTATTATGTAAAACAAAGCTTTTGATGCTGTACACTACTAAAAACTTTAAAACAGGAGACAAGGACAACTGTTGATAAATCTACTGTAAGGAACAGTGTCAGAAACCTTCAGATACTAATAATATCCTTTCTTAATTGTAGGCTTCTACTGTTAGAGCTTCACACTATGGTGATGGGAAACAACACATATGAAAAGTAAAATAAATTTTTAAAACTGTTCATGCCATTCATAAGCGTGATCTGTCCTACCCTCTGCAGAATATAAACCAAGAAACAGATAATTCTATCAAAACAGCAGGAGAATGGTACAACTTCAAATCATAAAAAATGGTATTAAAAGTCTCCTGCTTGTTTGTTTTTACCTCTGCTTTAAATTTTACTCTCATCTGCTGAGCAGAATCTTGTTTTCTTGCTTTAGATAACAAAATCACACTTGGGAGTTTGATAGGATGCTCTCACATGACCTCTCTCTACACCCAAAAATACTTGTTTCCTCTCTCTACACCCAAAAATATTTGCCTCTGACTGCACATATTTTACAACCCTGAATTCCTTTGCTTTAGTCCCTGCCAAAAACAGCCCTTCCAAAAAATGATGAAATATTCACCGAGGGCCTCCTCAATTCGTACCTGCAGCTGCTCAAGCTTTAAGGCCCTGGTAGAGGTGAATTATTTACAAAATTGGGCTTTAACAACCACAGCTGTCAAAGGAACTTGTCTCGTTTCACCAGGTACAGCACCAGTGAGTGTCTGACACATTACAGTATTTTTACACTGTAAAGACTAATTTTTGACTGTAAATGGATGATACAAATCAGCCCTTCTTTTACAAACAAATGTTGCTGGCCTATGGAACATCTATCTTCTAAATATCACGAATATATCTTATTACTTCACCTCTCAGCTTTCTTCTTGCACCCGAAAATCCCTTTCTGGTGTTCCTGCCACCTTTCTCACTGTAGTTTTCCTCATGATCAGCCTGTTCTAGAAACACCCTCACAGGTGAGACCAACGACACCTATCCCAGAATGAGTCATGATGTGGTTATTATTGCATGGGCAAGAGAATCATTCCACCAGAACTTGAACATTGACTCTGTACTGCCTTGTATTATCCAAAAAGACTGCAAATGTTTCACCCAAGGTAAAGAAGAATGGTGTCTTTCCCAGAGAGCCTCTGATCCAAGTCTGTGACATGAGGGTGGTGTGGCAATGCCACCCAAATGTGTCTGACTGTCCCTGACCCCATCGACAGCTGCACCATAAATCCAGGGCATGAACAAAGCACAGGTGGACATTCAAACCTATCTGGAGCTGCTCTACAAACCACTGGAAGAGGACAGGGAGCAATATTGATCCTACCTGACTCATCTCCCTGGAAAACACAGTTCCTCTGGGCATCCCTAGCAGCCCAAAAATTTGCCATGCAAAAGTAGAAACCTCCACTAATCCCTGGGATCAAAGAGAAGCTTAAAGCTTTAGGGATTTGGCTATCCTTGGAATATCTCTTACAGAACTGTATATATGTTAGATGTCTTCACTTGTGGCTTTTTTTAATGGCATTTGCAAAAACAGCACCTGAGGTTTATCCTTCAAAAAGGAGATATGCTGCATTTGAAGTCAGAGGGCTTTATACAAATCATATAATTAGCACTTGGTCAAAAAGATCAAGAAAAAATTGTTGCTTTTTTCACTGCTTAAGTACAGGTATCATTTTTAAGAAAAAGATGGCTATCTGCCAAGAAAAAAGCTTGTAAATTTGTCAGGGGAAAAGCATCATGGCCTATTCAGTTTGTAAAATCCTGAGTATTCCTGAAGGCAAGCAAGAGTCTGGGAGCGTCAGTTAAAGGTTTTAATGCCATTGCAATGCAAATAGCAAATCATTACAAAAAGAAATTTTAGCAGACTCAGTAAAATGCACTTTAACACAGCATCTTAAAAAATTATACCTGCCAGGCATCATGACAGCACAGCTCATTCACTGTGCTTCATGAACAATCTTGCATAAGCTAAATGGTACAAGATTATGGAGTCAACAACTGCCACCAATGTAATGACCAAAAGGGTGATCACTGCTGACATGTAAGGGGCACAACCTCTTAATGCAATTAAAAAAGTACTTTTACAGGAAATAACTACTATTTCAGAGCTGAGGTAGTTAGCTATCATTCTGCAAAGATTACTAACCTGCCCTATATACAGATACAATTGTACATGAGGCGTACAAGCACTTTTCAGTACATCATCCACTTTTTAAAATTAATTGTATTTCAGGAAAAAAGCCAAAACAAAACCAATTCCCCCCTCCTTTACCAAACATCCTTTATTTCAACTGCAGGGCCAGAGGCGTTCAAGCTGTAAAAAGTAAGCCTTTAACAGCGAAACAGACTAGAGAATAAAAGGTCTGTGTGGACAATGACAATTGAAATTGCAAATTGAACATCTTCTCAGATTCTTGGAGCCATCTTCAAATCTGGGGTAGGAGCCCATTCAGGATGTGCCACTGCAACATTTGGATTCCAGGCACAAGCCAGAGGTGCTCGCTGCCAGAAGGAACAGGGCTTGCGGAACAAAACACAGGGGCAAAATGCTAGTAACTTTCTAACTTGCTTAAAAAAAAGAAAGAAAATATTTTGGTGTTCAGTATTTCCTGTATCCAAAATGCTCATGGAAGCAAAAGCAAGAAAAGAAGAAAAAGTCCAATGGAAAAGGTGCTTCCCAGTGCCTAAAGGGGTTACAGGAGAGCTGGAGAGGGGCTTTGGGCCTGACCATTACCTTCATTTTCTGCCTCATCCAAAACTTTATTGTGCCAGCAAATCCATATCCAGAAAATTCGAATACTCACACACCCTGTTCAACATCCCCTCTCAACACGACTTCCCACAGGGCTTCCCTTCTGACGCCAGTAGTTTAGCTCTTACAAGTCAACCAACACGCTCACTGAAGTGGCAGTCCCTCAGGAAAACATTCAAATGAGCTCCTCTATTAAATTACAAAATAGATCTGCCTACAGTTGTTTAACATGCACTTGAGTTTCTCTTACAACAGGGCATCCTTCAGTATTTAGAAGGAGCATGTTCCCATACTATTCAATTATTTTCTTGCTGAAGAAACATCAGACCTCTGAAATGAAGGTTAACCATTTTTGACATTCAAACACTGTGTATGAAGATATTTAGGACACCACTCATATTATTAATGACAATATTGCATTTAGATGCAGTCTACCTGCATGAAATTCAGTGAAAAAACTGGCTGCAGGCTGCAAAAGCAGGTTTAAAAATGGACACCATTATCATTCAGCAACATTAAAATCCAAGGGAAGGGAAAGCGCCCACCAATCTTAACTCCGTGGTCTGCCTTTTATGAATTTAAAATCTACAGAAGGGTTTTACTGCAGGGTACTCCTGTTGATAAATAACAACAATAATTCAGAATCCTGATGATCTGGACTGGAGGAAGGTTTCTGCATCCTCAGCAAGAATTTTTCTCTAGAAACACAAGGCAGCTTTGACCAAGACCTTTTCCTCGACTGTGAACATGCTTCCCCTGCAGAGAGGTGGGGAAACATTTTGTTGGATCCCTTACCAAATCCTCAATCCATATTATAAATATATATTATATTAAATTTTTTTAAATTTTTTTTAAACAAATGAGTTCTGTTTCATGAGCTGTGACTCCAGGTGAAGATGCAGAGATGTGCATCCAGGTCACGATGACACATTTCTCACATCTGCACTTGGGAAGTCAGAATAGCTGGGAACATGGATTCATGCTCCAAGCATCCTAACCCTGGTATAAACAAGAATAGTTACCACAAACTATCTGTACTGCATAGCTGGAACCAGGGCCCTCAAAGGCACCAAGGACCAGAAAAACTGCACCCAAGGCTGTGACAGAGCAAGGCAGGACAGAGCAGGGATCATCCAGCAACAGGGATATCTGCTCTAGCATGGGTCAGGAAGAGAAAGGCCATGTATTGTTCACAGACCATAATATGAACAGAGTCAGAAAAAAATAAACTGTGTTGTTTCCAATCAATTGAAAAGAAGTCAGTAAAGGAAATTGTCATTGTTTTGGTAGGATCCCAGCCCCAAAAAGCCAATAAAATCTTTCCTTTTCATGTGCATGTGTTTTCTTTATACATTAAGGAAGGAAGCCAATTCCATTAAATGAGAAAATAAATTGATATAGTTCTCAGTATCAGGCTTCATTTTCAGCCACTCACAAAAACCAAAGTCTTCTATATTGTACAACAGGAATGCACTGGCAATAAGGGATTTCATTTCAGTCCTACAGACAGGGATCAGAAAAGCTCTGGCAGGCTTTTTCTGCCAGGAGCTCTTTCCCAAGGCTCTCTGCAGGTGTGCAGGACAAGATGCTCCATCCTGCAACACCGGGCCCAGGGGACCAACACTCACAGTTATTCTCAAGAAACTCTGTGCAGTTCTTCTGCCATTTAATGCTCTCAAGGCTACATCCACACACCTCAGCAGAAACAGGAGCTCCAGCGTTCCTTTAATTCTTGTACTTGAAAGGAAGAGTTTCAGATGACAGCAGAAGAGAAGAGACGATAATGGGAAGCAAAAATTTGGAGGGGAATAATTCAAATGTGAAACTGTTAATTAGACACGCAAAATACTTCCAGAAGAAGCAAAAGACAGGAAAAAAAACCAAACAAAACCAAACCAAATGCTGCATCTACTGTAAACAAGTGTGAACACAAAGAATAAATATATCTACCTTCCAAACTGGGATTTGACTTTCTAATCTCTTGTGTACAGATTTCTGATTTGCTTCTTTTTTAAACACATGTTCTGTGAAGGATGTCACTGTAAGATTAAGACAAGAAGTAAATATTTCAGCATTTAGAAAAGAAACAAGTTAAAACTGTTTGTTGTTCAAGATTTCTTGAATTCCTCAGAACACAGCAAACAGTTTCTGCTCCTTTTTAACATAAAGGGTTTACCAGGATGTAAGTAAACAGTGTCCCTTGTAACCAAAAAGGCAGCAGAGAGCTGTGACAGGCTCAGAACAATTCTGGGTGCAATTCAGAGAGCTGCAGATAAGAAAGGAGGAGTTGAGCGATTTAAAGCAGCTTGTGGATGAGAGGAAAGAGAGCTGCATGCAATTTCATTTTTTCTTCAACTTCTGTAGTACATAGGAAAAGAATGAGAAAGAATCCCACTGTAAACATGGAGCAAGAGCAGGCTCCCCCAAAACACCGTGATTAAAGCACAGAATAGAAGATAAACAAACACAGGACAAGGTCACACAGAAAACAATTTGCAAGTCCTACTCAAACTAATTTTACTTCTATATACACAAATAACTCAAGCTGGGTTTAACAATAAACACTTTAAATACCATCATTCAGTCCCTATAAAACGTTGCTCATTCCAGGCCGAGTTTTCAGAACATGGTGGGTACCACACAGAAGATGGAGGGTACCACAATTCCTAGCTTACATAGGTGCAACATCTAAAAACATAATTGCAGTGGGTTCCAGATTAAAATAGATCAGCTTTCGGCCCGTGAACACAATGAATCACCTTCATCTCAAAAGATGGTGTCCTGGTTTGGGCTGGGAGACAGTTAATTTTCTCCTAGTAGCTGGTACAGTGCTGAGGTTTGGATACAGCCTGAGGATAATGGTGCTTCAGTTGTTGCTGAGCAGAGCTCAGCCCATGTCAAGGACTCTGCAGTGTCCCAGGCTCTGCCAGCAAGGAGCTGGGATGGAGCATGGCCAGCACAGCTGATCCCCTGGGCAGAGGGATATTCCACACCATGGATGTCATAGCCAGGCTGTGAACTGGGGCAGTGGCCAGGAGGGGCCAATGGCTGCTGGGGATGGGCTGGGCATCAGTGGCTGGGTGGTGAGGGACTGCACTGGGATCACTCCTCTGCCTGGCTTGTAATTCTTTAATGGTCTCCCTCTTCATTATAACAATAATAAAACTAATAATTTCATCATTATTGCTTCATTCAAGTATTAAACCATTCTTATCTCAATCTACAGGTTTTACCTTTTTCTGATTCTTCTCCCATTCCCCCAGTAACTGTTAAACCATGCCGGATGGTTTCCAGACACAGATCCAGTCACCTGAGGTCTCTGCAACAAGCCTGTAGCATCAGCTATAACATTGCATGCTCACAGAGTAAACCAATGCTCAGGACACTGCTGGGCTCCTGACAGGAGGAGTTTTACGGGAAAAGGGGAGTAAGCCTTTTGGGGGGAGTTTTATGGGGAAAAGGGAGATGAAGATAGACCACAATGAATCTTATAAACACAAACTGACAAGGGAAGACACACAGTGATTGAGGCTGTACATAATAAACACAATGGGGAAGAGTCTAGACAGGCTTTCAGTGTGTAAATATCAAATTATATGAAACATGCTGGAGGGACTTGTAGCAACCTCTAATTTTAAGGTTCTACCTGAAATTTAAAGAAAGGCAACAATACCCTCCCTGGCTTCTTGCCTAAGCAGATTCTGCTGATTTGCTTAACCAGACAAATCACATAAACCCTGTGGTTTATAAACATCTTTAAACATCTTTACAAGTTCATTCTCAGTGAGTAAATTGAGAAGACCTATGGGTCTAGGGGTTTTTTCCCTGAAGAAAAAGTGAGTGAGGGAGGACAGTGCCCTTTCCCTTCATCCATCCCCTTCATTCTTCTTCATTTCCACAGTGCACTACAAAACTGCATTGTGCCCAGCCCTGTCACTGTCCTGCCCAATGCTCACAGCATGGATTCTATTTTCCGTTTGAGAACAACATGGAAATAGTTTCCCACTCTCTTCTTCCCAAACACTTTGCCTAAATTATTAAAAGGCAACGTTAACTCCTCCTGCCACAACCTTTGTGCTCCGTAAATGCTTCCCACAAAGCACATGAGAACCCACCAATCCTCTATCACCACACCAATTTCAGAAATGTATCAGTCCTGCAGTTAAAACTCCTCACATGCTTTGAGATGTGTAGCGAAACCACAAGTCAGTAGTACACTACATGACCTGCTAAGTAAAGTTAAATGAAAGATTTGGGGGGTCTGAAAAAGGAGTTTAATCTTTCTCTCAATAAATAAACAAATAAATAAGTGACCCACAAGATGAATGCAGCTCATCCTGAACACAGGGAGAACTCCAGAGGGATGACCAGGATTGTATCAAAACCCCTCAAGTTCTAACAGCAACAGATGTTTATTCTCAAATCATTCCTTTTGGGATCAAAGATAAATCACTGGCTGGATGCAAAGCCATCAGGTGTAACTCACCTGTCCCACACCAGCTACACATCAGTGCCTGCACATCTGGGAATCTCCACCATGGAGTATCACGTAATGTGGAAGAAACTGGATCCTCCCCAGACAGCCTGCTCTTTATGTTGATTCCCACTGAAAATTCACTTTTTTCACTCTTTACTTTCTGTCCTTTTTAAGAGAAAAGCTGGACAAGGAAGGTTTTAGCAGACCCATCTCAAAATGCTCAAATTGCTTCAAAGGTTCCCTTATGGAGAAATACCATTGCAACAGTGAGTTTTTAACAGAAAACTTGAATTCCCAACATGAAAAGTTAGTATTTTAAGCAATTTAATACCTCCCATCTCCTTATCAAAATAGTACTGATTTTCTTTTCAGTCAAAGCTCTTGAAACACACACATGCTTCAACCACAACAAGCCTGAGGGCTCAAAGTTACACGTACACCAAGAAGGTCTGCCAAAGACAACCAAAACTACCAGCAAAGACTTTTGGTCCAGTAGAAAAGTGACCAGCTTGCCACAAGTACTTCCACAGCCCATAGAGGGCCAAAAGCAGCATTGTGGGCTTATTTTATTAACAACAAGTTCACTTATCTTAAATATGCCTGACATCACCATTGCTCCACATCAGATGCCATTCTCCAGATCTGTCTCCTCCTTTCCTCCAGGCTTCCAGTAAAATTAGACCTTGCATTAAACTTCCAGTAAAATAATTACAGTTGGCAGGTATTTTTCAACACTGATTTGGAAGCCAAGAAACCAAAGCAAAACAAAACAAAATCAAATCAAACATTACCCAACTTTTCTCAGAAATAGCTTGTTCTGGAGATCAAATATTGTCACTGGCAGATGGTTTTGCTCTCCACTATTCCACATGCTCTATGAACTTCACAAAAGCACTGGCTACATACCTTACAAAATTTCTCTACAATAAAATACGGGAAAATGTCTCAAGGCCTTCAAAACCAAAACAAAAAATCAAGTCAGAGAGAAAACATCCTCCTCAAATGCAGTGGACATTTTTACTGTGGATAGAACAATGAAAAGAAAAAGGAAAGCAAGAAGGAGCCAGAGTCCTTCACACAATTTCTAAGCAGCATCCACCACCACCATCACTTTCTTCTGCATGCAGATGATATGCTAACAAGCCCTTTAGATAATTTAGTCCATATATATGCTGTGTAGGTGTCTGCTAAAACACTAATGCCAGCATCCAGTCACTACAACGGGTGTGTTTTCTACTTTATTGCATTAAAAATTGTTAGAAGTCACAGAAAAATGTGGCAAGAAAAAGAACTCCATTTTCAGAAGTAACTTAAGTCAGTTCACCTCCATTTATTTTTCAGCAGCAGCAAGGCTGTCGTTAGAGCTGTTTCCTCCTGGCATTGCTAACTCAGCACACCCTTGATTCCCACATTTTATCATCCTCCTTTCCTGTTTTTGTACTCACTGCTGCCTTTTGAGGATGCTCAGTAGGGGCAGGAGGAAAACGGAGACGATAGCCCTAAGCTTTCTGAACAGCAACCTCAGGAAGCAAAGCATTTAACAAACACACTGGAATGATGATCTTTAATTTTCGGGTCATTTAGCCAAAAATGTGATGCAAAGAAAGGAAAAAGTGATGTTCTAACAATCACTGAGGTTTCAAAAACAACAATTCTGTCCATTTAGAGAATCATACCTAGCACTTCTTCCTCTGTCTATATCTACCACTTCTGTCTTATGCCACACTCTTAAAAATTTCAGGATGTTTAACAAAAAGTGAACTAGGTTTGACTGCAAACATCTTTTGCCAGGATAACTCTCAAAATTGCCTAAGGGCTTAAGACACTCATGCTTTAACTAATAATTGAAAAGGACACTGCATTTTGTACAGCTCTGAGAAGGCTCTGAGACCTTTGTCAGTGCTTTTTATCCCCCACAAATACATAGCAGAGGATGGATCATTCTGGAGATGAGTCACTACTGAAACAACAGAATAAACTCCTGTGAAATGCTGTGGGGTTTCTGCTTAACATTCTCTAGCTCCTTTTTGGGAGAATTTGGCAAGGTTCAAGCAAATGCTCCTCCCACAGAAATCAAGCAGCAATTTTGTCAGTGAAATTAATCTAGAAGTGCTTAATATTAATTTCAGTCTCCACTTACCTTCTTTTCCTGCCTCAAGTTTGCTTCCTCACAAATCTGACAAAGGAGAATGGAAAGCCACCAAGAGCAGGGTGACTGCTGACACCAAACCCACGCCAGGACAGAGTTCCACAGCTCCAGACAAAGCTCCAGCACATTTGCTACTGTTGTGTTGCCTTTCTGAAGATCATCTCAGGCAAAGTGCCTGAATATGTACAATACTACAACGTGGTTTACATTGGCTGCCACTTGTACCAAGTTCAGCAGCAACATCTTTTGGCTAAAGCAAATTAACACATGTTAAATCAGGGGAGAGTGAAAGGCAGGGGCAAGTGAGGCTTTGGTGCCAGCAGAGAACTCCACCTAAACCCAGTGCCTCCTGCTGCCATGGTCTGTCTGCAGGGCATCCACCTGCCCTCCTGAAATCCTGACACACCTGTACACTCTCCACAGTAATTACTGCCAGCCAATTCGATGTGCACAAATCACTAATTAACTCAGAACGTGCAAAACATACCAAACCCAGAATCACAGATAATGTTCCTGTCCGTCACGGGCGTTAATCTCAGGGTCATCAGGGGACACTGGGTGCTTACCTGGACAGCTGTCCTATTCTGCAATCTGTCCTATTGCCTTTACATGCAGTCCTGCTACTTATCTATCCCCATTACCTTCTTATTTATCCTTATTACCTTCTGGCTCTGCACAACTCCCTGATAGGAGGGTGCAGCTGGCAGGGAGTCAGGCTCTGCTCCCAGGGAACAGAGACAGGATGAGAGACCTCAAGCTGTGCCAGGAAAGTTTAGACTGGGAATACTAAATTGAATATTAGGGAAAATTTCTTCATTCAAAGGGCAGTCAGACACTGAAACAGGCTGCCCAGGGCAAGGATGGAGTCACCACTCCTGGGGGATTCACAAGACATGTAGATGTGGCACTTGGGAACACAGGTTAGTGGTGGGCTTGACAGTGCTGGGGGAACAGCAGGACTCGATCTTAGAGACCTTTTTAAACCTTAATGACTCTAAGATTGTACTTAAAAGCTACAATAAAGATTATTATCATCAACTTTACAAATATACCTTCAGTTACGGACACCTGCACCTTTGACCAGAGCTGCTTCAGAGAAACAGGTGCACTCCTACCATCCCTGCTCCCACACCTGCACAGAGGCACTTCAGGAGACTGGACATGGCAAACCCTTTGTTCTCAGAGTCACTGCCCAATCACTTCAGTCATTTTATACTGTCCTTAGCTAAGGCAGGAATCTGATGGAGAATGGAATAAACTGCTTATATACCATACAAGTTACAGTAGGACTAAAACCATTCTGATTGGCTGTGCATGGTTGAGTAGGCAGAAAACATGAGGGAAAAAGCTACTTGCCAGCTTTGGAGGGAAAAAATGCAATCTTAAAAAAAGATGACCAACTCTAAAAGTAAATTAATTTTTCTACAGGCTTCAAAGAGACTAAAAATAAGGGGACTTTACCATAACAAATCACTGAGTCTATAAACATGAAAATGGGTTTTGTCACTAGCAAACATTCATACACCACAGACACTGAGTAACAGCACACAAGGAACAAGGGCACTCATAGCATGCTCAAAATTCACCATTTCAATTAGAGTGTCAGTCCCTTAACAGATGATAATCCATCATTCCTTGGAGACTCCAGGAATACCAGCACTTCCTTCAGCACTCACCAGAGAGGAAGATGAGAAAGCAATGTAAAAGAAATGAAAGACAGGCAACCCCCCTCCTCAAATCCAACAGAACAGTCGCTCCTTTTCATGAATGGAGAAAGCACTTTACACAAAAGCTCCACCTTTCCACCCCTCTGCTCTTATATCCATGGAAGAAGCAAGCATTTTTCATTCTCAAACTTGACTTCAAACTTTCATTATGTTCCGCTGCTTTCCCAAACTGCTGTTATCCCAAAAGCTCAGCTGGAGATGTACAGGAACAAAGAAAGAAGCAATTCCTTCTTTAGGAAGCCTTCAGTGGAATCCCCCAATACCCCCAGCCATCCTACACAGACCCCCACAAGCCCACCTAAGACTTTAAAGATGAGTTGACGATGCAGTTATTCCCAACAACTACATTGGTCCATGAAGTCCATTTCATCCTGCACCCGAGAGAAACCAAAAGTAGATACAAGGGAAATGGTGTAGGAATACAGAAACCATCCTGTAGTAACACTCTCTCCTACCCCAACTCCAGTACAGGGGCAACTCTTTTCTCTTCAAAGAGTAACTGAAGTTGTAGGAAGTGCAACACAGCAAGTCAGCATGGACTGACCATCACAGCTGTTGGGCTCTCCTGTCCATTTCCTGGTTCCTTTCCTCTTCCCCACCTTGTGAGCTTAGGAAAACCAATATCCTTGCTGAAAGCATGACTGCACTTCCCAGAACAACACCTGATCTCATCTGCGGTTTCCTTGCACCAACATAACTCAACTGGTAACGTGGTGAGGGGAAATTTAAGAAGAGGAAATGGGAAATGGTACCAGTGCTGGTGAGAGGAAACTCTGTAAGAACATCCCTTTGACTTGGAAGCAAAATTAGCCAAGGAATTTCCTAAGAGCTTTTTAGAAACGCCTTAAAATTTTAAGCAAATAAAGAAGACCCCCATGGAACAATTTTATGTTGCCTAAGACTTCACAGACAGCACACACATGAGCTTCCCTGCTCGAAACCAGCACTGGAGCTCTTTGTCCTGGACATGAGGCCCTGCTGCACCAGCTCTGTGCCTTCATTACCTCTGCTGACAAGCCAGCTCTTGTTCCTTGGTGTCCTGCCAGGACCTCTCCTGTCAAACATCCCGTGTGCCAGCACAAGTGGCAACATGAAACTGCGTGGAAATTCGTGCTGCTCTGGCTTTTGCAGGTCACTGTAACACCACACAGCACAGGTTGGGACATAAAACAGAAATACCAACAAACCTCCATCTACAGAGCAGGGCCTTTAACCAGCCAAAGCTACTGGAATCACAAATCACCGTATTCCCACAGACAGAGCTAGTGCTCCCTCTTTTCCCAACACTGTGTCCATGCCACAATGAGACTGATTTCTTCCATCAAGCCCCATGCCAAGTTTAATAAGTGAAGGCTCATCCATTACATTTCACCTATACCCTCACTTCTTCCCCAAAAACACACACTTGATTAGCTAGTTAAGGTGCCACAGTAAAACAGATTTTAATCAAATACAATTTCCCTTTTCTCTTGTTGCTGTTGCTTTGCCTTTTACTTATTTATCTACTTGTCTGTCTTGCAATCAAATCCCAGAATACAAACCAGCACCTCTGAGAATCAGGGAACTAACACAAGTGGTGATTATTTTGCTTCAACACCAGTTATCTAAGTGGTTTGTGGTAAAAAGAGAGAAGGTTTAGGGAACAAACAAGGGGTATGGTTGCAGATCAAAAGAAACACTGCTCCTAAGTGGAATATTAACATTTCCCCCTGGAAGAGATGACAGGAAGATCAGGAAAGCGCATTAAGCAGAATCACTGCAGTTCACAACTGGAATATTTACAAGCTTTTTGGATGATCTTTAATATTTCAGAATTGAAGAAAAACCCTGACTGAATCTTTCCTCCTCTGCCTTGCCAATACCTACTGGTGCTGTTCAGCATGATTCGCATGACAAATTTTCTGTCCAGATCCAGCCCAGCTTATGTCACCCATTAGAAGAGAAGAGTTCACAATGAAGAAAAGCAACACAAAGCCATGGCAGCCTACAGAAATCAGCTCTGCCCCCAAGCACTCACTCAGAAAGTTTTTATTCATAACACACACCGTATGAAGGACAGGAGAAAGAAGTGCTTGATCATTTCTGCCCCTGACCACACACCTTAAGACAGCAATGCAAAGCACACATGTGCCCTTACACAATTTCCTTTCCAAGAGGAATTGCCTCCTTCTGGTTTTCTAGGCCGTGCCTCAGTTTCTGCTTCTCACATTTCCAGCCTCGTGCCATCCCAGCCCTCCACCTTGCCACCTCCTTGTTTACTACATTTACGAACATTATACTCCCACTCTCCATGTCATTTTCCTGGTTATTGACACCAGCTCTGGATGGTGACAACCCAGACACATGCTCAGGCTCTGTCTTTACCCCAAAATGAAGAGCCAGCCAATGTGGAATACCCAAGGCCAGGCTGGATGAGGCTTGGAGCAACCTGGTCTAGTGGAAGGTGTCCCTGCCATTCCACGGGTCAGAATGATGTAATCTTCAAGGTGCCTTCCAACCTGGGCCATGCTATGAACACCTGTGAATACCTCCTTTGCTGGGCATCATGGTAGCCAACTATTACTCTGAACTTCTACCTGGAAGTTAATTTTTAACACATGGTAAGCCCAAGGTACCCAAAGACTCTAGTCTGCATGATGCAGGTAGGGACTGCAGAAAAGTGGTGGGGAGCTGAAGCTGAGGGACAACCAAACACCAGATGTGCAGGGGAGCCATGCACCTTCTAAAGAGGGCAACCAAAAAGACAAGTGCTAAACCTCACCTGCAATTATATTCACACAAATTTTCCTATTTGTAAACAAATTAACATGGCCACAATGTTTGATTATACTTCTGTCTTCCATGACCAATGAGTCAGAATTGTTGTTTATAGTTATTAGCAATACTACTCTGCAGTCCATCAGCACTGTCTTCGCCCTGCGGAGGCAGGTGAAGCTTTGAAAAACATCAGGAAATAAGGACACACGCCCCAGCCCTGGGACTGCACTCTGAGCATTAGTACTTGTCATAGACAGCAAGAGGAAATACTCTCTATTGTAATTCTGAACTTAAAAACAGTAGTTGACAAGCAAATCTGTTATGAGAACAAAATTAAGCTACTGAGGTTCAAGTTGATCAAAGGATTTTGAAAAAAAATCCGTATTTCACTCTGGATTAAAAAAAAAACCAAAAAAAACCAACCAAACAACCAAAAAACACAAAACCCAATAAAAAACCCAAACACTTCAAAAGCGAGAAATATAAACAGTTTTTATTTTTATTATAGCAAAGCAAAGAAAAAGCTCAGAGTCTTGCCACAAAGACACTGTTGTGGCTGCAGAGAGCCTGGACGGACAACTCCCAACACGGCAGCCCCACAGACCCCTGGAAAAAAGAGCTGTTCTCTCCCAACTCCCATCCCAGTGCACCATTCCCTATCCCATGATGTTTTTCTCCTATTCCAGCAATATCTGGAAGCACATACATTCTCTCCTCCTTATCACAGGCTTTGAAGCAGTTTTACCTGCACATGCTTGTTCTCTTTTCCCCAACATTCCCTAAAACAAAGCAGCAAACAGGACAGAAACCAGGTGTCCTGGTTTGAATGACAGGTGTCTGCTAAAGAAGGCAGAAGCCTCCCTTGAAATGGAGAATGTAAACCCCCTCTCTGCATATTATTATAATTTTGAAATTAAGGGGCTCTCAGGCAAAGATATGGGAATAGGAATAACAGTTCTTTATTAGGAAAATTAAGATAAAAATGGAGTACTAAAAAAAAAAGCCCACTGACAGAGTCAGAATATAATTTGACATCCTGTGGGTCAGGATGTTGGTAGCAGTCTGATTAAATGGTGGCTGCAGCCCTCCTGGAGTGGCAGATGTGGGTCTGTTGAAGCAATGATCCTGTAAAAGGTGTAGATTTCCTCTGAAGGTCCAGTGGCGGTGTAGATGGGTCTGGCTTTCCTCTGGGAATCCAGTGGAAAAGGGTGCCATGGTGTTCCAAGTCTCAGATTATATCCAGGTAGGAATGCTTGGCTCCTTTCCCTGGGTGGAGCATCTCCCAATGGGATGATGTAAATTTATCAGTCATGCAGTGAGACCCAGTGGGCCATTAGCAGAATATATCTCCCTGGAGGGAGGATGGGTCATGGAAGAGATAAAGAAAACTGCCCCAGCTGGTTTCAACAGATGGTGACAGAATACATCCTTTTGGTTACATCCTGCGTTCCAGTCCAAGGCACCAGGGGAACTGCCAAAGACACATGCACACAGCACTCCCACATTTCCAGGTAAGTGCAAACAACTGAAGGTCTAAGGTGCTGCCCCTGAGCCCTCTGTAATTTCCATTAGTTTTAAACTTAGTCCTAGAGCACCTCAAATCCTTCAACCTACTCAACCTGGTGACTAATGACCAGGTAGGGACAAGGAACTAGAGACAGCTCCCTACCACCAGCAGGCATCCTCTGCCTTAAGGGACAAAGTCACTCCCATCCTCTGTTTTCCATCACTCCTTTGACATTTAAATCAAGGCCCAGAGCCAGTCCTGCAGTCTGATGATACAGAAAGGTCCCCAGCACTCCTCCAATGCTGGGGTTTTTCTCCATCAACATTGGTCAGCATTCCCACAGTCAGCACCTCAGCTTAGTCTGCACTTGGAAAAAACTTTATGGATATGGATGCTAGCTCAAAGAATTTGATTCCACTGGCACTGAAGCAGCAAGCTGAAACTCACATGCTACTTTCATTTTTACACCCAGTCACACTTCGTATTTTGAAAGCAATAAAACCATTTCAACACAAAAATTCAGGCATGCTCATGACATGTTGGGGGAGATGGCAGCAAGTAAGGAATGGAAAATTACAGACAAGGAAAAGAAGAATGGGAAATTGAACACTTCAAAATGCAGAGAGATCACCAATTTACCCATTAAAAGAATCCATCAGCAAATCGGACAGCACCGTTCACCAGGTAGCAACAATGAAACAGAAATCCAGAAGTCCTCAGGGCTGCCTCCACTCTTACTTGCAGTTTTTATTCCTGAGGATATTTAGTCACAACCAAGACCAAAAGCACAGCTGACCCAACACACTAGGAAAGCTCACAGATTTTAGGGGATAATTTCCTTATCCTTATGGCATGGATAATTCACCTGGGATCTTCCCTCCCTCCTCTGCCTCTGACCAGGACTGCATCAAAGCTTGCCTCCTGCTTGGCTAGACAACACCTTGGTAAGCAGCTGATGCTTAATTATGGTCAACAATGCCCTGTTTGTGCCTTTTCAAAGCACAGGATGATGCTAAAACACCCCAGAACAGAGCTGTGTCTTCTGCATTTGGCTTAAGGCACAAAATATAGAAACACAACAATTATCCTGGTTATTTACACTCCACTAAAGAGATAAGGGCTGTGATGACAAGAGCAAGCAAGTGGGTTCTTCATGTGCTTTCCCAGGACAGCAGCAGCTCTTGGGAGAGCAGGGTGGAAGAGAGGAGGCATTGTCATCAGCCTTGACCACAGCCAGACCATTCCTGTACCTGAAATGAAGACCTTTATTTCAAAAACAGGTCTTTAGACTGGTGGGGGTTTGCACCTTGGCCTTTCTTTCAGAGGGCAGGCAGAAGGGAAAAGGCAGCAGTAAAACAACTACCTGCCTTACTCATAAGTGGAGCAAAGACATCTGTCCTCCTGCACTGAAGGCACTGTAAGCCCAAGAAAAACAGGAGCCCTCGACACTTAATGCGCACCTTCAGTGAACGCCCCCTCGCTTCGTGTGGCCTCCCCAGTCCTGTGCTGCTGTCCAACCTGTTCTGCCTACATAGGAAAGCCAGGGCAGGGCCTGGAAGGGTTTGGACCAATTTTTCAGCAAGCAGCAACATCACTATGTGCTGATTCTGCCAAATTCGCTATTGCTTCAGCCTGAGCGCCCTGAGAAGCGCGAGGCCCGAGGCTTTGCCCGGCCGATGCTCCCAGGCCATGGCCGCCCGAGCGGGCCCGCGGGCCGGAGCCCTGGCGCGGCTGGCGCTGGGGCAGGCGCGGGAAGGGCGATGGCCCCGCTTCCCCGCGGCACTGCCGGCCGGGAACGAGCCGGGAGGGACCCGGGGCACGGCCCTATCTCCCGGCGAAGCTGGGCGGCTGAATCAGCGCGGGTGGACGGCGATTTACTGCTGACACAGAGCTGCAATAAATCACCACCTTTCTGGAGCAACGAGGAAGTTGCGGGGGTGACTTAGTCATCCTCCACCCTGACGCCATTCCAGGGGCAGAGCCACATACATCCCCCGGCTTTGGGCTGTGCCCGTGGCCCAAAAATAGCTTTTAAGCCAAATCCTGCAGTCATCATTCAAAGCTGAAGCCCTTTTATTTACACTCAGCAAGAACTCATGGATGTTTTCGACAATGCTGAGAGTAACCAGTGCTTAATTTATTTGCTTAGCAAAGGAGTCTATTTAACTACAAGAATAACACCAAGTATGCAATGTTTTCTGACCCACATAGAAGCTAATAATTTGCATTTTATGGAACCACTTTGCATAGACAACCCATCTTAATGGCCAACCACTTACTGTACAAGAATTAATAATTGAAAAGCAACTTGTCAGCACTGTTATTTTGCATTACAGGTAACTCACAAACCTCATTACACTGTAGCATTGCATTTCCAATGACCTTCAGGAAAGCTCCTCTCTCTGAGAGACTTTTTTGAAGGCATGATCTCTCAGAATGCCAAGCAACTGCAGAGAAAGTATGTGAAGTTACTGAGAGTCTGTGGGAGAGGCCAGGCAAAACAACCTGTCAGAAATCTATCAGCCGGATCCCCCTTCAGCTAAAGAAGTGACTCTGACTCCATGAATCCCCCCTCTCTCCGGCCAGTCACTTGACCGAGCTTCTCTCACAAATTTCTGCCTTAATGCCAAATTAATCCTACTTCATCCAGTCCCCAGACATCTAAGAAGCTCCAGCTCTTTTTCTCTCAAATCATTGGCTTTTAAACTATTTCTGTTGCAGCACTCAAGTATTTGCTGCAGATGAAAGAAGGCACAGAGACTAGCACAGAAGTGTAAAGGCAAACAAAAATTACATAGCAAAGCCTGGGATTTTCATAGTCTTAGGGAAATTAGGTCCCCTGAATCCCATGGCAACTCTGAGAAGAGTCGAGTGCATAATTTTCCATTATGCTTGTAAAAAATCCCCAAATAAATGTACAACTAAGTGCAGCTTCACAAGGCTGAGCATTTATTACTCTCCTAAACGTTGTTACTAAGCCTGAGGCATCTCATTCCATGTTTTAAGGCTTGATTTTTTCAGAAAACAGTCTTTCTCCAAAATGCCAAAGATGCAGACTGGTAGTGTGGTAAATAGGTATGATTTGTGCTGACAAAATTGAAACAGTAATCGATATTGATACAGTAGTTATTATTTGGAAATAATAAAACAGTTAAAAGGTGTAATGCCAAGAAAGGGAGAGGAGGGGTTCCACCCCCTCCTTTTTCCCTGCAGATGTTCAAGGCAGGAAAAAGCAAGAGATAACAGTTACTAAAAATTAACAGAAAGAAGGGAAAATCTGGTTGGGTCCCAGGAAAATGTTAATTATGCGAGATTTATTGCTTTGATGCTTAAATATAATCTTGGCTTATATTATGATAGTTTTGGCTTAAATTATACGAGCTTGGTGCGCATGTGTAACGCAAAGGTGAATCATAGGACACCGAGGAAGAGGAGAGGTCTTCATCAGAGACGACCCCAAAGAGCGGTGCGACCACCTCAAAGTGTGGTGGAGTGTGCGCGGTGAAGGTGGCGATGAGGGCGGAGGTAGAAGTGTGATGAATCGAAAATGGGAGGAGATGGTATTAACATATGGCATAAAAGGGGGAATTTTCGTTTGGCAAGCTCGTACATGAGGTGGCAGGGGTCCAGGAACCCTGCACTCCGTAGCCCGCGCGATTATTTTATTTTTTTTTTTTTTTTTTTTGCTTATGCGCTATTATTGGAACCACATTACCCCTTATTTTAACCAAATTATATTGTCAATATTTCAGGTGTATCTGATTTTATATATTTTAAGACACTCAATTAAAATTGCTGTTACCTCTAATACTGTTTGGGGTTTTTTTTGATGATGGGATAGTTGGGCCAATATAACAGTAGTTACAGGAGGATCAGCCGGAGCGCTGTGGCTGGGGCAGGAGGGCACAGCAGCCGCTCACGCCGGGCTGCTCGCCTCATCACAGACACTGCTCGCCGTCACGCCCCTGCTCGGGGCTGTGCCCCTACACAATCTGCTCCACGACACGCTCGCCGACCCCTGCCATTCCCAAAGCTTCTCTGGCATATTTCTGAGGGCTGAAGCAGGAGGATTTGGGGCAGCCAGGGGCTGATTTATCTCTGCGTGAACGCCTGCGGGTGTAATTTGCGCAGCTCTCCCAAACAGAACAGTTTCATTGCCATAGCAAAGGCAAACTTGCCCAAACCCTATTTGTTTTGTACTTAATTAGCATCTCTGCTGCAATGCTGGAGACGAAAGAAGCAGTCCCCTCCTCCCATGAGCATCAGAACTTTTTAATCTCAAAGATACATCTTATCCAACACGACCAAAGCAGAAAGAATACAGCTCCATCTTACTGTTAGAGATCACCTCAGGAGCTTGTTCATTACGAGGTTTTGATTCTAATTTCAGTAGCCCTGGCTGACAGACTCCCACTCCTGACAACTAGGGTTTTCATTAGACCTTTGAGTGGTAAAATGAATAGAGATGGGATTAGAAAACCTGGCTGACTTTCCTTTCATCCACTAATCAAACAATTCCCTGAAACACTCACAGGAGTTTCTCCTCTCCCCATTTCTTTGGCCGACAAAGGGGAGAGCCAGATCTGCTCCCCTGGATTCAGTCTGGCTTACTCAGCAGCTTCAGCTCTGTTATTTCAAATTCATGCAAAAATAACGTCTCGGAAGGGAAAGCTGAGCCTCTGGGCATCCACCAGACCACAACTACTGCACGTACATAAGAGGCACGGCTGGGAGGAGAGGAGCAGCAGCCTGTCCTTCAGCATCACATGGCTGGCCATGCTCAGCAGCCCAAACCACAGGCTGAAACACCCCAGCTCAGAGAACGCCTGGAGCCGGCACAGCCATGGGTAACAAAAGACCGGCTCCTGCACACTCTGTCAGTGCATTTACTGCACACCGGCTGTGCTCCCGTCAAGATGCAGCAGGGGTGAGCAGGCCTGCAGAGGAAATTAAGCAGCAGGATCCGAAGTGGATATTGCCAGAACAGAGAAACATCTTAGTTATCCCTCAAAACTGAAGCAGAAATGGGTTTATAGCCCATTACCAGCCCTTAGAAAGACAGCATTTGTTTTGGTTTACCAGCCAATTCTTCCCTCAGACTGTTTTCTACTGGAGAACTGCAAATGTGTGCTACTCAGATCTTTACTGAATAGCAATTTAGAAGGAATTCTCCAAACACAAAGGTGAACTTCAACAAGCCTACTTCCCCAGGAACAGCACACCGACATCACGAACGTGCATAGGGCATGGAAAATGCTGCTGCTACTGTAAGAAAGGGAATACAAGCAATGTGTTCCTTCCTCTGTGTCTTCCTGTAAAAACAATCTCCCTGCCCAATATCCAAAACTGCACAGGCTCCACAAATCTAATTAGCCATGACTCCAAAACGCAGAGCTCTGTCTGCCTAAATGCATAAAGCTGTTTTGCTTTTATTAGTAAAATCTTGGGGTGGGATGAGATAAAAATCCCAAGGAGGAAAGTCTAAGAGGTAAGTACCTCCCCCTCCCCAAGTAAAAAGCTATCTTTGTGTGAATAAACTGGGCAACCTAGATAAACTTTTCCTGGTTTATTATAAAAGCACAAGTTCACCAAGGTCCTTTCATGTCCTGATGTATGAAATTATTCCAGCTACATATAATTTCACAGAGCCAAAGGGGCGAGGCTATGGTATTTATAGATACATTCAGGGCTAGAATTTTGGTTAGCAGCAACATTTTTATGGCCTCAACACCTAACATACTTTTGGGAAAATGCCCACCTGTATATATAGATCCTGGGAAACTTTCCCTATTAAATACATATTTCAAGTGAAAAGATAAAGTGCTCTTTATCTTTTTCCAAACTTGACAGATAAAGTTTGTGCTTTTCTCTTAGAGATACAGAGACAAAAAGAGAAGAAACTCAGGCCACTTTCATAGCAAGAGAAAAACTTCTGATCCCATCCTGATACTTTCAGACATGTTCACTGGTTTGAGTTTTTTTATTCTCCAAAATGGGGCATCAGATTTCCTAAGCACATGCCACACATATAAGACATGAATCTCTGTAAACAACTCAAAACACAGAGACAGACAGGACTCCCAAAAAATAATAAGAATGGTTTTCTCTTATTCAGACAACAAATTAGGAGCTCACAATGGTTTAAAAACCTGTTTCTCCATACTTCTAACCCAGAGCCCTGCCTAAAGTCTACTCAGGAAAGGATCAATACTCCAGTTAAATCACTTGGCACTGGCATCTCTTCACTCCAGAATTACCTTTCTTTGAAGCAAGCAACACCAGACATGCAGGCAAGGGATGCTGTTGGATTAACAATGTTCCAGAGATCTTATCCATATCCATATACTGGTTGTTGTATATAGCATCATTATGTAAGCCTCTCTATTTTCAAAACAGAATGTTTGTCTGGTCAGTCTCTACTATTATCCCACCCATAAACCATCAGGGTGAAATTCCACCCACTTTCATCATAAATTTACAGGATTAAGGGTGGAATAGCAGTAGAAATAATGAGATGAAGAATTTCTGTTTGCTTTAAAAACATGAAAATTCTACCTGTTTTTATCAACAGGATTTCAGAAACCACAATAAGGGCACTGCCCAGGCTCCCCAGGGAATGGGCATGGCCCCAAGGCTGCCAGAGCTCCAGGGGCATGTGGACAATGCTCTTGGGGGATACACAGGGTGGGATTGTTGGGATGTCTGTGCAGGGACAGGGTTGGACTCAATGATCCTGAGGTGTCCCTTCCAGCTCAGGATAGTCTTTGATTGTATGATTCTGATAATAAATTACCAACCTTTGAAGAGCTTCTTTTAATAAACCAAACAACTTTACCACCAGTATACACAAGTCTGTGACCCAGAGAGCTCCTGTAACCCAGACTCCAGCACAAAAGCAAACACTGTAGGTCAACTCACAGCCAAAGGATCCTGCTTCCCTGCCACACAAAGAAAAATTTAATTTAAACCATAACTTTGTTACCACCCATCTATTCCTGAAATGGAAGAGGATGGCATGGTGAAAGCCAACCTATAAAACAGTTCAGGGACTGAGTTAGTGTTTTTTCCAAATCATGAGGCACTTACTGGAATCTGTATTACTTAACCTTCAAGCTCTTTAATACAACTTTTAAATTCTGTTGTCCGCATTCTTACCATCCCCTAAAATGTTGCACCAGATCCTGACCCTTGCTAAGATTTACTTTGGTAAATCTTCCAAAAACGTTGCTGAAGTTGCTTCTTGGCTTGCAGCAACTCCTTTGTCATCTGAGTGTTTCTGAATCAAGACTCACCCCAATCTATGTCCAGGATGCACAGCTGCAGAAATCACTTCTTGTATTTGAACATTTTTTTGCATGCCAACACCTAAATATGACAACCATAATGGTACCTACGCATGAAAGGTGACTGTAAAGAGGGCTGGGATTATACCTCACTGCAAATATAAAGCAGTTATCTTCACATACCTTCTAACACAGCTTAACATCCCCACATATTGTTCATTTCAGTGTGAAATTCAAAAAGGAAATATATTCTTCTAGGATTCAGATAAAATTGCAAGCACTTAAAATAGCAAACTATAAAATGAAGAAAAATAAAATACTTTTCAGACTTGACAATTATACCAGAAGTTCACCAGCGCAGGAGGTTGTGAACACTAATTCTGTGAAGTTTTTCAGAACTAAGACATTTTTTAGAGAACACAATCCACCAGCTGCTATTAAACACATAAGCCTCCCTACCAGCACAAAGGTCTCCTAGAGTGGTGACTGCTACAAGAGTTTACCAGGAGAAGAACTTAACTGTTCCAGTTTTTCTGTACACCTGGGAGTGGTCCCATCAGAAGAGCAACCGAGCTAGACAGACCTCTTGTCTGACACAGAATAACTGCTCTTACTTCATTCACAAGATTAAAGATGACAAGATACCAACCTGTTAGTAAATGAGAGCTGAAGGAAACTCGTATTAGTAAAAGAAATAGTCTTAACATGACTGATTGCATATCACATTCCATACTGCCTCCTCTGAAAATCCTACAACACAGCCTTAGTATTATCTATTCCCTGAAGTACCTCTTTAGATTCCAGTGTACCCAAAATGTGTTTGTGTACATTTATCACAAATGTTATGTAGCACACAGAGCAGTCAGTAGCATAGTGACAGACATTTTCAAGTGACTATGAAATCCCTTTGCAATTACGTATCTGCTTATACAGAATTAAACATAGCCAGCAAGGAAATAAGTAGCAACAACAATAATAAACTCTTTCCAGAGTATTTCTGAACACGTATTCAAAATCTAGTCCTGTTCAATTCCCTGCTAGAGGATGGAAATGCAGCACCCCTCGAGGGTCCCTTACCTTTCCCTGAATGAGAGAAAGACTGGAAGGCTCAGGCTCCACACTAACATGAAGGCCTCTGGAAAACTGACTGCAGGAGTTGCTTATTCCTCCTTTCCCCCAAACAGTTGATGCCATCACATCCTGTATTTTCAGAACAAGATGCACTCCTAGAGCAGCAGAGCCCAGGCGAACCCACTGCAGTGCAGCTGCAGACGGGGGTCCCAGCAAGGCACTGCACACACATATGGAGAGGTCCATGCTGACCAGCACCTCACTCTCCTCCCCACGCTCTGGATACTTTCCCCTCATCCCAGACTGCCTTGTCCCCTCTCAGCTCCTGACTCTCCCGGCAGGGTCTCAGCTCCAGCACGACGGCACTGCCTGCGCCAGCCTGTGCGCACGGCCCACGCGCCATCGCCTCCTCGCTGAGCAGATTCAGGGAGACAAGCCCTCAAAACCTCTCCTGCAGTCATGCTACCTCCACGACAGCTACAAGAAACGGCCAACTAATAATGGACCAGTTGAGGAGCAGCCAGCTTCCACAAACATGGCTGGAATTGTATTTTTTGTTTAATTTAGGACTCTTCGAACTGAGCATTGGTCATCTTGCTTGACCCAACCCCTGGACTGCAGAGCCCACACAGCACCCCAGGCACCACCAACTGTGCACAAAGACCTTCGATGAGGCCTTGGATTGTCAACTAAAGGAAGCTGCAAGTAAGTTTGCCCAAGCACACAGGCAGCACCTAAGGCGCTGCAGAAGCTCCTGGAGCACAATCAATAGTAAGCATATCATAATCCCAAAGAGATTGCTAGAAATTTATTTAGTACATTATTCTCTCCGTTCATTGTGTTTCCATCCAGTATTTGCAACACACCAAGTGCAGCAGATCTGCCCGATGTAAACAGCTGCCCTAATCCATGCTGTTCTATAGATCGTGTTTACCCAAAGCTGAATGATCATTTCAACCTTTGTTAATCTGATTGCATAACAAACAACAGCAGCCTGAAATAACCAAGCCGTTCTCTCCGGCACACATTAGTTGAAATCAGTCATTTCAGCACCCCGCTTCTTCTAAAAATCAGATCATGCAGAAAGAAGAAAATAAACAAAGCACCTGGCCACTGCTCTTGCAGCCAACCACCACGCGCGTCGCCGCGTGCGGATGCCACGGAGCTCATTCGCACCTGGAGCGGGCTGTGAGCACAAGGCAGAGCAAAACGTTCTCAAACATGAGCTCCACTGCGCAACCGAGGCACATTCTGCTGGGTCTCGCTCACGGCCCGGGCGCAGGCTCGTGAGCAAACTGTACAGCGTGGATTTTCAAAACATGTAATCGCACGTATATAAACAAAGGCCATAATTTACACGGCAGATCCTATGAAAGCTTATCTAGCACATGATATCACACCCATAAATTACAACTTAAAGTACCTATGCCAAATTGCTCCCATCTTCCCACCCCAAAATGAAGATGATTAACATCAAACCCTGCTCATCCATGCCCACACCTCTTGGGAATAAACACACAGGGAACACCTCCCAGGACAGAGTAGTATTTAAAGATTCTTCAGACATTGAGAAGATCTATAATTATTATTGCATTGCATCATCACAAAGCCTTAAACAAATCAAGCTGCCTCATCATAAGACACCTAAGATAATACAAGGTTAAACATCATCAAGCAGCATCGGTTAACTTCACTTGTATGGAAGGGCAAATACCCCCCTGGGCACAGGATCTTCAGCTTCACAGCTAACATTAAACAGCAAGTTAGACAAGCAAAATCAAAACACTTTGAACATGCTCAGAACCGGAATTCTTCCAATGAAATCCAACCAACCCGGGGGCATAGGGAAAGAGAAGGGCAGGCGAATGGGGAACTGAATAAGGTGAGGGACATGTTTCAGCATCTCTTGGCTTTAGTTCACTGGTCCATAATCAGCTTGGGAGGAATCAAGAGGCAGTATCGGGAGCTAACATGACGCTGCCTATTGATCGCAGCCAGCTTTCCACAGCACACAACAGAATTCCTCCTCTGGACTGATGATACCCAATGAGGTTGCCTTATGGCACAACTGGCAGACGAGACAGGCATCAGCCGACTCTCTAACCAAAACACGCCTGAATACCTTTGTACTGCAAAACCGGCCAAGTATCTCTGCTCCAGGCATAAATATCTGCTCCTCCGAGTCCGCAGCTATCCACAAATAATTGCTAATTATCGCGGTGCCCCCACGCTCCGCCCGCGCCGGGGCACTGCCCCCGCAGCAGGCCCTGCACCGGGGAACAGAGCGGCTCCGCCGGGGCTGACGGCGCCAGCTGGGTCTCTGCCGTCTCCATCACGCTCTGCCCGCATCGAATTCCCATTTCTGCGCGTTATTACCAATCTGACATCACCCCAGAGCAAGCACAGTGTGACATCTACAGTTAACTCGGTGATGGTGTAAGTGCCGCCCGGCGCACCAGCGGTCGGTGTTGCAATACGCCGCTACCGAACATCGAAAAAGAGCACAGAAAAACACATACAGATATCGACATACAGTTATACATATAAAACCCGGAGAGCGGCTCGCAGCATTCGCTCTCGCCCCGGCCGCGGAGCCGCAGCCGAGCACCCCGGGCGCGATGGCCCGGGCGCTGCCGGGCCGGGGGGGCTCCGAGCCGCCCACCCGCAGCCATTTCCCCGCCGCTGCCGCGGGTCCGGCGCTGCCGGCGAGCCCGCTCCGCACAAAGCCCGCCGGGCCATGAATAAAACATCGCCCGGAGGCGGCGGCGAGGGGGGTCTGGATACGAGCAATAAGGGAATGGAACGGGGAGCGGGGAAGCAGCGGCGGGAGCGGCCCCGCGGAGGATGGGGGGGCTCCCCCCGGCCCCTGACCCGCGATGCCCCGGCCCCGGGCGCTCACCTCGGCAGCCGCGCTCCGAGCGGCTCCCCCGGGCCGGAGCGGGCGGCGGCGCGGGAAGCTGCGGCTCCCGGGCGGTGTGCGGCGGCGGCGGGGAGCGGAGCGGAGCCGAGCAGCCTCTCGGGCAGCGGGCGGGGCGGAGCGGGCGGGGCGGGGCGGAGCGGGGCCGTCACCGCGGGGAGGAGCCGCCCGCCCCGCCGGGTCCCCGCGGGGTGCGGGGGTACCGGCACCGCTCATCGCACACGGACCCCGTGGTACCGGCACCGCTCATCCCGCACAGGGGTCCCCGGGGGTACTGGCACCCCTCATCCCGCACAGGCATCCCCGGGGGTACCGGCACCCCTCATCCCGCACAGGCATCCCCGGGGGTACCGGCACCGCTCATCCCGCACAGGGATCTCCGGGGGTACCGGCACCCCTCATCCCGCACAGGCATCCCCGAGGGTACCGGCACCCCTCATCCCGCACAGGCATCCCCGGGGGTACCGGCACCGCTCATCCCGCACAGGGATCTCCGGTGTCGCAGGGCAGTGGCTCTGAGCGGGGAGGTACCAGGCGCCCGGTGAGGTCACAGATGCACAAATACAGAATCTTGGAATCGGTGGGTTTAGGAGGGACCTCTGGAGATGATGCAGTCGAACCCTTCCCCAAGGCAGGGTCACCCGGAGCAGATAACACAGGTGGGTTTGTGATATTTCAGAGTTGGGGACTCCACACCTTCCCTGGGCAGCTGTTCCAAGTCTCTGCCACCCTCCATGGAAAGAAGTTCTTCGCCATGGAAGTGGAGGGGCAGCTCCAATCTATGCTGTCTGTGCCCAGGGACAGCACCCATGGAATGGCTGCAGCTGTGCCAGGGCAGGGTCAGGCTGGAGCTCAGGGAAAGGTTCTTCCCCAGAGGGTGGTGGGCACTGCCCAGGCTCCCCAGGGAATGGGCACTGCCCCAAGGCTGCCGGAGCTCCAGGAGTGTCTGGACAATGCTCCCAGGGATGCACAGGGTGGGATTGCTGGGGTGTCTGTGTAGGGACAGGATTGGACTGGATGACCATGTGGGTCCTTCCAATGCTGGATAATCCATGGTTCCATGTTGTTAAACTTCTTGTGTTTTAGTTTTTGTCCATTGCTCCTTGTCCTGTTACTGAGCATCGCTGAAAAGAATCTGGCACCATCCTCTTGGCACCTGCCTTTGAGTCATTTACATGGATCTGAAACACAGCCCCCAGTGCCTTTGGTGTTCGTGTCCCACTCAGCAGGGGGACAGCAGAGTGCTTCTCTTCCTTAGCATGGAAGTTGTTTTGCCAGGAATGCAATGCCTATCAGTTCTATAGCACCATGCACCCAAATTTTCACTGGAAACCTGTGTTTTTCTGTTTGCAGAGGCAGAGTTTTCCATGAAAACAACTGAAAAACTGGAGATGGAGGTGAGGCTTCTTTGAAGATTGGGTTATAAAAGCTGTCTCAATCTGTTCCTGCCAAGAAATGCTACCATGTGAACTAGAAAGACTCCAGCAAGCCTACATCCTTTTCTCACTTACAGTTTTAGTACATCCAATAATCCAGGCAGGTAAGTTTTCATCTAAGGACATTTTTCCTTCACCATGATGAAAATGTTGAAATAAATAACAGTTTATTTGCCAAATCCTTGGCAAGATCCCATTTGAGGTCATTTCTACATTCAACTTTCTAGCAATTAATTATTTTTTGCTGCACTGGAAATCACTACCAGAAAGGTGCACATAAACAACATCAAGACATTCCAGAAGAGGGAATATTTTCAACTCTAGATTGATAACTATGAAGTTTGGCCAACTTTGTTTTTCTGCAGAGAGCCTGATACTATTTCCAAAGAAACATGGTGCTTTTAGAGTGAAACATATATGATTGCTATGCCTCTATAAACTGTGCTTTCAGTAAAAATGACCATAAAAGAACAGCATGAAGCAAGCATATTTTGTTTAGCCTCCACAAACAAACCTCCCTGATGTTTTCCTGATGATGTGTGCAGCTAGTTAACATTCATAATAATTACTTCCTTGAAAATCCATTTCCTTATGCACAAATTTGTTGATGGCATCTTTGTCTGCCCCTCTCATGTAGTCAACGATATGTTTAAAAGTAGAAAATAGTTATTTCCCTGATTTCTGTTGTTTGTTTTACTCATTTCTGAGATGAGACAGTGCATACTGAAGACTTATTTTTAGAAGCTGAAAAGTTATAAACAGTGTAAACAATTTCTGATGTTTAGGACAATTTTGTTACTAAGAGTAGTGCCCATCAGCTATGCCCAGTGCTCTGCCCCTGCCTAGTAATGCTCAAACTATGTATCAGTTTATTAACTCCCAAATAAATTATGGGTTTAATATCAAAACCTAGTGCTGGGGTCATTCCTGTGAGAAGAGGACAAATCTCATCCTACTTTTTCATACATGAGAACAGAAATTGTCTTTCCTCCTTCAGTTCTCATGCTGCTGTGGAAATTAATTGACTTGGATCTGGGAGAGCCATGGACTAAAAGTAGCCAGAGACAAATATTTGCAAAGGTAAAATTATCTTTACTTTTATAAGCCCCTCAAAACTGTTGGAAAGAGGAAAGATGAGGGAGGATGTAATCGATATGGAAAGTCAATGGCTTGTACCTGGTTGTCTTCCTTTGAAAGCAGCTCCACCTCTGTGCCAAAAGAAAAGAACAAGCCTCTGAAGATAGCAGGTAAAATAGTGGTGTAGAAACACCAATTTGGCCTATTTATGAGGGGAAAAAAAATTTGGCTTTCGTCACAGTACTGCAGTGTAATCCATGTGTGCATGCCTCACATGTTGCCTCAGTAATATCAATACAGCAGTGCTAATGAGGATCTGTCAGACTTCCCCTAAAAATGGGAATGCAGTTCACTTGTCTATGCCAAAAGTATGCAATTGTGTCCTACTTGTTATAGGTGAAAAATAGACCACTACTTGGATCAGGTAGCTGCTATCAGCACAACTGTCTATGTTTCAAGCTGAACACTCTTTCAAATGCCTAAGTTACCCTGTTTTATTTTCTGAAAGGCACTGATGATCTCCTGATACTTCAATGAAACTCTTCACTTCAGAAATGGGAGAAATGAGAGCAGTCATGGCTCACCTTATAGAAGAATAAGTGAAATTGCTGCACATTTTTCCCAATTAACAGGAGTTCAGAAGAAAAACTAAAATGCTGTACAAGCTGCTGCCAGGAACAGTTTAAGGATTTTGATTAATTGTTATCACCTCCATCCTGGCTAAAATGACAAATTCATTTTCCCTTTAAGTATTGTAATCCCAAAAACTATTGGGATAATAGTTACTATGAACTATTTCATAACTGTGCTGATATTCAAATATTTTTTTAAGCATAATTCCCAGGATTGGAACATACAGTCACTGTGCATGGACTCTGACTGCCAGGGTGATGTAGCTCTTTCTCCATCCCCAAGAGAATCAGTCAGGCTCACATGGTCCACATTGCTGGTGCTACTGGAGAAAGAAGAAAGGGCACAGAAAGGCACAAGCCCTGCAGATGCAGTTTCCTGCCATGGATTTTGCGTGTTATATAAAATTTGAAGATGTCAGGTACCAACATTTTTTAAAAGATACCAGAGTCATTGAGGTGAGTTTGATGCTGCAAACCAACAAGCTGCTCTTTGAGCTGTTCTGCTGCTTGACAAGTGACACAGAAGCAGAGGTGTGAACTTCCCAGCTCCTTTTTAATGGTGTATTAACATCAAAGACTAGCTTTACATATTTAAAAGACTACAAATTAGCAGACATTTGTTTTGCACAGTCTGGCCCTGCTTGTTGCATTCACTGTCATCATTAAAATGGAAATGGATGTTAATCTGCAATACAGATTGCAAATTCTGGGCATATAAGAGAATGCATTTTAACAAATAAATAATTATCTCTGAATAAATAATGCCCTTGGAAGTAGGAACTGCTCTCATTCACCTCAACCAGCACTACACCTGTTCGGAGGGCAAAAAGGAGAATGAAATATTTTTAAAGAGTCAAAGATTATTCTGCATCACTTAATGCTGCATAATTATCCAGAGTTTTCTGTTTCGTAACTTCATCATCACAGAACAGGGACTACATTAAAACCCTGGGACACAAAGCAAGCCCAGCTGTAGGAGAAACCTACAGATACACCTGGGAATTTTCAAGCAGTCTTTACTGATCCCAGTTCTATGTGCAGTGCTTGTTTATTTACTCTGCAGATTCAATTATTTTCTTTATACCCGAGTTTGCAATTAGAAAAGATAAGACGAAATAGGTAGATAAGCCCTCCAGTAAACCACCCACATTTTGGAAGCTGTATAAACAAGAAGAAGAGGTCTGTGGCAGAGCATGCATCCTGAGGTCCTAATGCCAGATTAACAGTTTAGCAAAGCTGTCTGTTAATTTCAGGGAAGGGCTGAAAGAGGAAAGAATAAGCAAGAACTTTAATTGTCAACTGTTGGACATTTGGATTCAGCACAGATACTGCCCAAGCTAGTACAGTGGGGTTTTAGGCTGAAGTATGCTTCATGTTAGGACTGGCATCATAGGCCATGTGCCTGTGCTATAATATAAGATAAATCAGTGAAGATCACAGAATCACAGAATCATGCAATACCCTGAGTTGGAAGGGGTCCACAAGGATCATCAAATCCAACTCCCAAGATCAACTTTTATTTTTGTGCCTAAAGGTCCAGTTCGCAAGAACCCCTCCCTCTTTTATTATGTCACTTCTCTAAACGGACAATATGTAGTCTGAAAACCCAGGGAAGGAATGGCAAGTGAGGTACTGTGGTCCTGCTCAGGTCACTGGCAGCCAGTCCCTCTGACTTTCAAGGTGCAGAATTGGATGCAAAGCGCAGGCTGAGTTGTGCTTTTTACTAAGTTAGCACCAAAAAAGCCAAGAACATTTTCTTCTAGGTTGCACATTTGTTGCTCAGTACCAGTTAGGCTTGCACGACTTTCTCTTTAAGCCTCTTGTGCTTTAGCATAGCTCATCATGACATTAAATTGTGAAGGCCTGGAGCCATTCCCCAAGTTGGGGAGACAATAGGGTTTCTCTCACAGATATCCTGTTCTGTTCCCCCTGTCTTGTCCCCTCAGTCAGCCCTGTTAGCCCTGTCCCTGTGTCCCTCAGTCACTCCCCCCCATTTCCCCACTGGCCCCCACACCCTCACCCCCCTTTGCACTGCCCCCACACCCCCTGACCATTGGCCCCTGATGTCCTCTCAGCCTGACCTTCCCCTTACTTGAACCTGGACCCTCCCCTTAAGCCACTGTCCCATCAGTGGTAGCGTCAAGGAACTTTCTCATAGTTCCTTGAGCATCTCCTTTCCCCAGATACATTTGAGTGGTGTGAAAAGCCTGATAAAATCTGAAGTGTAAGGACTAGATGAAAACATGAGGTCTAAAGGTATCTGTCAACAGTGGCCGTGGTGTTTGGTGTCCTAGTGGGTGTCAGTCTGTCCTCAAACATCTTCCTTAGGCTGGCCTACTCCATGTCAGGCTTTGAGGTGTCTGGATGAGCAGGACCTCATATTTCAATAGTTCATTTAATGTGCAGAAGGTGGAGAAAAAAGCCTTACCTCTTTGTACTCTTTTAGCAGATGCCAACGCTTGTGACTTCAGCTGGTGGTGGAGCAGTTAAAAAAAGGAAAAAACAGAGTAACTAAGAGATTGAGCACATCCCAGTTATCAAAAAGCAGAGGATGACCATTTTTCTGCTTTCATTTCAGTGAGGACCAAATCAGGCTCCTAAATGTCCTAACACATCCCAGTAGCTGGGGGGTGAGACTACTTGACTCATCTCTGCAACCACCTGCATTCCTGTACTTCCTTCTGGAAAATAACTGCCCCCATTAATCTTATTCCATTTAATTGGATTAAGTGCTTTCTAAGTGTTGTCTATATTTTGTATACTGTGACCAGACAGGAGCCTGCACACCACACATAATCTCGTTATGTGTTTGTGTGTACAACCAAGGAAGCGCTGGAGGAGATTCAGCCTCGCCCAATTCCCTGGTGTTGGACAAGGAGGAAATCAGCCCAATAACTTCTGAGACTGCATGGAAATGCACCAAAGGTTGTGTTTCTATGGTTCAAAATAGCATTAGGTCACCTTTGAATGTGACTAACCATTTCCAAAATAAAAGGAGCCCGTTCTTCCCTCAGCATGGTGGGGGCCAGCGTTGATGTCCCAGCTGGGCGTGTGTTGGGTTCGTGGGGACGCAGCGTCGCGTCAGCCACTCGCTTTCCAGTGAAACAGGAATGAACTCTCCTCAGTTCCCTACCCAAAGGTGCAAAGCTGTATGTGGCTGTATTTGAAGAGGACTTTGAAGATACAAATCCCAAGCATTAAGATTTGTTTCAACATGCATGTCCTGCTAGTAAAGTGCTGTGTAAAACCCAGTGCTGCTCTCAGCCAAAAGGGTGTGAGGAGCAATGCAAATGATTCAGAAATGTGAGCGATGCAGAGCCCATAAAACACAGCAGATGTAAATAAAGCCAACAAAAGAAAGTCTGCGTCCTACAGAGATGTATTACAAAAGACTCTCATAACAATAGTTGCAGAATATAATTTGTATTGTAGGATAAGCCCCCAGTATCCTCTCTGGCAAAAAAATCATATGTAAATCACAAAAATATTTTCCAAGATTCTCCAAAAATACATAAATCTTGTACACTAAGAGATGAGTTGGAGACTGGTATTCAATTTGCCCTGCAGCAGGCCAGGGAAGTCGATCTGCTGCTGAAAGAGAAACAAGCTTCCTAGATTTATAGACTGTAAATATTTTATTTTCTCTCCAAAGAAGGAGTCTGTACTCATAGCAAAGAATGTATACAAAGAGTATGCAGGACTGGGTCCTCTTTAGTTTGGTGTGGCTGTAAAAATAAATCAAGTATCACTGCAAGCCAAAGGAGTTCAGGTGTCCTTTGGTCCCATTCTCCACAGGGAGGGACAGGGAGGTTCCTCAGGCACATCCATCCTGCAGTGTCCTCACACACCCATGACTGGAGGAAGAGTTGTTCAGGCCTTACTCTGAGCTGAAAAAATACAGATGAAACATGAATATGGAGCATTCTGGAATAATTTCCAATGCACAAGCTTGTGTCCAGCATAAGCTGAGAGCTCTTTCTGCTTTTAGCTTTCTTCCAGTTGGGTCTAAATTAGCTGGGATAGAGCACATCCTCTCCACTGCTCTGTACTCTCCATGCCTAAGGGTAATGAGCAGGGGTTGGTGTATGCATTCTCCAAGTCTCATTAGAGGTAGCACTAATATTTACCTGTTTGCATTTCAAATGAAAGGGAGTCTATTTAACACCATCAGGGAGTTGGTCAATATTGCCAGGTGGAGAGCTGGATGATGTTTTCATTAACTTCAGCACTCTGCAGCTCTGTGGATTTCCCCAGGAGATTGTTCTCTGTCACCAGAGTGTGACCAAGGCTGTGGAGGTGGGGCACATATAGGGCTGCCTACTAAAGTCTCAGGTTGTTTTCTGAATGATGCTAAAAGGGCTTCCAAGCTTTATTCTCCAACACTGTTGTTTCTGTCCCAGAAACCAGATGTCTGTGCTTGGTCCATTAAGCATCTTCTCTTCCTCTATGGACTCAGGTCGAGCCTCACAAATCCTCAGTTCCGTGTGGAGACCTCAATTTTTGTCCTTTTCTTGCCACACCACCCCTGTGTGTGGTACTGTTGATACTTGTCCTTCAGCATCTGTGCTATAACTTTGATGGGACTGTAATTCTCCATTCCTAGGGTGTAGTTAGCTGGGAAGAGGAATATAATGGATTTCTTTATTCCCGGATACCCATGTGAAATCACATTTTAGATTACGCTGATTACCCTGCAGTTTTCAGTGGCAGTCATCACAGTATTCTGTAGACAGAAGTGGATTTGTTCTCAGAATTGGTTCAAGGAAGGAAAGTGTCCTGATTCCCACGTTAGAGATGGAAAAGCTAAGGCAGAAAATCAAGATGACTTGCTCAGGGAGTTGTCTATGGAGGAAGAGTGGGAGTGGAAATCCCATCTGCCAAAGAAGGAATTAATCCAGACTACAGGAAACATAGGAGATGACTCAGCTGCAGATGATAAGAAGGTTGAAAGGCAAGTGAAAGCTGTGAAAATGTGAGAGAGAGGAACTGCATTTCTGAAATGATGCTGAAGAAAGTCCCTGTACATGTGCAGCTGAAAGAGAAACCAGTGCCTGGGTTGGACCTGGGCTTATCTGTCAGAAAAGAGAGACTGTGAACTGCAAGGTCACCTCCACTTGGCTGGAGCCCTGCTGGGCAGCAGAGGAGCAGAACTGTCTGCACACAGAGAGGCTGAATTCCAGCCTCTGAGCAAAACACCCTTCCTGGATCAATAGTTCTGTTCACAGCAGAGGTTACCAGCCAGGGTCATAAGAAAGAAGTCATTCTTTTGCTATGGAAAATTCTCCATTTCTAGCCAATAACCATTGCCATTTTCTGTCTGTTGTATGTTACTGGGCTTAAGCTCATGTTACTTCACATATTTTAATATTTTTTATCTTTAAAAGTGATGGAAAAATAGTCCTCTGTCATGCTCCTAAGGGTTTTTATCATTCAGGTTTTTTGCATGGTGGCAGAGATTTCGGTGAAATCTAAAATTACAGAAACAAAATTATTCATATGAATTTCAGAAAGTTAATCTACACTGGACCAAGTCTGTCAGTCATGTATGGTAGTTTTTCACTTTTCAAATATTTCCCAGGCATACAATTCCCAGGCAGATTATTTCACCTCTTAACTCCAAACCTTGCATTCAACCACCAAAACACACTTTGACTTCTGCATCATTTGATGGTTCTACAGTTCTTTAGATAATATCCACATTGATTTCATGAAAGACATCATAGTGAACAACATAGTGAAAAAACTAGTGGAAAAACACAATATAGTGGGAAAACTTTATTTCTAAAATAAAGAAAAACCACGTCTTAGGCACTGGGTGAAAATTCCCTGTCATCAATTACTTAGTCCAGCCACTGTTATCTCTGGTGGCAGGACTTCACAGTGCTCTTAATGAAGAAATATTGCACGGTGTGAGTGAAACTCCAGGCTTGGATCACCCAGCACCGGAAGATCCTGCCCATGCTTCCTTTCAGCTGCTGGCAGGGCAAACCCTTCGCTGCAGAGCAGTGCCCAGAGGAGCAGTGGCCTGACAGGAACGAGTAAAGCCCGATGAAATGCGAGCTGCCGTGTTTTCCCGGCAGAGAGCTCTGACAGCTCCTGCTTCCACGTGGCCTACAGGTTGTGAGCAGAGATACTTTCACAGCAGCTCTTCTGAGTTGCACAAGGCAGAACAAGAGGGAAATAAATCCTCAGAACAGGGCACCTCGTTTACAGGGCGAGGTTTGCAGGGAGGGTAGATTTTTCAGTAGATTGCCATGAGGAGCTCCCTTGCCAGCCTTGCAGTAGGTGTGCTCTTGGTTGTGTCCCTGCTGTGTGTCCCTGGAGCTCCTGTTTGTGCACACCTTGGGGCTGCAATGTGCTGCTGCTGCTGCTTTATCTGCAGCTTAAAGGGAAAACAAGGAAGTCTTGCCTTGCATGGCCCCAGGATGCTGCATCTCCTCTGAGCCAGACCAGAAGTGTCCTGAGCTCTCCCGGTAATTGTCCACTGGCATTTCTTGTGACCACTGCCCAAAGATTAAAACGTGCTTTCTAAGGAAACACAGTATTCCTGCTTGATGTGGAGCAACTGTCCTTCCTGGAATCCACACCTTCCTGAGAGAGGCATTTGCTGATTTCATTAGCAAAAAATAACTTTTGCCTTCTGATAGTTGCTTTTAATTTAACTCATCCCTGTCACAAAATTTCCTCTGGATGTCAATGAAGGGTGAAAGAAACTTCTAGAAATAAAGATCCAATAAAATAGAAATAAAATGTACTTCTAAAGGATATAGTATTTTAGAAGAAAGGCCTCCTTCAAAGCAGTCCAGTGGATAGCGAACACGATTCCTTCAAAGCTGGCAAGCACCCAAACCAGCTTCAGTGTTTAGATAGCTGAACATCCTTCTTCGAAACCTGACAGTGGGAGAAATTGATGCAAAGATAAAAATTTCATTTGCAAAGAAGAGAAGAACTGGCAGAGACATACACATATTGAGACCTGAAGAGAGAATTTCTTCATAAAATTACACATTGAGCTGGCTTTATTGCTGCAGCATTCGAAGTCTTGACTGATGTTTAAATGCCCTGGTATATTTGCAATCCCTCACCTGTCAGGCACTGCCCAGGCTCTCCAGGGAATGGGCACAGCCCCAAGGCTGCCAGAGCTCCAGGAGCATTTGGACAATGCTCTCAGGGATGCACAGGGTGTCTGGACAGGGCCAGGAGCTGGACTCAGTGATGCCTGTGGGTCCTTTACAACTGGGGATATTCAATGATTCTATTACTAAACTTGTCAGGTTGATGTCAAGTCTGTCACCATAATTAAATATTTTAATACAATTTAGTTCCTTTAGTCCTTAGGGCTACAATTCCGCTTTCATCCTGAGTCATTGCTGGCAGCAGCCTGCCCTGTGTTTAAGGGCAGTTACAGTAAATTTTCAACCAGATCAAGACAAAATCCTATCCTTTCCTGAGCCGAGGTGTAATTCCCACCTCTTTGCAGTGACAAGGCTGAACAGCCACCTTGGGATGAGTGCTGGGCAGGCGATGGGCACTCCTGGGAGGGACAGTGCGGGAGAAGATCCCATTGCCCAGTTTAAACAGCCACACTAGGAAGCAATGCTGCAGCAATTCTTTACCAGGAAGAGAGGAAAATGCTCATTTGAGTGTGCAAAATGCCCATTTGTTAGTAATTTCATGAGTTCTGAAGCTCAGCTTATGCATAGAAGGATCATTTGAGGGTTGAAGGGAAAATGCAACTGGTAGTCTGCAATGGCAATGGTACCACCCTGAAACTCCAGGTGGGATTTTTGCTTTCTGAGAGCAAAACCACACCAGAGTTATGACCTTGTGGGAAGCTGAGTGAAAGCAGACCCAGCCATCAACTCTGATCTGAGAAGGAAGTGTGTTGAAGGTCACAGCAGGAAAACACAAGACAAATTAAAAATACACACAGTCTAACTATAAAGGTAAAGGAGTAAATGCCTTTGGGGCAAATGAGACGAGATTTCTTCTCTAGAAGGAAATCTCTTGAAGGAAATATTTTCTTCACAGGAAACAGCTGGTATATTATCGGGAATATATTTAAAGTAGCTTTATGTTACTTAAGGGTGTGCCAACTTAATCATATTCATTAACATCTGTTCTTAAAAGGCAAAGACACATAGCTAGAGAACCAGGGAAGTGACCAGATTTTATGCTCAGCCCTGAAAAAAAAGGCAAAGAACAGTAAAACAACTGTGGAAAGAGAAGGAACAGTTTGCCATACTGGACATAGGCAGAGCCTTGTACCTTGGATGCAGGATGTTCATCTTTTGGTCTGGTTTGTGTGTATTTTATTGTTCCATTTCCAAACTTCCTATCTGATAGCATGGGAAGAAATATGTATTCTAGACAGCTACCTCAATAAAGTACAGATTTGTTTTGTGGAAAGCTGGATGTTTTCAATGACACGTAGGAATGCTGAAGCTAAAAAGCATTAAAATAACTACAGCTTGTGGTGCGTGTTAACAGAGAGGAAGCCTGCTTGAGAACACCATTCAAAGAGCTGCCCTCTTCCTCTGAGATGGAAATTACTGCCTCATTTTTCTTTTTAAATGAAAAATATGCTACATTAAAGATTTGCTTTAGCATAGTATCTTATTTTCTCCATTTAAAAAGTGTAGAATAAAATCTTCATTTTCAATGACAATTTCAGGTATTTTCAGATTTTTGATATCTGAATCATCCTTGTTGCTCCACATCACATTTGGAAGGTGTGTTTGGTATTTGGAGTGGGGAAGGGATTGTTCAAAGTTCTTCCACAATATCATGAGTAACTAAAAATACTAAAAATAGTATTTTAAAAATCTAGTTGAAATAATATATATATATTCCTGATATATATAATAATATATATTTCTGATTTAACTCTCAAATTTGAAATAGCTGTTCATTTACAAATTTCCCAGGGACTCCCACTGCAGAAATATAGAAACAACATCTCTTAAACATCAGGGATCAACTGTTCAGAATTTTCTCATTTTGATAGAGGAAGAACATTCCCAATGATAGGTGCCAAATATAGTATTTTTTGATTTATACTGTACAGCTAGATATGGATCATTCAGAGAGTGATAGAAGAACAGGGAAGAGCTAAGGCATCCCTGTTGTAAAACAAAGTTATAACTATTTTAGATTATCTTCTGTTCTCTAATCTGCTGCAGAAGATTAGATGGAGCACCAGGAAGGTGTTCCTGCAGTGCCACATGTGACAAAGAAGGCCACTCTGGGGTGGCAGTCAGGAAAAATCCAAGCCTTGGGAGCAAAGGGAGATGCCAAGTGGGAGCATCACTGGCCCGGAGCACCCTTTCATCCTGCAGCACAGTGCGGGGGTGTTAGACCTGCAGGGTCCCTGTAAGGAGGAGCCCCGTGTCTCCAGGGTCCCTGTAAGGAGGAGCCCCGTGTCTCCAGGGTCCCTCTGAGGAGGAGCCCCGTGTCTCCAGGGTCCCTCTGAGGAGGAGCCCCGTGTCTCCAGGGTCCCTCTGAGGAGGAGCCCCGTGTCTCCAGGGTCCCTGTAAGGAGGAGCCCGTGTCTCCAGGGTCCCTGTAAGGAGGAGCCCCGTGTCTCCAGGGTCCCTGTAAGGAGGAGCCCCGTGTCTCCAGGGTCCCTGTAAGGAGGAGCCCCGTGTCTCCAGGGTCCCTGTAAGGAGGAGCCCCGTGTCTCCAGGGTCCCTGTAAGGAGGAGCCCCGTGTCTCCAGGGTCCCTCTGAGGAGGAGCCCCGTGTCTCCAGGGTCCCTGTAAGGAGGAGCCCCGTGTCTCCAGGGTCCCTGTAAGGAGGAGCCCCGTGTCTCCAGGGTCCCTGTAAGGAGGAGCCCCGTGTCTCCAGGGTCCCTGTAAGGAGGAGCCCCGTGTCTCCAGGGTCCCTCTGAGGAGGAGCCCCGTGTCTCCAGGGTCCCTCTGAGGAGGAGCCCGTGTCTCCAGGGTCCCTCTGAGGAGGAGCCCCGTGTCTCCAGGGTCCCTCTGAGGAGGAGCCCCGTGTCTCCAGGGTCCCTGTAAGGAGGAGCCCCGTGTCTCCAGGGTCCCTGTAAGGAGGAGCCCCGTGTCTCCAGGGTCCCTCTGAGGAGGAGCCCCGTGTCTCCAGGGTCCCTGTAAGGAGGAGCCCCGTGTCTCCAGGGTCCCTGTAAGGAGGAGCCCCGTGTCTCCAGGGTCCCTGTAAGGAGAAGCCCCGTGTCTCCAGGGTCCCTGTAAGGAGGAGCCCCGTGTCTCCAGGGTCCCTGTAAGGAGGAGCCCCGTGTCTCCAGGGTCCCTGTAAGGAGGAGCCCCGTGTCTCCAGGGTCCCTGTAAGGAGGAGCCCCGTGTCTCCAGGGTCCCTCTGAGGAGGAGCCCCGTGTCTCCAGGGTCCCTGTAAGGAGGAGCCCCGTGTCTCCAGGGTCCCTGTAAGGAGGAGCCCCGTGTCTCCAGGGTCCCTGTAAGGAGGAGCCCCGTGTCTCCAGGGTCCCTGTAAGGAGGAGCCCCGTGTCTCCAGGGTCCCTGTAAGGAGAAGCCCCGTGTCTCCAGGGTCCCTGTAAGGAGAAGCCCCGTGTCTCCAGGGTCCCTGTAAGGAGGAGCCCCTGTCTCCAGGTGACACACAGGTGACAGGACGCCCTGCCACACACCCAGTGCCTGTCGCTGCCCTCCTCCTCCTTTCCAGGTGCACAAGCAAAGGGGAATGGCAGCCACAGGGCCAGCAGCAGGACACGGCCCTGGGAGGGCAGAGCCCAGGGTAGGGCTGTACTGTAGTGTAGGGCTGGCAGGGGATCCCACTGGGGGTGTCTGCATCCCCACCATCAGTTTATGCTCTATGCATTACAGCCCTGAGTGTGCTCCTGCTGCAGCGTTTGACTCCTGCCAGAGGAGCCTTCTGGAAGGTGGCTGGAACTGTGACATTTTCTGTAATTGATTATTTTAAATGTAGTGGACTTTCATACAATGGCAACTGGCCTTTGAGCAAGGCCATCAAGAAATTGAAATGAGACACAACCTTGGCAGTTTCCAGGACACAAATGGGGTGTATGGACAATGGAGATGATTAGAAAAATGGAATTTTTTTCGCAGTGGGAAAAAGCTAAGGAGGAAGCAGAAATTTTGAGGGTTTACAAAACACACCAGAAATGAGTGTAGCTTCTATTTGCAGCTAGAGCTGATGCTTTTTCCTTTTGTTGTACGTGTCAGATTAAAATTCCAGCTCTACAGAAGAAAAGAATTTTCTACCATGAGGGTAGAGAAATACTGACCTCAGTTGCTCAGAGAGGCTGTAAAAGCTCCATCTTTGGAGATGTCCAGAATTTAACAGGACATGGTTCTAGGCAACATGCTGTACCTGCCCTGATGAGGAAGTGGGAGTGAGTAGAGGTCCTCTGGAGGCCCTTTACAACCCATGTGGTTCTGTGCCAACAGCAACATGATCTCTTTAATTTGCATATCAAATACCAGTAGAGATGGATCTGTACAGTGTTCAATGATATCACCTGTAATTACGAAAGTGCTCAACAACATCCCTTTCCATATTGTGTTTAATTTAGATTTAAAATAAGAGAAAATGCCACCATTCAGGTTCAATATCAGTTTGGTGAGCAAGTACAAGAGCAGGCATGTGCCCAGCTGGAAATCTTGGAATATAACTGCAGCCGAGGAGGATTAATCAGAATGGCAACAGCCACTGCAGTTCCAGTCCCCAGCTAAAACCTGGAGCACAGACCTGCCAGGAGATGACATTAATTTGTTTCAGGGGATGTCCTTGCATCACAGAGAGCAAACACACCGATGCTCTGTGTCATAGGGACCCCGAGGGCACCGGGGGTGACGTGCACCACAACATGTGGTGGCCTCAGGCTGGAGGAGGGGAAGCTTTCAGCCCTGCTCAGCAATGCCATGTAGGACAGGATGTGAAGAAGGATGTGTCCCTCACTCAAAACAATGTGAGGCTTATTTTCTTAATCTAGTCAAAATACAGAGATTGGAGTTTGGCTGCAAAACCTGGGCCAGCCTGTCTGCAGCAGCAGAGTGAACAGAGTTATTGCACCTTGGTCCTGGAAGTGTATTTGGATTTTTACACCATGAGATTCTGAGGCTGCCTGCTCCATTTTTTTAGTAATACCTTTATGATTAAGCAGAAAAATTATGTGAATTTCTTAAAGCTTTGTCTACTTATGCCTACAGTCCTGTTAAGCTCAAAGTCAAACTGCTTCCATGGGAGAGACAGTTCAGATGTGAGTGAAGGGCCAAATGAAAATTATGTGGAGATCTTAGTTGACAAGGCCACTTCAGACAAAAGAAATGTTAAACAAATAGCCTTACACAATGGGAAATGGTGAACTTGGGCTGACCCTCGCTGGTGGCTGGATGCCAAAGGAAAGTTTGAAGCTACCCACACGTTCCCTTTTGGAAAGCTCTCTGGGCTTAATGTCCGGCATTTGTATATCATTTTAAATGGAAAATGAAGAGTGTTTAATTATCTTCCCAGGGTATGACAGCTGATGGAAATTAAAATGTCTGCCCAGAACTCCTCTGCTTCACAGAACAAATCCTGGTAACTACTCAGATGATATAAACCTGGGCCGTGTTAAGCCATAGACCATAAATGGATGACACTGGATGATTTTGCAATGCACAGATAGTACCAAAGAAATTGAAATTATTCAGGTGCATCTCCCTGGATGAGTGTTGCTTTTGGGCTGCCATCTGCTGCCACAAGCAGTTACAAAGATAACTGGGTAACTTCAGATTTGTCTGCTTGGGCAGGGAACACAAAATGCTGGGAGAGAATATCTTTTCTCAGGGTAGATGGAGTTAAAAGAAATTTTTCAGCTTTCAGGACCACAAGTCCTTCAAATTTTATAATAAAACTTCATTTTCCCTGCTTAACATAAACCAAATCATGTCCAGGAATAGGAACTCTGCCTATAATGAAAAGACCATAACATCCAATCACCTTGCCATTACCTTCTGGTGTTCCAGATTTACTTTTTGTTGGCCATTACAGAAAAGCTGCAGTCTAATATTTTAAATATTCTGATCATTGCTGTCTGGAGTAATGGCAGAAAACAAATTACTAGAGGGATTGATCTCATAAAACAGAATTAACTATTTGAAATGGAGAGCCGCCACCACAATCTGATGGCACCAGTCGCAGTGGCAGGAAAATGCAGCTCAGGGTTTGAGGGAAGAAGAAGAACACAGACCCCAGCCAAGCTGTTTTAAGCTTGGACATTCTCCTCTTAACTCAAGATGAATCTGAGGTTCAAATGCAAGTGTCCTGCGAGACTAGAAGGTGCTTAGGGACTGGTTTGGGCTGTTGGTCTCCTCTCCCAAATAACAAGCAATAGGACAAGAGAAAATAGATCATGTAGCACCAGGATATTGGATATTGGAAAATTTTCTTTGTCCAAAAGGTTGTCAAGCACTGGTACAGTCTAACCAGGGCAGTTATTGAGTCCCCATCCCTGGAGAGATTTCAAAGCCATGTGGAGGTTTTAGTTGTGCCATGGTAGTGCTGGGGCAGCTGTTGGATTCAATGGGCTCAAAGGTCCTTTCCAATCTCAATGATTCTAAGATTTTGCAATTCTGTGTACCCCACCCCAGCCCCCATTTTTAGCAAGAACATTTCTTTATTATGGTAGAAGAAAGAGGGATACCTCCAAATGCTTGGAGCTTTGAGTCAAAGATGCTTCTATCTGTGGCTGACTGGAGAAGTTCATGAACTTGCTGGAATTACAGCCTGTTTCTCCCCATCCCTTTTCTGTGACGGCTGCAAAATGCTTGCCTGTAAGAGAAGCCACAGAGCCCTCAGACCAGAGCTTAGTGCACTGGGGAAATCAGACTGGCACTACCTGCACATTCTCACTGCTCTCAGGATTTTGGATGACTGGGTTTCAGAGTGAGTTGTCTGGTGGCCATCCTGAGGACCTGCCACAAACCCAGCTGTTGACAAACCTTTACCTGGTGAACTTGCTGGGTTGGACATGTTTTGTTGGGAGAAATGTTTCTGCTCTCTTCTCCTGGCACAGGCTCCTGAGGTAGAGAAGGATGGCTGATGGCATGGTTGCACTGATGCCATGACATTATGGGACAAGCTGGCTAAGTAGGGGATCACAAGTGCCAGGCAAATCCTTCTCCCTGAGAGGCCTTTGAAACCCCCAGGGGTACCATGGCAATCTCATGGAAATACCCATTATACAAAATGAGCCTGAGGAGTCTCAGTTCTCCTGAGGAGAAGACAAGCTGGGTAAAATGTCATTGTTGAATAGCAGGAGGAGCAGAACGGGTCAGCCCTTCTCATTAAATACTCCTTTGCAGAGATGATTTGACCCCAAGGACTTGTAAAAATAGACTGCAAAGCAGCTGAGCCTTTCACATGGGCCTGCCACATGCAGCAGTGGTGGGTGTTTTAATACCTGAGTCCACACAGAATCCTTGAAAGATAATTGCCCACCTCCTTTAATTCAGCTGTCAGCAGCTGAACACTTTCCAGCATGATGGCATGTTCAGTGCAGTTTTCAGGGACAAAATGTAAATATTAAAACAAATTATAAACATTTCTAGCTACATGCTAAACACAAGTTGGTTTGCCAAGTGGGGCTGAATGTGAGATGTATTTCTGCTGATGCAGGAAGACCCATGAACAAGTCATCCAGCTTTCTGATCCTTTTCTCTGCAAAAAACATTAATCCATGGCACAAAAGTTACTGTGGAAGCTATCAAAATGATGAAAAAGAATTAATGTAGCCTGATTTCTTGCCGGCAGTCACAAACTGCTGCTCCTCTTGCACTGCTACAGCCCCAGGTCCAGCAAACCTCCTGCAAATACACAATCGTAAAGCTCTGCTCTCTTCAAAAGAGCTCCAGTTCTGCTCTCCTCCTCTCCTGGATCTTTCCTTTCATCAGTTTCTCTCTCATGTCACCTATGACCACCACAGAAAATGTTCTCTCTTCACCCAGCCAGAGGACTGCCCTTGAGTTTCATTCCTGTGGATTAGCTGGTGAGTACATCCATAGCCAGCAGCATCTGCTGAAGTCAATGTCTAGGAGGAAAGTTCTCCCTGTCTTTCCCTGTGTGACAGCACCAATAACATCACTTTTCTCTATGTGTTTCTCTATTCTTATGAAGTTTAGAGGACTTTATGTTTTTTAAGCTCTTTACAGCAGCCTGGTTGCTCCCTTGGACTAAGCTGATCACAGTCTGGTGGCAACAGCCTCATTTCCACAGGAAACCAGGCTAAAAGCCTTCTCCTCACCTGCACACGGAAGCTGATGGTTTGACAATCTGCTAGAACCTGCCTGACAAAAGCAGACCTCTCCATGCTTGCTCCTGCAATTACTTTCCTGTGGAGCCTAAAGGTGAACTGCCAGGTTATTGATCTCACTGCAAACAAGGTATTGGCAGGAGAGCTCCGTGGGAATGAAGTCTGGGAATGACACTTTCTGGCTGCTCCTTACATCCACCTGTTACTAACTGGTCCCTAAATGAAGAGGAGTCACCAAAAGTGAGCCACGATCCATTGGACTTTTTTTTCATTAGTAGCTTAAAAAGAAGTTATCCACTCAAAAGTTAGACAAGGGCATGGCTTATCACAACTTTATTTCAGCTTCAGTTCCCTTTCAAGTTCATCCAGTTTTTGAGCGGAACCCTTGCTTCAATCTTTAGAAGAGCACTTAATGCCAAGTCAACACAGAAGGCTTCTGCTTCCTTGTTATGCATTTTTAAAATAGGTAATGTCCACAACTGATCTGAAAGCCTGGCCCCACAAAGAGTTTTCCTGGCACCACTTGGAGACAAGACACTGTGGTGCAGAGGAAGTCCTTGACTAGCTGGTGGTTGCATCTTTTGGGCCCATTACCCACTTCTGCATCAGAAGGCAGTGTCATGTCAAACCATGTGTTAACCACACGTTCCTGAGCTCTGTCTGCTCCAGGGAAAAGTGTCTGTGAGCCAGTGAACAACAGCTGAGAGAACTGATTTAGGCTGGATATGAAACTTTAATGCTGGCATTTCTGAAGTGCTTGTACTTGCAAATCTAACAGCCTCAGTTTAACACCAGTGTTTGCAAGTGTTCAGGCTTTTTAAAAGGAAGATGAGCCCCTGACTGTATCCAGAAATCTCACTCTGGGCTCATCAAAACAAACCTGGACCATTAAGAAGGCTGAAATCCTTCAACATGCTGCCCAGACCTCTACCTTAATGACCTGAGTGATGGATGCTGGGGCAGAGAGCACCCCCAGCAAGTTTGCAGGTGACACAAAACTGGGAGGAATGGCTGATGGACCCAGATGGATGTGCTGCCATCCATGGGCAGCTCAGCAGCCTGGAGAAATGGGTTGGCAGGAGCCACACAAATTTCAACTAGAAGTACAAGGTCCTGCCCCTCTGGAGCAACAACTCTGGAGCACAAGAAGGTGCTGCGGGCCAACCAGTTGGCAAAATTCTTCCCTGGCTTCCCATATCCTGCCTGGAATGCCCTGCTTGAGTCCCAGTGAGGGGAGCAGGTGGTACCTGCCTGCCAGCAGCTCTGACTGCCTGGATTTGTGCAGATCACCACAGTGAGACATTAAAACAGTAGTTTCAAGAGCTTGGCATGAAGTTTCTTGTGCTGTGAAAGGGACTCGGGGTTCTGCTCAAGGGGTGCAAATGGAAACCAACAGAAATGTGTCACTGCCTTCTGCTCCAACCTTGTACCTCCAAGTCTATTTTAGTCCATTTAGAGATGGGATATGCACCATTTTTCCATGATGTCTGTGTGGGACAGTGAAATCACAAAAAAGTTTTTAACATTAGAAAGAGAACAAATTAATTACAGTGCCCAGAACCCTGGGGAGTTGGATTTCTCAATGCCTAGAGAAATCTGAAAAAAGCCAGGGTTTCAATATTTTCTTATTGAAAGTTGGGACAGTGTGTGAAAGCAGGATGAAATGGCTGAAAACCCTGCCTGTTGTCAGGCACCAGTACAAAATGTGACTGAGGATATTTCAGTACATCTGCAACTCTGTTTGCAGAAAGCTTCTTTGTCACAAGAGGTGCTCAAGGAGCAGCATGGAGCAGGAAAGTGTCCCACTATTAATTTGCATGTGTGGAAATGCACAGATTTTTATTATATGTCTTGTTAACCCCTACCTCACTCAGTAGGAGAGATTTTTAGCTGCAGCAATGAATTTATTAAAGCTACACATGGAACTAACCAACAGTTTATTCCTAACATGATGAAGAAGAGCTGGATTTTCCCTTTTCTCTTTATCACATGGAAGTGTCTAACCAATGCAGCAGACAGAACTTTAATTTTTACACAGCAGTGTCCCCCAGCCCAGGGAGGGCAGTGTCTGCCAGAGGAGTGAAGAGCTGGGGCTGTGCACACTGAAGGGGCTGGAAGTGCTGTCTGCAGCAGTAATTGCCAGGAGAGAGACTTTATCCTGAATTATTCAGAGCTGTTAACTAGAAGCCAGTCTAGGGTGAGATGAGACCATGGCATTAATTTTGGTTTAGTTTAGACCAAGACAAAATAAGTGGCAAACCTGTTTTCACTGCTCATACACAAACACAGCTCCTCTGGTGTGTCAAGGCTTTCAGCTTTATCATCCACTGATATTCTCTCACCAGAAAACCCCTTGGCAAATTTCATCACACCATAACACAGATATCACTGCTCACCAAAGCCTGAGTGCACAAAGATGTCTTGCAATTAACATACTATTCCTTCCTGCTTCACTAGGTTTTGAGTTTGTTCAGGGAGGATGAATTACATGGTCAAAAATTACATTTGGTGGGTTTCATGGCTACCAGCCAGAAGAGTCTGCACTCCAAACATGGCACTTAGGCTCTGTGGCTAAGCCTGGTTAGCAATAATCAAAAAAAAGCTCTAGGGTAGGCAGCTGGCTTGGCTTTTATCTTGGTTTTCTAAATTATGCATCTAAGTCATGTTTCTAAGTTTACCCTCCATAGAAAAAGGACAAAGTTTAACTGGTTCTTCCCCCTCTAACTTCTTTGGCCACAAAAGTTTCCAGTGGTGGAACAAATTCCTTCCAAATGCCAATAAGCAACCTCAAACTCAACATCCTCATCTGCAGCCCCGTGGGGGAATCTCGCCCTACAGTGGGGGCCTTTGGATGATGCATTTTAGCCCAGTAGTATCCAGGGGAAGGAATATTTATTTCCCATTCCCCTGGGTGCTTCAGGGCCATCACTGCTATTTACAGGCTGATAGAGCTCAGCATGACACGGGTGTGAAGATCTTGGGTTTTTCCACTGGAGCTGGATGCCTGAGGCACTGCAGTGATGCTCTACATCTGCCCCACACAGCAAGCATTGCTTGGTGAGCAAGAGAGAGGGCAGAAATAGCAGCGTCCTCGATGTTCTCAATCCTTGGGGCAGGTCCAAGCAGTGTGACTGTATCTTCAGCAATTAAAATTGTGCCACAGGTGTTAACCCAGAGGTGATGAAAGAATGCAGTTGATGATTCTTGTTCATCAGTGTTCTCAGCTTCCTTCTTGCTGTGGTGCTGCTGAGCTCAGCAGGTGAGGGGACCTGACCGATGGCCCTCACATGGCTGCAGGCACAGCAGGATCACCACAGGCTCCTGCAGGCAGGAAGACTAACCTGAGATGCTTCTGGAAGAATCCTGCCATGCAACTTGCCATGAATGGATGTGAGACTTGTGTTCAGGGTCCCTACTGCTCCCTGGCTCCTTTCAGGAATGAGATTGTCAAATCACTGTCTTCTGTGTTTGCCTTCACTGGTGTTTGTAACGAGTGTCAAAGTCCACATACATCCTCTCTCTTCCCCTGTTTTACCCTTATGACCTGCTACCTTGGATTTGCTACTGAGGTTGAGTCAAAGTTTACAGGTGAAGAATGATTTTAATACCAAAATCAGGTTTATTGAAACAGGATCCACTATCTAATAATTTCTTTGTCAGTTGTCCTAGCATCTGGGACACTTCAGTGTCCAAATGTCATAAAATCATGAAATGGTTTGGGCTAGAGGATACCTTAAAACCCATCCCACCCCTGCCCTGGGCAGGGACACCTTCCAGTATCCCAGGTTGCTCCAAACCCCATCCAGCCTCGCCTGGGACACTTCCAGAGATTCAGGGGCAGCCACAGCTTCTCTGGGCACCCTGTGCCAGGGCCTCTCCACCCCATTAGAGAGACAAAAATAGCCAATTTTGGAGGCCTAGGTTCATAATTTAGAAATCCAAGACAAAGCATTGACTTGGAATGGCATTTGAGCCACCACCAGCTCAGGGTAGGCTCAGCTCAGCATCCCTATGTTTTGGCAGGTTCTGTACTGTTTTCCCAATGGAGATGGTCCATCAGCAGCCTGGCTAGAGCCCAGCAGCACCACAGGAAGGGCAGAGGAGAGCAGGGACACCAAGAGAGCCTGAGGGTCTCAGTTTCCTTCTGCCCAAGGACAGCTGCTAGCACGGCCAAGCACAGCAGTGGTGCCTGCAGAGAGGGGAGAGAACAGACACCCCAACACAGCTCAGGGATGAGGGGAGGCCTCATCCCTTCATCACCAGCAGCTCCTGTGGTCTGTGAAATATCTGGCTGTGTGACAAGGGCCATTTTATAGGAGAGCCTCTGAGCCACTCCCAGGTTTCACATCATTGTTCACCAGGGCTTCTGGAAACAAACAGAAAGTATTTTTCTCCTGATGTTTTTAGCAATCACATGCCAGGAACTGGCAGGAAAGAGTGAGCATACTATTTTTTTTTTTTTTTTTTTTTTAACATGTCGTGGATGTAAAATCTTTGGGCAGTGTCTCCGGACACGAGGAGAATATAATTTCCTGATGGAGGCAGTGTGTCGAGCCCAGGGAGCTGCCAGCACATCCATGGTGATGGTCAAGCTGCCAGACTCCCCCAGCCCTGTCCATGCCACTTGTCATCCTGACCTTGTGTTCCAGTCCGAGAGCAAAGGGGCCTGTTTTTTCCTTTCTGTTAATTTTAAAGAGATAAATATAGAGTGAAACAGCCTCCTACACCCTTGGAAGTCTTTGAGTTTAAAGCCAAACATGTGAAATTTAGCAGTAGCCCCTTTTATATTTATAAAAAATTGCTCATTGTTTAGCTTAGCAAGAGGTCATGCTGCATGCCTACAAGCATGGTTAGTTAATTAGCACAAGGTCAGCAAGTTTTGCAGAACAATTATGTGTTTTTTGCTAAAAAATTATCTTTTAAGCAAAGAATATTGTTAGCACCAGCAAACAGTGTCCGATGTTGAAACATGGTTAATTGTAGCCTTGAATAAAATTTCTGAAATACATATTTGCATTTGAACAGCCACCTATGTGGATCTGGCCCATTGAATTCACCAGGGCTCAGGTTTGGATTCCACCCTGACTCTGATACAGCTCCCTGCAGTTTTATCACCCAGAGCATGAGCTACAGTCAACAAGAGATGGTCATCTCTAAGGAAGAAATTCTGTTCCCGTAACAGCAGCTCTGAGGAGGACCCAAGTGAGCAGCACTGACCAAAAATAGGCTGTGATATAAAATTGGCTTGAAATTGAGACCCTTCCTAGAACTGTCCAAAGCTTTTTATTTTACCCATGGTGGCTGCAGGACTAATGGGACACATGTCCATTAGTCTGCAGGAGGTTACTGTAATGAATAATAATGGATTTGACAGCAACCCTGAGGTAACTCAGTGGCTCTGATGCTGCTTCCCAGTTCTCCCATGTTTGGCTTTCATCTCCCTGATTTCTGCCTTCTGCCACATGCAGGAAATCTTAAAAAATGACTGGGACATTACTTTATGGAAAAAAAATTTATGAAAATTAAACTATGACCTAGATTTCTGTTTAGGGAAGGAAGACTTTGCTTAAGGGTCAGGGAAAGGGGCACAGTTACAGTGTCTCCTTAGAGAGTCAAGCTTTCTCCCAGAAGGCTGGGGAAGCATGTCCACATGCACATTGTAAAGGTGTTTGCAATGCCTGTCAAAACAGTTACAATGATATCTTCAGCTGAGGTGGCCAGATCACAGAATAGTTGAAGTTGGAGATCTCTCCAGGTGTTTCTGAAGGTGTCTAATCCAGCCCTTCTCAAAGCTGGACCAGCTGGAATAGCTTGCCCAGGACTGCATCCAGGCAGTGCTTGAATTTCTCCAGGGTTGGATAGTTCACAGCCTCCCCTGTCAGCCTGCTGCTCTGTCCATCCACTTGCACAATAAACAAGTTGTTATTATGTTTAGGTGGAATTTAATATATTTCACTTTGTACCTGTTGCATCTTGTCCTGGCACCACTGAGAAGACGCTGCTCTGTCTTTACCCCTTTCCATCTCCTTTCAGGTAGGACAGAGACAAACGAAGTTTCCTCACAGAAGATGAACATGAAGGTTGGACCTGAGGGGGGTTTATGTGGAGAACCGAGGTTAAGTTTGCTAAAATATTAGCTGTAACTGTAGTTAGGATCATCTGTGACACCAGAAGAGCACCAGCCATCATCTGTTATGACAGAGGGAAGCACCAGAGCTTTCCCCTGGAAAAAGCAAGAGCACTTTTCCCAAGTTTGGATTCACCCCAAAGGTGCTGCAGACAAAGGAGATCCCAGGCTGGGGACAGGAGGCTACTGGAACCCCTCCAAGGGCAGGAGGTTGTTTATTTAGTCAGGAAAATGTGATTTGGGAGAATGGGTGCTCTCAGGGCCATGTGGAACTGCCAGCATGGCCTCAGGGAAGTGCAGAGGAGAGAGAGCAAAAAGCAGAACTCCCAAGGTCTGCTGCCAGAATAGATGGAAGCTATTCCCAGGATGAGCCCATGGAGGGATGCACAGCTCAATAAGCGCCTGCAGAGACACCACTCTCTGGGCATGAGCAGTGGTGTGAGAGGGGAACCAGTGTCTTCTTGAGGATATCAGAGACCTGCAAATATCTGGCCAGGCAGAGCTCAAAGCAAACACCAGCTTGCAGAGTGTACTGCTGTCTCCAGAGAGGGCCAATGTCTCCATCCATCGTTCTTCTTAGCTCTGCAGATTGAAGGGATATTCCTGGTGAAGGGACTGCACCAGCTGGGTGTTGCTTACTGTGCTTTTATACTTTTGTACAAGGTGCCTGGATGAGAAGGAAGAAAGGGACCCAAGAAACCAAATTTGTATGAATTTTGCATGGAGCGTTGTGTTCAGGCTGGCAGTCCTAATCCTGCTGCATTTTCATTTCACTGAGAAGAAAAACATTTGGTTCTGAGATAGCTCTGAGTAGCACTTCATCTCCTGGGTGGTTGTTTTCTCTTTGGCATGGGAGGAAGTGCTGTACTCTTAAGTGACATGCCTTGTTATAAACATAGATTGGAGCTCCGTATGTTATGGAAAACGCTTCCTCAGCTAGGACACGCAGAGAGCACAGCGTGCAGCTCCTGCGAGACCGCAGGCAGAAATGCTCATTTGAGTCATCACCACATCCAGCTTGGAGCAGAGGCTGGGGCTGCTGCTCACCAGCTGAAGCACAGGGACCCTGTCTCCCATCTGGGTGTAACAAGGGACACCCTCCCAGGTGCCCTGTGTCTCCAGGTCCACCTTCTTAGCACGCTTCCCTTTGAAGCACAACTGAAGCCCTGGATCAGGCACCCAGCTTTGAACTGTGTTTCTGTAGGATCACTGAGCGCCATGAGTGTGAGCAAACTGGCTACAGAACCCAGAAATTAACTGGATTTGAATTGCTTTGATTTCCATGATGGGAAAAGGTTTCAGTGCAGTGCCCACTTTTATGTAGCTTTTGAGACTTAAATGAAGAAATAAATTCTAAGTGTGAAGCTTCTTCAGCTTCTTCATTTGAGTCAAATTCCACGTCACTTGTAGTCACGAAACATCTTTCCCCTCCACCTCTATTAAAGGCTGCATGTACAAATAATTTCTAAAAATATTTGGCATTTTCACAGAAGTTGTTTAACTTTTGCATTAATAGTCCAAACCCATGGAGCAGCATCATTCTCTGGTACAACCACTCACCCCCTGCCATTTCAATCTGTTTCCTGGAGATGGATACCACAGGTCTTTTGAAAACACCCAGCATGCTGCAACATCCTCAGAGTTCACATAGGTTCAAGATGGCTGTTCTTGTCCTCTGGAGACAGAAACAAAGCACGAAATGTACCAGTTGGGATGTACCAGAGTAGATCTGTATCAGGAAATATGTTGCTTGCTTCTATGACAACACTGGAGACATGAGAGAAATAAGACACTGCACATCCCACACATGAAAGAGCTGAAGCTGCCTGCAATCCTGCAGTGACCATAAAGCCCTCTCATCAATTAATATTCATGTTTATTTACATGTTTGCATGAATCAGGTGTCTTGGTGCTCAGCACCTGAGTCTGACATCTCCCTCCAAAACCCTCAACAGCAAGTCTCGAGTTGACTGTAGCTGTGGTGCCTCTGATCCAAATTTTAGGAACCCTGAGGTGAAGGGAGCCTGTGGGGAATAAACTGGTGGCAGCCCTGTCTTCTTCTCTCCTGATTATAAAAGGGAAGAAGACAACCTCCCACTCAATGGTCTGCTACTTCAGAATTTAAGTACTATCTCAATCAAGAGTGGTCCTAAAAGCAAGGTCCAGGTGCTGGACATCCCCACCTGGAATGCAGGGTTAGGAGTCTGGTTTGGTTTATTTTTTTACCCTCCACCAGTGTGCTTGGAAGATAAAATGTCGTTTGAACCTCATATGCTGTAAAAGCAGTACAAAAGTGAGGACAACAGGTGGTGCCTATGGAAAGCTTTCTGGGCCTGCCTTTGTGCAGGGCAGAGAGTTTTGGGGCCAGTGAATAGTGGTCAGAGCAGTCACAGCCCATTAATGTCCCCAATCCCTTCTGCAGAGGAAGGAGGAAATGATAACTCCAGAAGTGACTCCAGGTGTAAATGGAGTCCTAACCTGCACCCCACTCCCAGAATTTGTCAGTAGGATTAAGAATGGATTCTCACAAGCAGGAAACACTGTGCTGTCCTGACTGGGACCTTTCTTGTTAGTTCAAGGGATAGGACCTGCATGAAGCCCTGAAGGAGGCAGTGAGCGAGGGGCTCACTCGGGGTGACTCCTCATCCCCACTGTGGCTGCCCTCCAGGAGCTCCCGAGATGGGGGGTTGAAGGTGACATGAATAACCAGCTTTCTGCTTAGTCAGGGTTATGAGTGGAGGGTTAGTTTGCTGTCATTGTACACCTTCTCCTTAGTTATCTGCTTCCAGCTTCATTTGAGCCAGTGGGAGCAGGGGGAGAATTTTCCTGAATAATATCAGCTCGTAACTATGAGCTTGGCATCTGGTGGATCAGAGGCTGAAATCATTTGTGCTGCTGTCTGCACAAGGCTGGGAGTGATGCAGAGGAGGCAGCTTTAATTAAAACTAGCAGCCATAGATCATGAAGCAGCCTTATCAATTTGCAGGGCTCTTGAGAGTGCTGGGCAGTGGGGATGGGGATGGCCCCAGAAGGACCTGGAATAACAGCTAGGCAAGGAGCAGAGATACCTGGGGCAAAGCAAAGCTGTCAGCCCTGATCCTGGCCTTCTCTCCCCAGACAGAGACCCCTAAACCCAACCCACTCCACCATGTGTGGGAGGGGTCAGCCCATGCTCCTGGGAACACACTGAGGAGCTGCTCTGTCCTGCTGACCATTGTTTGTGGTCAAGGTGTTGGGTAGGGGACATCCTGGAGACTCAGCCACCCCCACCCAGTGCCTGCCTAAGTCTGAATCTCCTCTAGACTCTTGTTGCTAAACCACTGAATGGCCTTGGGTATTTGACATGGGGCAGCAGAGGAGATGAAAAATATTTTGCATATATATAAAAAAAAATTTACATCCGTCCCTGGAAGTGTTCAAAGGCCAGGTTGGAGAGGGCTTGGAGCAACGAGGTAATGGCAGGTGTCCCTGCCCATGGCAGGGAGTGGAACGAGATGATCTTCAAGGTCCCTTCCAACCCAAACCAGTCTGTGATCCTATAATTATAGGCATAAAAGAAGCATTTAAAAAATCTTGCTTAAAAAATCTTTATGCAGCAGTGCTTACAAAAAAAAAAAATATCTCTGCTGATTGTGCTGGAGAGAACGCCCAATAATATAAGCCAATATCTATAAATCCCTGTTCTAAAAGGTGAAGCAGCACATTTAAAGAAAAGCCTTTGGCTTTGTGCTCCAGGCTCAGGCAGGTTGAAGGTCTGCATTCTGCCTCTGGCCTTGGGTTTGCATCACCAGGGTCTGATCTGGTGCTCAGTGGAGCTCAAACTGGGAATATGCCTTTGCTTTTCATTAGAGGTTTGGATTTGCTGAAAGCAGCTAGATGTATTATTCATGAGCATCTCCTGTGGAAGTCACAGACCAGTTTTCCTGGACTGCATTCAATGAAACAGATTTCCATGGAGCACGGCAATGGGGTTGAAGGTCTTGTGTGAAACTTCTGTCAGTTACACGCAGAGAAACTCATGAACATCCCAATCCACAAGAGACTACAGAGTACTGAGTTTGTTTGCAGCCTCTAGGAATTTAAAAATTACAAGTCAGTCCTCAGTCATAACTTTCCTTTTTTTTTTTTTTTTTTTTTTTGCTTTTGAATACAACGAAGCCTCAGGGTCTTTATTTGCTTACTGGTGTGCTGGTGTGTAAACATTGAGTTCTTGTTCACACTCAGGTCCCCTCATAGTTGTGGAAATAAATCTATTTCTAAATGAAAATCCAGATTATCTGGAAATAGCAACACTAGAGAAGCTGACTGCATGTTTCCTAACTCTTCTGGGGTGAACTGAATACTCCTGAAGGTTATTGCTACCACCAGAAGTGGATCTTATCCATCTGGATTTGTGTGTAGTGCAGGTTATCACCCCTGAGCTTAGGAACTGGTAGCTGGCTTTAAAAATCCCCCAACTGAGCCTTCCCAACCAAGCAAAACACAGCTGAGGGAAGAGCTTGAATCTGTGGACTTAATGAAGTGTTCAAGGCCAGGCTGGACAGGGCTTGGAGCAACCTGGGGTAGTGGAAGGTTTCCCTGCCCATGTTTAGGTGGAACTGAAGGAACCTTAAGGTTCCTTGCAACCCAAACCATTCTGGATTCTCTGATTCTATGCATACCCCCAAATAATGGCTATGGAAAAGGAATTTTCTTGGCTCCGGCTTGTCCAGGAGGACCTGGAACCTGCGCATTCTGTGCTGGCAGCAGGGGCAGAGAAGCTGGCAAAGCATAGAGGTGCTCTCTGCTCTTGCTTTGGATGACACAAAGAGATTGTTTTAATCTTAGGTCTGAACTGCTGCCAAGCTTTATTTTATATATATATATATGTATGTATGTATGTATGTATGTATGTATGTATGTATGTATGTATGTATGTATGTATATATTTAGGGAAGCATATATATATGAAGGCAAGCATGGGAAACCTATGGGTACATTTTAGCCATGTGAATTATGCTGCATCTGTTCCTATTCACTCTGCCTCCTCCAGTTCCCGAATCTGACTCCTTGGACCGATCCTGTCGCTCTGCCAGGAGAGTGGTGGCCAGAACATCAAGCACCCAGGGACGGTGTTTTGCTCAGATGCTGAGGTGTTGGATCAGCTGCAGTAGGGAAAAGCCAGCACACACAGAGGACTCAAAACTTCAGATGTAGTAAAGTTTCATAACAGAAACCAACCACTATCCAGTTTGTGTCCTTCCCCCTTGGAAGACAACATAGGCAAAAGAAGTCTCAAAAGTCATCCATTTCTGTGAAATGCTGCCCTTATATGTCCTTAATTGTGGAAACTTTGGGTTGTAAAATGGCTTCTGAAGAAGGTATGCAGCACTTGTCTAGATGTGATGTTGGATTGAGTTCATCAGCTGACACAGCTGCATTTAACCATCCAACACTTTGCCTGTTTTAACATGAATCTCACTTGCTGCAGAGCATTTTATTTCAAAGCTGTTCTTTTGAAACCAAGTCCCTATTTGTGAGAAAATGGTGCATCTCCAAACCAAACTGGGCTGTGTTTCCTCCTGTGCTCACCTGGGCTTGCAGAGCAGTGTCTGAGGTTCAGGTTGTACTGAAAACATCCAGCACAGCTCTGCTGACAACCATTTCACCTCAGCAGTTAATCTCTCCTGCTGGCAACCATTACTGTTTATCCACCCAAACCGAATGTCCCTTCCTGGAGCGTGTCCCTGCCAGGAGAACCTGGTGAGATGGAGGCAGCTGACTGACAAACAGTTTTAGCTAAACCTCTGCACCAAGAGACCTGAAACACCCAGTGCCACAGTCATGTCATTAAAGACCAGGAGCTGCCTTTCCCTTCTCCCAGAGAGAAAGCTTCCCTGCATTCAGCTGTGGTGTTCCTCAGTCCTGAAACAGCATTTAGAAGAGGACCAGGCTGTGAGGATCAGCTGTGCCACCTCTTTCAGAGCTGCCCTGAGTGCTGCAACCCAGGACTTATCAAAACAATAGCAGCAGGTTCCACCTTTCTCAAATTCCTGAAGATTTGGGGATGATTGAGCCTTGCTGGGCTGTGAGGTTCTAAGGAGCTGGGCCAAGGAGAGTGGAATTCGAGCCTGTGGGAAGCTTTCATCTAGAAAGCCAAGCTCTGACTCAAGCAGCTGTACTGACTTTGTGCAGTGGCCTCCCATTGCTGCCGAGGGTGGGTGTTCAGAGTGGCTGGAAATGCTCCCTGGCATGGGAGGCGTTCCCATTCTGTCAGGGGAGACAAAGAAAGGACATGGAAGGGAGGTAAAATAATGGATGCTCTGTTAGCCTGTCCTAAAGTGTGAAAAAGCTTAGAATAAAATTGCATGAGCTTTTTGAGACCTCAGTAGATTGGAGGGCACATCTGAGTGTACAATCTGGGATGGGAGCTCTCCCAGTTCTCATTTGGTGCTGTGGAGGTTGGACTGCTGGAAATCAGGGAATTTGGCTCTGCCATGTCACAGCAGGCTGAGTCATCGACTGCTGAGTCTTAAAACAGCTCTGTTTTTCCTCATGCCCTCTGCTCCTGTGCTGCTTCACAGGTGCCCTCAGGTGTGCCTTCAGGGTGAGCAGGGATGTGTAGCCCCTTGGGCTCTCTCCAGTGCAGAGTTACAGGAGATTTCTGACTCAAAGATGGGTTTTGGCTTTTGTTCTCTGGGTTTGGGGGAGCTTTTACTTGTTCATTTTAGCTTAGCAAAGGAGCCAAACTTCTTAAGGAAAACAAACTCCTCAAGAAGATGGTAATCCTTTGGAAGGCTTCAGAGGTGCTGAGGTTCCATGCTTATTTGTGATGGCTCATCTGGCCAAGGTTTGACTCTGGTGCCTGATACTCCCTGCTCAAGCATCAACAGGATTGGCTTTTATGCAATTTGCCACAAAGAATAATTTTGGTACTACTCAAGGGGAGGGTGGGGTTTTTTTCTCTCAGCCCTTGTACAACACCAAGTCTTGTGGGGGCACTTAGAAGGGATCTGTGTTTCCTAAAACACAATGGCTCTGAGCCCTGATGGTCAACAAGTGAGAGTGCTTTTATTCAGGCTTTTTAAATATCTACATTACTCTAGTTCTAGTATGCAAAATTTTCTGAGTACATATATTTTATTGTCTCCTTGCTATCTCTTTTTGGCTTTGACCTTTGAAGGACAGTAAAATGAATCTGTTTATAAGAGTGCTGAGCCAATGTGGAGATACCTGGGTCTTCTTGCCTCTTCTTTTTTTTTTAGGGACTTTCATCAAGTTGCTTAGTTTCTTTTGACCTTTCTTTCCTCCCTGGATTAAATGCTTGGGGAATTTAAGAAAAATGCACTGTAAGAGACTCAATAGTAACTTGTGAATGAAAAATGAGAACTAACTAGAGATAAAAGATTATTAACATAGTGTGAATGTCTCCTGGAAACTTAATGCAGGATATCAAAAGTACAGTATATTAAAAATGTTCATAAAATCAGATTTTTATTCCTGCAGAACTTTTAAATGGCTCCTAAGATTGATGAGTGCTGGCTGGCTGCGTATGGGGGTGCGTGAAGACTTGCCTGGAATTTATTTAAATTTCCTTGGAGATCATGTGACTTTCCTGAAGCCAAAAGTCCCGAATCAAATATTTCTTGTGACAATCAGCACATTTGCCTCAGTGCATTCGTGACATATGCAAGCACGCTATTCTTTTTCTAAAGAAGAGTAGGGCAAAGCTGTGATATCACCCTCCAGTTAAGGACGTGGGTGAGAGGCTGGGAAGGGCAGAGGACAGCCTGTCCTGCTTGTGGACAGGGTGACACAATTATAAATATCCCAACAGGTCTGCCCAGGCTGCTGAGTTTGCTCACTGTAAACAAGTCTCCAAACCCATGTCACATGAGCTGGGGTGTCCTGTAAGCAGATCTCTCACTCTGGGAAATGGAACGTGTCCCAGGACCCACAGCAGCACAGCTCTGCTCAGAGGGGACACTGAGGGGACAAGGACCCCAGTCCTGATGAGGCCTGTCTGAAGGTAAATTTTCAGGAAAACCACTAAAGGATTTTCAGGCATGGTTACAAAACGAGCTGTTTCCCGTGTTTGCCAAGCAGGGAGGCAGGAGGACACCCTCAGGGGCTGAGTGCTCATTGCTGGGGTAGCAACTGGAGACACTCAGGAGCAGCCCCAGCCTGGTGGGCACAGATCCTGCAGGAAGAGCTCAGCCCGTGTCTGTGCAGTGGAATGCACAATTATAATTACATTTGGAGTAAGGTCCCTGATAGTTCAGAAGCTCCCAGTGAAGTTTTCTAATGTCAGAATTGATTAGGGACATGGGAGATGGATTTTATAAAGAGGTGCTCTAATGTGATATCCTCTGAATAATTATTTCCTACCTGTGGTCAAACAAAACATTAAAGCAACACAATAATAAAATCTTCATATGAACTCAGTGCTAAATAAAATTTTCTTCAAATGGATGCTAAATGACAAAGATACCTTTTCATGGGCCAGAATTCATCTCTATGCCTTTTTTTATTCAAACTTATCAATATCTGTCTTGTGGTCTGTCACTTCCAGTGCAAAAATTATCTTCTCTGGTGCAAAATTCTCTCTTGCAAGGACCATTAACAGAAAATCATCCTATGGGTATTTAGTTAAAGAACATTTGAAATTTTCAGTTGAAAAAAGGAAATTGATTGGAAAACCCTCTGAAGACTGGATGACTCTGCTGGCATCAGTCAGCTCTTGAGTTGATAAATCAGAGCTTTGCCAGCTAAAGTGTCTCATCAGGAGTGCCAGTAAGTAAGGTACGAGGTTGTTCTTTGTCAGAGCCTTAATGTATGTGTGTGGTAGGAATGAGTGGATGGCTTTGGACTTGTTAGGCATCAGAAATCCTCTCTAGACAGCAAGATCCATCTGTTTTCCCAGTCTCTGCCTGGGTTCTGTACTTTGTTACATGACTTCCCCTTGAGGACATTTCCTCTGAATATTGTTCATAAATATTTCCAAGAAAACAACAAACTACTGTTTGGCTTTTGTCTGTATTTTGTTCTTTTTATTATTTTTTAAAATTTTTTTTCTGAATAGCTTTTCAGCAGGGAACATTACTGCTGTGGGTCTTTTCAGCAGGCTGGGGAGGGAGAGGGTTATTGTTCCTGTGTTATTTGCACAGTTTGTTTGGATGGCTGTTGACTTTATTGTTGTTGTTTTTCCCCTCCATTTCTGACAGTCTGGGGAAGCAGGTGGTTCCCTGTTATGTTTCTTTGACCATTAGTGAATTATTTATACAGGCAGGCTTTTTTGGGGTGAGTTTTTGGGTTTTGCTGTTTGCTTGTAGGGCTTGTTTTATCTTGGGGCGCTTTCTGTCGTTCAGATTTTGGTACCCTGAAGTTCAGTTTGCTCTTTGTAATTTCCAAGTGGCTCCTGTGGCTGGGAGCTTCTGTAGCTGTTTCTTGACTTACAACCTAAAAGTGTTTTTCCCTTTGCCCCCAGGCTGCCCACTGCTCAGGGAGAGCACAGGGCCAGGAGCTGGACTTCGATGATCCCTGTGGGTCCCTTCCAACTCTGGATATTCTGTGACTGAATCTGCCACATTCTGTGGATGAGGGAAAGCAGTGGATGCCACTTGCCTTCTCTTTAGTCAGGCTTTGATGCAGTGTCCCTCAATTTTCTTGTATCCCGTTTGGGGTTTGATTGCCTGGATGGGTGAACAGCTAAAAGTGTGGGGAAACTACCAGGATCATTGGGTCAGAGCAGTGGTCAGTGTTTTGTGCTCTATCTGGGGGGTCTTAGGTTACTCAGGGTCCCCCCAGGCTCTGTCCTGCTCCTCCTTTGGGAGGGAGGGTGACTGGAGGTACTGATTTTGAAGAAAGTGATTCGGGAAGGCTGAGCAGTGAGCCCACTGTCAGGTTATCCAGGACTTCCAGTGGTGCTATTCCTTGATTTTCAGGCTTAGATAAACTTTTTTCATTGCTCTACAGTACCCAATAGCCCCTCTGAGGTTCATTTCCTCAAGTGCTGATCCTATAAATCATTAAAAAAAAACAAAACAAACAAACAAAAAAAAACCCCCAAAAAAAACCCCAAAAAAGATTCAACAAAATTTACAACTGTTTGCACAAATGGTGAAAACTTGAATTTTCTGTATTTTTAGTTGAAAAAAATTAAAATTTGGAAGCAAAAATATTAGGTTGGGGTGGTTTTCCTCATTCCTTTTCATTACTCCTGCCTTTACTAAGAGCTATGAGATGGAGGGTGCTTCCTCCTGCCTTGCTTTCTTCTCCTCACCTTATCCACCCTGAAGGTTGGTAGGTGAACATCTGGGAGGTGAAGATCTGGACTAGCAGGAGGGCTCCTGCAAGCCTGAAAGAGGCAATACCCTCTCTCTTGCCATGCCTTCCTACTTGAATTTCCAAGTGTAGGAAAACTGGTCCCAGCCTTCTCACCAATCCCCTGACTTGGAAGCACCAGGGGTATTTTAAGCCCAAGCTACTCTGAAGCTGTTTCATCAACTCTGTCAAAGGCCACAGTTCCCCTCTGAGCTCTCCTGCCAGGTGGAGCCTCTTTGGGAGAAGTGGCCATGGGTTCACATGCATCAGACCTGGACCCCCTTTCCTCTTTTCCTGGGCTCCTTCCCTTACCCATACTGAAATCTCCTAGCTGGGAAGAAAATGACTTTTCATTCCTTTGGCGTTTATCAATTCCCCTTTTCTGCAGCCCCAAAAAAGTAAAAATTAGCAGGCAGTTACTTCAACACCTTCATGAAAAAGTAGAAATATTATAAGCTGATTTCACTCCCATCTTGCTAAAGGGAAAGAAATAGCCTGTGGTATAAATATACAATTAAAAATAGTAGCAATTAGAACGTCTCAAGAATGAAACAGGAGCTTGCTGTGAGGTAGAGCTGCATTCCCTTTTGCCTGTGCTTCTAATTCCAAACTCTTTGACGTTGGGATCTAATCTTAACAGCTGATGCTCAACTTCTGGTTTTGCCACGCATGTTAAATGTCATGATGTAGACTCAGCTCTGCCTCAGATCTTTGCTGTCTGTCAGTGGTGCCAGGATAGCCACACCTGGAAACCCCTGCATGCTTTTGCATGGATCAGCTTAATTTTTTTCGTGGACAAAGGAAAAAGATGTCTTCTGGGGTGAACCTGGGGCTCCTGCTCTCTCATGTGCTGCTTGGAAAAGCAGTATTTGGTGCAAGTTGAGACCTCAGCATCACTAAAGATCAAACAGTCCCTGTGATGGCCCTATTTCATAGAATCCTGCAATGGCTTGGTTTGGAAGGGACCTTAAAGATAATTTAATTCCAACCCCATGCCATGGGCAGGGACACTTTCCACTAGACCAGGTTGCTCAGAGATATTTCTGGAGAGCTAACTGGTCTAGGACAAACCAGGAGCCTCTGGAGTCCCAGCTGCAATTCTGCAGCATTCTGAGGCTGTCTTGAAATCTGAGACATGTCAGTGAATGCAAATACTTTTCAAATTAATTCCCCAATCCAGGTACTCACCTGGACCCTAGTTGCTCAAGACTGGCAGTCATGGCTGACCCAGTGTTTGCCCACCACTACCTCCATGATGTGCTTTTCTAGTTGATATTTCAGAGCTTGCCAACACAGGGGTCACCATAAAGGATATATTTCCATTAATCCTTCTCATGCCATGCTTCTGGAGCCAGCTGCTCCTCCTGCCCCAGTCCCTGTCCTGAGGTGAAGACATTAGGATGGGCAGAAGTGACAGTAAATGGAGATTTCAAGTCCCTATGTTGCTCAGCATCCAATCCCTTGTGCCCACAGCTACCTTCAGTCAGAAAAACAGAATACTTAAAAACCAGCACATTTTTGCTCTCTTCTCCATTCTTTCTGACATATCCTAGTTGTATTTCTAGTCTATTTTTGACATATTGTTAGTAAAACCTAGAAGATTAAAGGCTGGACAGGGAGGCAACAAAGCATGGAGGTGCCCTGAATGTTTTAGGCACTGAATTTTTTAGTCTCCCATCTGCAGTAAGGAATTACATGGGCACAAAGCAGCCTCTTGTGCTCCTGACACATCACATCCCCTCCACAGCAGTCTTGAGCATGACAAAGAGCTGCTGTTACCAGACTTGTGTCTAGACACTATTGGCTTTTTGTCGTTAGCTGTTGTCGTTAGCAGAGCCTAAGGATAACAGCATTCCATGTGTTCCTCAGGTACTCGGCCGTGTGTGTGTGTGGGTGGCCCCAGACTTATGCAGAGCTGCACACAAGTGGGGGGATGAATAGGACCTGCACAGCCTGGATCCCGCTCCACCTGGGAAAACCCTGCACGGCTGCACTCACCTGGGAGCAGTGCAGATGAAGTGGAGTTTTACAGGGATTAGGCATTGGAGTGCTGCTGGCTTCACAAAGAGCTATTTCAGCATTCCTATCCCTGTGCTGCAGGCAAACGGATGCTGACTCAACCCTCTGAGCAGCCTTTGTGTCCCTGTCTGTTATCATCATCTCTTAGTTTTTGCTGTAACATCTGTGTTTGTCCCTGATGAGATGGCAGTTTCCTTGGGGCAGGGAGCTCAGCTCAAACAGAGGAGTTTAATTACCCCAAACACTCTTTTCATTGCTCTCACAGGGATTTTGGATTCCATGGCTCCTGTTTGGACGAACCCATGGCTCAGGGAAATGTCTCTACCAATAGACACCCTGTGTCTGGGTTGGAGACAGTGCTTGCAGCAGTGCCAAGCTCTGAGGTTCTACTCACTGCTGAGAGACCTGCAGGGATGTCCTGCCCCTTCTTGGAAGGAGGAGTGGATGGGGAGGACACAGCAGGGTGAGCCAACAGCAAACAGGTCACCACAGTGCTCCCGGGTGCCAGCAGAGCTGGAGGGGCTCTCAGCACAGCCTGGCCATCAGGTCTGTGTGGGTATTGACAATGCCACGTGCAGTTCCTTCTGTGCACTTGGGGGACAAACACAACCTTATTCCTGCTGGTAGAGTGGCTGCTCTTTGCAGACAAACTCAGGCTGCAGGCCCAGGCTGGGTCACACGGGGTGGTCACAAGCACAGCAGTGACCCTGTGAAGAGGTGTTTGTCTGTCTGTCCTGGCTGCTGTGGGCACGGGGAACGAGCTCATTCCCAGGGCTGCCTCCTAGGAGGGGCCACAGGAGACAGCCAAAGCCTCTGCCCTGAGCAAAGCCCAGGGCACCACTCTGACTGATGCTGGCAGGCCAGCACAGACCCACTTAAACCAGGACCTCTGGGCATGGCAGGGCTTCCTTTGTCAGATCCTTTCTGACTTGAGCCCTGGTCTTTCTCCAGCCCTCCTGGCAACTTTGCTCACAGCCTTGGTGCTATCATAAGATGTAGACTCTTGTCTAAATGCATAGACAAAGTGTTTACATCTTTTGTTTTGTTCTCTAGCAAGTTGTGCTTAACTGGCCATGCAGTGGGATGTTTTCCTGCTGTAGATCAAAAGGCAATTGGGAGGAACTGGACTTTTTTTTTAAGGCAGAGACCTGCCTCCTGCATGTCATCAGACCAGCAAGTATGGAAAAGCACCATCTGTCTGAGGTGTGAAAGCAGCTCAGAAACAGGGACCCAATCCTTGATGCTAACACACATTTGCTTTTTATTAGATGTCTTCTTCATCTGCACTCAGAAGCCTGAGAAGAACTGCCCCAAACACAGCTTTTACTCATGCTGTCACAGTCCCCAACTCTACTTGCTCCAAGAGCACTTAGGATGTTTTCCCTAATTCTTTGCAATCCCCATGCTCTGCATGCTTCTCCTCCAGGCCTTTAGCTGAAAGCACAGCAACATCTCCTGGAGCTGGGTGGCTACTGCAAGTTCAGCTGTCAAAGTGCCACCATCAAATCCCCACAAGTTCCCTTAATTTGAGAAACTCTGGATTTTTTCCCATCGTGCAGGTGCCAGGGATGCCCCAGGGCTAGTGTGTGTCCTGCACATTTCCTCACCTTTGTGAGGAGAAGGAAGGACCTGCTCTTGGAAACTGACTGTTCATTGTTCAGATGTCCCTTGGGAAAGTTCATCAGGACTGATGAGGCAAGCACCAGGTTTTGTGAAGCATTTAGAGGGAAACCAGGGAAAACGAATTGGATTGGTGGCACTACACTAAAAAAGACAGGAGGGAGTCACCCCATCAACAAGAGGTGCCAAATGGCTGGATTTTATTACCAAACAAATGTAAAGAAAAGCAACTGGGGATGAAGAAAAGCACTGTGGGTATCTCTGGCCCAGGAATAAGGAAATTGGAAGAAGGAGCCACCAAATGAGGTTCTCAACATAGAATAAGGCAAAGTGCTGTCCTTGCTGACCTCCTCCATAAGAAAGAGGCAAATGCAGAAGGGCAGTGATGGGCACCTCAGAGGAAACACAGCAACAGTGGGGCCAGGTAGGATTTGTGTCTCCAGTGCACCTGCCCTGTTTGCAATGCCCCCACACCCTGATGCCCCCTCAGGGTACACAACCTGCGGGAGCAGAGCCCAGCTGGGTGCCAGCCCAAGCCCACCTGCAGCTTCCAACCCTTCTCCTTCTTGCATAAAAAGGTGGAAAATTCTGGAAGTGAACTGTTGCTCCCATGGCTTAGAAGAAACTGGAAGGACAGCGAGGGTGGACATGAATGTAGATTTCTTGTCTGGTGCCATGAAAAGGCGCTGCTTGTACAACAACAAGCCTGGCAGCATCAGCAGACAAATTATTTGTTTAATTATAACTGCTGTCCTTGATGCATCTTGACTTGCTAATTAGTATTTTAAGGGCTTGTGAAATAGTTTGGATGTATTCCTTTAGCTTTCAGACACGTCTCTATCGCCATTGCTATTCCTTCCTCCTGCTCTGTGCCATCACCTAAGTAACATCATTTCTGCTTCCAGACGGGCTGAATTCTCTAAAGCAGGAGGGAAACACAAACTTCTTTGCTTATTCATGCACAGGGAGCTCTTATTTGCATGAGAACAGATGAGGCTGTGGAGCAGCATGCCCTAAAATCTGGGGAGAAGGGAATCTATGCTCTAGGCAGGGAATAATGAGGCACAAACATGAATAAACTGATTTGTTGTTGTTGTTGTTCTGCAGCATTTCTGGGTTTTTATAGCCCGTTTTCATCACTCAAACCACTCCCCTCAGCTGATCCATGGTAGTGGTGGGCTGGGAGCACCACTGGCAGTCTCCGTGGTATTGCAGCGGGCAATTGCTTTGGCAACACGAGCAGGCGATGCAGAGGGGATGGCCGACATGACTGGATTCCAAAAACAGGCCGGGGTTTCTGAATGGACACCACAGCTGCTGTGTCAGACTGCTAAATTGGGTTCAGCAGGAATGCTAGCAGGCGTGGACAAAGGTGCAGCCATAGGGGGACTTGCTGGATCTGGACATTGGCTGAGGAATTCGTTAAATTGCCCTCACAAGCAGATGAACTTTGAATTACCCTTACAGGGAACCTCAAAAGATGGTTTTCTTTTTTTTTTTTTTTGCACATAGTATCTGGCAGCTGTACAAAGGACCAAAAAATACCTTATTTCACAGATTTCCTCTTAGTTTTTTAAAGTATTTCTTTCTGTAAGTATGAAAATAGGAGCTATTAAAAACCATTTTCAGCAGTTCTCAAAGCACACAGTCATGCCAGCTGCTATTTATGAATGATGTTTGGGAGGTTCTGTCAATGGAAGAACAAATAGATTTTTGTACATGCACAATTCTGGATATTTTGCACACAGAGGCACTTCCCAAATGTTTTGTGGAGAACAAAAAGCCCTTTCCCTGGCTGTTTACAGATGACTTGCAAAGAATAAGTGAGAGGTTCAAGCATGGCTGAACCGAGCAGCTGCTGAGAATTCATATAAATGGTTTCCAGCCCTGTTCTTCCACGGGCTCTGCCTTGGAGGCTGCAGAAACGAGACACATTGCAGGGTAATGCTGTCCATCACATCAGGGGTTAGAAGGGAATCTTGTCTCATTTCCATTCTCCCCACCTGCTCTTTGGAAGCTTATTCTTTAAGCGTTATCTTTCCTGAAAGCTTTTCAGTGTTTAGGTTCCAGCCATGATCTCCAGGGATTTGATGAGCTTCTTAGGGCTGAAAGAAGCATGTGTGAACAAGGAAATGAAGAGGATCCCTTGCACCTGTATGCCATGTGCCCTGGGATGTGTCCATCCTCATGATGAAAAATGCACACTTCATCACCCTTGGTTCCACTAGCACTGATTCTGAGCTTATGTAGTTTCAGTGGGACAAAGTCTGGCTTTCCAAATTTCCAAGGCTCTCTTGTGTATCTTTTGTAATGATGAAGTGCTGAGATGAACACAGGATTTCTTTCAAAGCCAAGTTGCCAATGTCTGCATCCAAAAAAAGCTGAAAATAAAGTCACCTCTAAGGTATCCTCTATATCCCCCATCACCAGAGCTAATAAGATAACCCTCCATTAGGCCATTCAAGGTCATAAAAATAGGCTTTAAGTCACAGAAACATTTTGCTTCAATATGAGCAGTGAGTTTTTGTAAGCTTCTTTTTCTTCTCCTTGTTCGTTCATGAATTGAGAATCTCTCACATCCTATACAGAAGCTGTTTAGGACATTTCTTTCTTTGTAGGTGGGTTACTGAGCCTGCAGGAATTGGCTCAGATTTTACAGGAGGCAAACTGAGGCCTCAAAGGCTATTTGAACCAAAACATGATCAAAGTAAAAATGCACCTCTTAGAAAGATGTTTCTGCACAGCTGGTATAGAGCAGGAGGAAGCCCTCAGTGGTGCAACAGATCTTTCACAGGGCTTGTTAGACTGGACCTACCACTCTGTTGTGCTTGAAACGTGGAGAGAATGTCTTCCCACCTCTGAAATACAGGCTTCAGCCCGGGCATGCTGAGGAGAGGGTGAACCAACAGGGACTGCTTTGTCTAACACATCATCGTGCATCCATCTAGAACATGGAATAAATATCTTCACTGTCAGACATAAGACATCCTTTAATTTTTCACGGTGTCTTGCACTGGAGTGTCAGAGTTCCTACTGGAATATCCATTAGAAAAAAGAAAGCATGAGTGGTGTTTATGCTCCACTGCCCAGACGCAGCAAGGGAATGGAATAACAAAAATCTTAAATTTACGTCCTTTCTGCAAGGGGCAGTAAGATGGCTTGCCCTGCATCAGCTCCTACCTTCATACATGAATTTCTTAGGCTACAGAAATTGATTAAATTTGGGCCAAGCTGATGTCTCTTGGATGGGAATGGGTGTCACAGGAACCTCTGTCTTGCACAGAACAGGGACATCTTAGGGACATATTCAAAGCAGGTGTTGCTCTGGGTTTTGTGGACAGCTTTGGGAATGTGTCTCTTTTTTGGTCCCCAGACACAATAAGTACCCAAGAATGAGGTTATTATGAAAGCCCTCAGAAACTCGAGTCAAGGTAAGCAACACTCCAGGCTGAAAGGTGATGGAATCACAGAACCTTTTAGGCTGGAAAAGACTCTAAGATCAACTCTTCCCTCAGGACTCCAACTCTTCCCTCAGGAATGCCAGGGCCACCACTGACCCATGTCCCCAAATGCCAGATCTACACAACTTTTAGATCCCTCCAGGGATGGGGACTCCACCACTACCCTGTGCAGCCTGTGCCAGGGCTGGACAGCACTCTTCATGAAGAAATTTTTCCTAATATCTAACCTGAACTTCTCCTGGCACAGCCTGAGGCCGTTCCCTCTCCTCCTGTCCCTGTTCACAGAGCCCGACCCCCCCGGCTGTGCCTCCTGTCAGGAGCTGTGCAGAGCCAGAAGGTTCCCCTGAGCCTCCTCTGCTCCAGGCTGAGCCCCTTTCCAGCTCCCTCAAGTGCCCTTCATCAGACTCATGCTCCAGTGGTCAAGTGGTGGTAAAAAAGCCCTGGGGACTTGTTAAGAGCTTCGACTCCCCCATGGGTAGAACCAGCTGGGCAGGTGGATACACAAAATCTTTGTCATTGGTTGAATTTAGTTTGTGGACTTTTCCATAATTCAGTACCAGTAAAAGAAGTTGTGACCTGCAAGCTTGCTACCTGGATGGTGTGGACAGGTCCCTGTTCCATTTTCTTGGAGCAAATATCGTTTTGTCCTTCCACCTCCGGGGATTTGTGCCCCCATGCCCAGCAGTTCATGTTGGCTGCTGACACATGGCCAGGACTGTGGACAGACATCTTCAGGAAGATACACATTCCATGGGGGATTGTGGAGCTGACAGAGAATGCCTGGGACAGTCTTCACTCAAACCTGCTCAAATGCTGGACACTCCTGTCACTCACTCTTTAGATCAAAAGACTGATGGCCCAAGTGCATAATACTGGATTAACAGAGACCTAGGGGGACTGAGAAGTCAAGTGTTTGACAGCAGTGGTCCACTTTCCCTGTTGTTCTGACAGTCTCCCTGTCAGGCCTTATCACACAGTCACTTCTGTCTGAGGGATGACAAAAAGGATTATCTTATCTGAGCTAGATGACGTTGAAAACAAACATCTTTCATCTGCTAAGTATTCCCTCTTGGAGCTGTTCCCACCCCAATGGCTGCAAGGGGCTCTCAGGGGCCATACACTTACTGCTGCTTCCTTCTGCTGAAGGACAAGCACCCAGCAATGGCATCCCAGAGCAAAAACAAGCACGGGCTAGTGGGAGCTCTCATCCTGGGATTGTCACCAGCACTGGGTTTATGCTCAAGACCTTGGAGCTCACAAATTGTGCAGCTGGAGATAAGCAGCTCCAGTGCATTAATGCACCACAATGCATTGGTCAGCAAAGCGAGCACAGGCTGTTGGAGTCAGAGGGAAGATGCTCTGTGGGCCTGAAACACTGTTGGATTTCATCCATGCTCCCTCTAAAGTTAGTAAGAGCTGGGTTGTTACACTATTACCTTTTCCTTCTATTTATCTTGTATGAACTCTGAAAAAAATGCTTTTAGATATCCATGCTGAGAGCTTTGATATTGACACGTGAAAACCCCATCTTGGCAAACAGTCCTGCCCAAGGCAGTGGATTTTTTGTAAGATCAGAGCAGATCCACTGCACGTGTCAGAGGTGTCTCCCAGACCTGGGGGGTAAAACCTTACAAGGCTCTGCAGAAGCAGACAGATTTATGGAGGAGAGTGTGAGGAGTAGATTTCTTCTGCTCTAACTGGGATTAGGGGTTAGTACTTTAGTTGAGCACCTGAGAGGTGCATGTCAGTGGAAAGAGTAATCCTGCAAGTATTTGTGGTTACTGCCTGAGAGATATCAGCACAATGGAGCTGTAAGTGATCAGGGGAAGGACCAGCACCACCCACATCTGCCAAGGGTTCACCCCACCCCAAGCTGCTGTACTGACTACATCAGTCATGCTGGACCTCGAATCAGTTTGGTGCAAAGCAACCTCTGTTCATGAACATAATTTTAAATGCAGATGAAGACCCAAATCCACCTACAAAGATGAGCCCCCAGTTATAAGACATGCTAGTCTAAAATTAAATCCATTGTCAGTTGAGGTGCCACCTCTGTGCCACCAAAGGACACAGGAGATGCATTTCAACCTACTTGAACAATCAGGCTTGTTCCAGCACCCACAGTAATAGTCACTTTTCCAGACAGAATTGACATTATAAATGAGTTTGTTAATTTGCTGCTTTGTTAACATCATTGATTCCACAGCTACATCCTTAAGAAGCAGTGCCTGAATATAAACTACCCAGCAGCAAAATTATAACTGCATTTGGATGCAGAACACAACCTTCTTATCACCAGACTTTCAATCCTATCCAGAGTTTCGGGGTTACTCATGCAAAAATAGCTTGTCTGCCTGAGTGAGCATGTAAGGGCTGTTCCTCAGCAGTGTGAGCCTTCAGCCACCAGCAGCTGGGAGGCAGCTCAGGAATATCTGTCTTTCCAGAGACATCTAAACACACCTCCCACGGAGCTCCTTATAGAGCTCAGAGCCAAGTGTTGGCCCATCTCCCATCAGTAGCACTGGCTCAGCTGGGTCAGACCCTCACCCTGCTCCAGCCAGAGCCAGGACACATTCAGATTAGCTGCTTTGGATAAGGTCATCCACCAGATCTACAGCTTGTCTGGCATTCTGAGGACATTAAAATAGCTTGAGTTTTAGCACTCGTAGGGCCAGGACCACACAGGAAAGCCATGGAGATGCTGGTCCTCACCTCAGTGGGTGGAATTCCACCTCTTGCGGAAAAGTCCTGTGCTGGAAGTCTAGTGGGAAGTGTCCCTGCCCATGGCAGGTCAGGTCGAACTGGATGATCTTAAGGTCCCTTCCAGCCTAAACCCTCCTGGCATCCTGTGATTGTCTCTTTTCAAAGCTCCCCTCCAAAATTTGGCACTATATATTTGATTATAACTTCTGCCTTTCCCATCCCAGCCTTACAGGAATGCGTCCTGCTCCTAGGTAGGTGTTGGAAGGAAAGCCTTCAGGCAAAAGACTAAGGAAAGGGTGTAAAAAGTGCAGGAATGTCCCTCACTGGGGCAGCAGCCATGAATAAACAGGGACCAGAGTAGTAAAACTAATGGTGAGGAGCAAGCCAGGAGCCTGTGTTATGCAGCTGCTGGAGCAGAAATCGGAGCCATAACAGAGCAATGGGATATTTTTCCTTAAAGAGTTTGCATTGCTCTCCACGGGAGTACAAAAAGACCTTTGCTCACCTTGCTGTGACAAGTTATAAATAGAGGTTAAAAAGATTATTAAACTTGACCACTTGTATCTACCAGAAGAATAAAAAAACCTTTAAACAAGAATTATTTGATGTAAGTAGGACAGTCCAAGCTTTATTCTTTGCCAAGAGCTTGGTTAAATAAATGCTTTTCTCTGAGTGAAAAAATGAACTTTTCAGTAAAATCTGTCAGAAAAAAAAACTTCCAGGGGACAGGCATTGAGAGGCCAATAGTGACACATCCCCAGACACTTTAAAAATACATTTTTTTCCTTATCAAATCTACTTTAGAGATAAATAGCCCCTCTCTCTCACCTATACCTGTGTGTTTTTACACACACCCACACATGAATATGTATATATGAATACATAACTATTTATTCCCAAAACTTAAAGGAGCTTTTAAGTCATGTGATAAAATATAAATAACTCATCTCACTGGCTCATACCCATGCCTGAAATATCAGGTGGGCTCCCACCTGGTTTGGAGCTGGCTCTGGACCCATCAGATGGCAAGCAAGGGATATAGATCCTGATCCTATACATGTCCAAGTCACTCCAGCTGAACCATATTTCCTTGGCAGCTGAGAAGTGGGATAATAAGATTTCTACTCCAAAGATACGTGCCCAGAGCACTAGGCCTTTAATTATGCAAAGGACTGGAGCCAGCTTCCTCCTGCCTTTTCAGATAAGTGGTTTCACCAAGAGATTACAGCGAGCAGAATTTGGCACCTGGCTCTGCTGGCACGAAGGGGCTTTTGTTCTTTGCCCATGCAGTCTCGGAAATTTGTGCTTATCCCAGGATCCACCCAAGTGGACCCAGTTGTCATGTCAGCAGATTAGTGCCTACAAAAACCCAGCAGCCCTAGGCAGACATTTAGCATCTCCCAAAACCTTGGAGCTGAGTGGTGCCGATGCTCATTTGTCCTCTTTGTCCCACATGGGAAAATCTGGCTCAAGCCCTGTTCTGCTCCAGTCCCTCTGGCCTGGGAGCTAGAAAGGCAGGGAGCATGCCCTGCTCCTGCTGAGCAGTTGGGTTGGGTGTTGCTGGGTGTTGCTGGAGGCTGTTTTCCTGCAGAACAAACTGGTTCTGTGTATCCTGATATCTGGGCCGTGGCAAATTGCAGAAACCAGCAGAAATTCAGCAAATCCCTCTAATGCTGGCTTGGCAGCCTTGAAACATCTTTCACTGTCTGATAACTAGACACAAAACCAGCCTTGTTTTCCTCCTTTGCAGTCTCGTGGTGGCTGGCTGTAGAAGGACAGCTGGTCACCAAGGCAAGGGCACCTTACCCAGGGAGAGGCAGGACAGGACTGCCTCCCTACAGGGGCTGCTCCTGCTCTTAAACAGATTCAAATCCAGAAATCAGATCTGTAAAAAGTGTCTTTAAAGATCCTATAGATACAGTGAATTGCTGAACTAGCATGAAATGTGCAGAATGTCTTGGGAGCTTTGGGAGAAGCAAATCCTGGTAGTAGAAACTTGGGCGGAGGCTTTGGAAATTGCCTTGGTGTTGGGTTAATGCTTCTAATTGAAGTGAACACTAAAGCTTGTACAAACTTCAAGGGGAAGGGGTACCCCAAGGGTAAGTCTTGGAGATAATTGGGATACTTTCTCTATATTTCAATGTTTACACAGAGGAAAGACTTCATAGCTGCATATTTACGGTGACTGTACAGAGAGAGAGTGACATCTAAAGATACATATAGGCTTTCTTCTCCAAAGAGAAAATTGGATCGAGACAAAAATGACCTAAATAAACATTGTAAGATCATAGGAAAGTATTCCTTGGAGGCAGAGAGAAGGAATATATACATGCAGATAAGTGTTGGATATTGTTCTTTGGAGAATTTCAGCGCATCAAAGGAGCCTGGTATCAGCCCTGGAATGACATCAGAAGAAATGTTGTCTGAGGAGAAGCAGAAGGGCTGAAAGAAATTTATCTGGGCAGAGGAAGGTACAATGGACTCTCCAGTCTTAAACACTTGAGGTGGTTTCTGGCTTTCCCATGTATTGCTCACTGGGGTCGAGAAAGAACAACTTCTCCCAGCTCAGAGGCATGTGAGTAATGGAGAGGTGGACAAGTAGAGTTTGTGATGGGTCCAGGAAACAATAACTTATTGGGTCAGTTTATATAAAAAATATTATCAATTAAGGGTTCATTTTTCTATTATAAGCACAGGATAAGATAGCTACACTTGTATCTGCTCTATCCCTGTATTTGAATCATTCAGCAGCCCACGGTGTCATAAACCCAGAGTATAATTTAGGAATGAAAAAAGCATCAAAGCAAATGAGAGACAGAATTCAGGAATATTTCAAGTGTAGGTACACCATGAAGCACTGACCTCAGAGTGCAATTGAAAAGGATAACACATCAGTTGGAAGCAGAATTTACAGTTTATTGCAAAAGAAGAAGGAAAAATCCAGGGCAGAAATTTCTCGCTCCTCCCCATCTCCATTTTTCACTGCAGATAAATCAGATTACAAGAATGTGCAGCTTCTGAAATAATTGTAAACTCAACAAGCAAACTGCTTGGCCTCCTGTACACCTCCCCATGTGAAAACAGCATAAAAACTAAACATGGCTTCAAGAGAGAGCTGGGTTAAGTGGCTCATCTTCAGTGTCCTGTCTGTGTGGATGAATTGACACTGCCAAGTACAAAGAACAAATGAGCTTTTGAAAACACACCTGTGTGCTCTGATCCAGCTGGGTGGCTTCTGCCCTCTGGTTTGTCTGGGTGATAATGGGCATCAGGTCATGCCTTGTCATTGTGTGCTGTCCCCATCAGCCCAAGAGGGCTTGCAGTAGTCACTAAGCTGTACTTCTAGCATTAGGTTCCTCCAGTTCTTCAAGCCTGAGACCAACAGCACCTCTAAATCCAGCCTTTGGGTGAGTTACCCACTGTAGGGCTGAAATTACCCTACCCTGCTGAGACCCAGCACTCTGGCTGAAAAAAATCCCACAGGCAGTGAGAAAAACCTCCCCTGCATTCAGTTTTCTTTCCTTGTGGCAGTAACCTCCCCTCCAAACTCTGTCCCCATGGTGATAGCTGAGACAGCCTTTCCAATCACACTCTGAGATACAGCATCTTCAGGTACTCAGAAAAGACCAAAGTGTTAACTGACAGGGGCTTATAGATGGCTCAAATTGTTTGGCTGACAAGGGGCTTTGGGTGGCCCAAAGCAGCTGTTTGGCCTCTTTTTGTGCAATTGTGGGTCCTGCATGGCAAACCCAAGTCACCAACCCAAAGTCTCCCCTTCTTTCTTCAATTCCATGTCTTAAGCTGGCATATCTATTATTTAGGAATACCTCTGACTGCAGGGGAAAGCCATGCCAGCCTAGAAGGACAGGCTTAGTCTGGGATGCTCTTTCAGGAAGCTGCTCCTTGTTGAGCACTGAGGAAGGGAAACCCAGCCTTACCTTCAGCACTAATGAGGGGCTCTCCTGGATACTCTGCATATCTGGCCAGAGCCCGTTGACCACAACTTCAAAGACTTGTTGAGGTTATTCTCAGGCCAAGGAGATGCTGCACTAGAGAGAAACCCCACAAGGACCCCACTGGACCCCAGAACGAGTGTTTGTGTTTTGAACATCAGTTTTCTTCCTTTCCTCCCTTGGCTTTGTGGGACCCTCACATGGTCTGGGTCCATCTCACAGCAAAGCTTTTAAAAGCTTTGCATGAAAGACATGGAAAGAAATAGGAGATTGAGGGCCCTTTTCCAGCCTGAAGGACCAGCCAAGTGTGTTGTGATGCATTTCAGGGCTGTATTGGGCTGACACATCACCTGGTCAGGAAAGGGCTCTTCAAACTAAAGAAAACCCAGTAAATGTCTGCTGTTGGAGTCACTGCCTGGAGAGGAAGTTGACTAACTGCCAGCACAGAGAGTTGGGAAGGTGCCCAGTGCCTCCACACTTCGCTGGGGAAGGTATCCCAATCCCTCTGGAACTCATACCCATGGTCCCAGGAGCGCCATAACCAGTCATGGTCTTTCCAGGGGACACTGCTGCCAGCACATGGTTTTTAAGGTGTTTAACCCTGTACAGCCTGAAACTTTTTGTCTAGCAAGAAGAAAACTCAGAGAGCTTTTTGTATGGATGGTCCCATGCCAGATTTATTTCCTGTTATTTTCCTGCCACCTTGCTGCACTTCTTACACACCATCTATCATGATATTAATATACTATATGCATCTACCTCTGTGTAACTCCATGTGGGCAGAAAGCAACACAGTGTGACCCAACCTCAAGCCCTAAAGTGCCCTAGCTGGAGCAGGGATGGCAGCAGGGAGGATGCCAAGGAGGAAGAAAATTGTTCCACAAGAGATGGCAATGGGGAAATGTAGGCACAGAGGGGAAAATCCTTTGCAGGCACTGTAAGGGAAGGAGGAATGGCTGTGGGAGGTGCTCTAGGGAAGGGGAGTGGGCTGCACATCACATCCACTGGCAGAGCTGTAGGCACGGCCTGGACCAGCTCCAGCACTGGCACAGGTGCAGTCACACAGAAGAAATACAGCTCCTGCCCCCTGGGGCTCAGCCTCTTTCCTGGGAAATGAAGATTTACAAAAATAGGAAGTTGGCAATGCCACTACAGAGTAGCTAAATATAGCCTGACCAACTGAAGAGCTGCAGCGCTTACTCCAAAACAAAAGGCAGGGAAAGAGAACTCCTCATTCCCTGCCAGGATGAGGTGGGATGGAGGGAGCTGCTGGCCATGGTAGAGGCTGCCCTGAGGAGCCTGTTCAGTGCCCCACCACCCTCTGGGGGAAGAACCTTTTCCTGATAGCCAGCCTGACTCCCCCCGACACAGCTCCAGCCCTTCCCTGGCTCCTCTCACTGGTCACAGGGAGCAAAGATCGGAGCTGCTGCCCCTCGGGAGGAGCTGCAGAACGCACAGTTGATCTGTTCTTATATAGGGCTGCTAATTTTGCCGTCCTTGGAGGTGCTCAACCTGTTCCAGCCCATGGAAAAACCCTTGGTTGTAGTTGTATGTCTGCCAAATGCTGATTTTGGGGGCATTCCCCAAAGGCAGAGAAGCAGTAGGAGGTGGACGTGGTGTTCCACCACAAAGATTCCAGCACTGGGGCTGGGGCTCAGCACATGAAATCAGTTGGCCTCTGTTTTGCTTTTTAATAGCCAAGCCTCCTTGGAAAAGTTGGTCCAGACCCAGCATGGAGGTAAGCAAATCAGTGACATCACAACACAATGGAAATTGCAAATCTATTTTGGGGAGGGGGAAAACAACAAGAGACTCAGAAACTAAACTTCAGCACCAACACTAATAACAAACCACAACAATTCATCTCAGACCTGTTTGGGAAGGGGGCTGGCAGTAAGGACAAAATGAACTAAAAGTAACATTGTTTGGTGAATGAAAAGGCTGAGGCATCCTGATGAGGGCCCAAGTGTGGGAATTTATCTAAAAATAAACAAACAAATAAAGCCCCAGAGCTCTGAGAATTTCAGCACCGTCTGGAGACTCTGGACAAAGAGTAGCAGCTTGCTGCTGTGGGATGTCCTGAAGAGCAGGGCTGTTGTGTATCACAGCAGTGCACATCACCAACAGGGGGGAGCCCAGGGCTCAGAGCACAAACCCAGTTGGTGATGTATGAAGTTACAGTGGAAGATGCTCCTGCTCATGGCAGGAGGTTGGGCTGGGTGACCTTTAAAGGCCCCTTCCCATCCAAACCATTCTGTGATCCTGTGGTTCTAAACCAGCACACCAATCCCAGAGCAGCCACTGTCTGGGAAGGGCACAGTAAATCCAACAGAAAACCCACTAAGATTTGAATATATTAGTAGAAAAACAAACCAAGGAAAACCAAAAATAGATGTTTTTGCCATTTTGCTGGGCTGAGGGGCCAAGTGCTGAGAGAGGAAGCATTCAGTCAGAGCCCAACTCTCCATCCCAGGAACACCAAGTGTTGGGAGCTGTGCTGAGGCCTGGCCAGGAGACTGGGACTTGGAGCTGTCTTAACATAGTTTAGTGCACAGGGTTTATCTCTGAGATGGAAATAAAACAAGTGAGGAGGTGCAGGGCTTTATCATTATGGTGAGTTTATTTCCAGGTGGACTTGAGGACCCTCAGGACCACGCTGAATCCCTGATGAGCTCCCTTCTTCTCGTTAGATGCCAGTTTAGCCTCCTAAAGTGAAATTTTCTTCAAGGTGTGAAGACGTTATGGTTTAGCTGTTGCTTCCACAGCAGGTTGAACTAGTGAAGGGCAGTGGAATTGCTAGGCATGAGCAATTAAATTAAATCAAATTAAAAAGTTAAGCTCTCATTATCTGAAACTGAACACTGGAAATTAGTAGACACTTACAGTCTTCATCTCTGTTCCTCAGATCTCTGGCTGCAAAAGGAAGCAGCATCACCCCTGTCTAATTTCCTCATCTAATTATACAGGATTACAGAGCTGGCAGCTCACTGATATTTATGATTTGTTTGAGATTCTGGTCAAACACCCCAAAGGCAGGACTTCCGTATTCAGTGTCATGTCCAGACACCCTTTGATAAATAACTTATAAACTAACATGCTAATGAGAAGAAGAAAGACTTTTGAGTGACTCCACATTTACCAATGGAAAAATAAGACTTGAAACCTATAACAAAGGACTTTTCAACACTTATCTGCAAGAAGATCAAGTCCATGATGACAAGAAGACCAGGGTCAGGATGCACAAGCAGCCTTAATTCTGGGATCTCCTAGTGCCAGGCTTTGCAACCCTGAAACTTCCCATAACAGATCCAAATTCCCTCTTGTACTGTGATACCAAACCCAAGGAGGACCTTGCTTGAGGAGACATCCCTGCTTTTTACAGCCACCACAGCTATCTCAGGGGAGGTTTAGACTGCATATTAGGAAAAATTCCTTCATCCAAATGGTTGTCCAGCCTGGCACAACCGCCCAGGGCAGGGGTGGAATCCCCATCCCTGGAGGGATCTAAAAGCCCTGTATATGTGGCACTTGGGGATGTGGGTTAGTGGCGGCCCTGCCAGAGCTGGTGGATGGTTATTTCAGTGACCTTAGAGAGATTTTTCAGCGTAAATGCTTTCATGGTTCTGTTATGGGAAGCCTGTGTTTCTGGCAGGACTCCCAAGGATGAAAACCATCTCTTCAAAGCTGCTTGGCTGCTCAGGCAGTACCTGCGTGCTGCAGGTGGAAAGGGGCAGCAACAGCAAAGGACTTCACCCACTGCTCCATTCTGCTTTTCTGCTGGATTTGTTCCGTTTCAGATCTTCTCAGAATTTTTCCTAGAATCACACAATCCCAAAACAGTTTGGGTTGGAAGGGACCTTAAAGCCCATCTCATTCCACCCCCTGCCATGGGCAGGGACAACTTCCACTAGCCCAGGTGGCTCCAAGCCCCATCCAGCCTAGCCTTGGACACTGCCAGGGATCCAGGGGCAGCCACAGCTTCTCTGGGCACCCTGTAGCAGGGCCTCCCCACCCTCACAGGGAACAATTCCTTCCCAATATCCCATCTAATCCAGCCCTCTGTCAGCTTAAAGCCATTTCCCCTGTCCTGTCATGACATTCCCTTGTCCAAAGTCCAACTCCAGGAAGGTTTAAGTAATACCATTTCCTTCAGGTAGGATTAATTGCCATCGCAGGTGTTTCTGCTGATAGGGTTTCCCCCCCTCCTTTTTTTCAGGGGAAGCAGGAGAGGCGTGCAAGAGGAGCTCTGCAAAGCTCCAGCACTCCCGGAGGAGGAAGACTCCGGCTCGGCAGTCTCCAAGCGCCCTCTGGCGCAGACCCAACCAGCAGCTGCAGCCAGCTCTGCAGGCAGATTCACCCAGCGAGCACCCGCGGATGTCTATGGGGGTGGGATTATGGAAAGGGGGGGACAGCCACCCTGCCCCGTGAAGGCAGCGCTCTCCAGGAGAGAGGGCCCTTTGATCTCTGCTCCCTGTGACCAGAGACAGGACCAGGGAACTGCTGGAGCTGTGTCAGGGGAGTTGGGTATCAGGAAAAGCTTCTTCCCCAGAGGGTGGTGGGCACTGCCCAGGCTGCCCAGGGAATGGGCAGAGCCCCAAGGCTGCCAGAGCTCCAGGAGTGTCTGGACAATGCTCCCAGGGATGCACAGGGTGAGATTGTTGGGGACAATCCCCTGTGCAGAGACAGGGGCTGGAGTGGATGATCCCTGTTGGTCCCTTCCAGCTCAGGATATTCTGTGAATCTATGTTGGCAGGACATTGGCACAGGGCTCACAAGACTTTGCTTCAGAATTTACCCAAATTTTTAGTGGCGAATGTGATTGGTCTTGTGTAATCGAGAGGATCAGTTGGTGCCTGGATTGGAGAAGAGAAAGGCATAGAGGGCTCTTCATAGACCATCCAGGCACCTCGGCAGAAGGCAGGAAGCTTGGAAAGAAAGAGGCATTTCCAGATAGCATGGAAAGATAAATTTGAGGGTAAATAAGGGTATGAAATGTGGGTCAAGATGGCAGTGAACAATAGTAAGAAATTAGCTGAGATGACTAGAGCAGTGAGAAAGAAAGGGGGGGGGGGATTAATGAAAAAGATGAGCAGAGCCATTCTAGTTTGGCATTGAGAACTTGATGGCCAGATGTGATACATGAGGAGAAATGTGGGGGTGCAAAGAATGACTAACAAGGCATCAGGCAATGAATTCTGTCTGTCAGGTGCTTCAAACAACATCCAGCATGGAGCTGGGCAGGAATCAGAGCATCATTAATTCAGTCAGGTCTGCTACAGGCAGGGATCTGGGGTCTCAGGGGGAGCATCTGAGAAATGAGGGAATGAAATGGAAAAGCCATCAGCTCCCTGGATACTCTGAAATATGAGGTGCAGCTGCAGCTATTTTTAGAAGCACAAAATATCCTGAGTGAGAAGGGACTCATAGGGATCAATCATCCAATCCAACTCCTGGCTTAAGACACCCCAACAATCCCACCCTGTGCATCCCTGGAGAGTTGTCCAAACACTCCTGGAGCTCTGGCAGCCTTGGGGCCATGCCCACTCCCTGGAGTTCCTATCGAGTGCCTGCCCAGCACCCTCTGGGGGCAGAATCTCTTCTGATCTCCAGCCTTCCTTCTGGTCCTGTCCCTGGAGGACTAGAGAAGGTTAACAAGTAGTCCATTTATATAGAACAGGGCTTGCAGACTGGTTGATAGCATTTAGATTCTACTGAAATCTGCTGAAAACTACTTGGACAAGCTATTAAACATCTAATTCCTATAGATCTGCAATGCTAGTAGGCCAATTAATAAATTCACATAGATTTTTTATTAGAAAAAAAGTTTTAAACAAAAAAGCTTTTGCTGACAGAAAAGCAGAAGATTAAGATGGCTTAGCTTTAGCGTATATATGGTATCTCCCAGCAAGTGATCCTGTGGAAAACTGCTGAGATCAAGGACAGGTTACAAGAGCCCATGTCTTCCTTCCAGTGATTCTGAGAAACTGAACTGTTTTGTACAGATGCTGAGGGCCATTTTGTAGGGAGTGGGATTGTGCTTAAGATGTGGAAACAACACCCCTTTACCTGGCCTCTGCCTCGCTGCCATGCCCAGGAGCAGACACACACTGAGCCAGAGCTCCCTGCGCTGCCCCAGAGCACAGAGAGGCCTGGGAGCTCCCATGGGAGGAGCTGCTGCCCAAACAGCCCCCGTGCTCAGTGTGGGCTCAGAAGGGGCTGTGGGAGCTCTCCTGGTCCCTGCTGGCAACATCAGCTCCTCCTCGTGGACCTGAAAAGGCTCTCCTGCCTCTCCACCAGCATTTCTTCACATGAACTGTTCTGCGTGCGCTGCAAACGGCGAGGCTGCATCCAGGAGCGCCGGGTGATGGTGCCAGCAGTGCCTCCGGGGGACACAGTCTGCATAAGCAAAGGCTCCCTTATGTAAGAGTCGCTGTCAAAGCCAGGCCAAACCAGCCCTTGGCTTTTGTCATTCCGGACTCGGTGGGGAAGCATCAATGCAAACATCCCTCCGCAGAGAGGAAAGGCTTGGAACAATAATCTACTGCAAAATTATACTCTCCAGATTTTTGAACACCTTCTGGTGGTCAGAAGGGCATTCAGTAAAACTTATCAAGCTGTGCTTGGCAAATAAAACCTAAAAAAACCTCTGAAAGATAACAGTATGAGCCTGCAAAATCTCCTGGACTAAAATAAGCGCTGGATTGGCAGCAGTACCATGGCTCACACTTCCATAGATGTCTCACACGCACTTAAAGCAGAGTTATGCTTGAACACTTTGGGCGCAGCACCAGGATGCTTTGGATTCAGGAATGTCAATGTGGTACTGCTCTGAACTGATACACTTCTACAGGAAGTCTCTTCCCATCTTTATTCAGAGCCTGGAAGAACAGAAGTTTCAGTCTGTGTGTTTTTGACTTGACAGAGAGAAATACTTCAGTGGAATGTAAAAGAACAGCACAGCTGGCTCCAAGCTTATTTAACATCCCCATGTTTACACTATAATACCTATGGGACAAACAGTGCTGTGCTATTATTTGTTCTCCTGTGGGTTTTTTTCCTCAGAAATAAAGAATGACCACAATCTAAGGAGGCTGGAAAAAGGCCCATATAATCATTTCTCATTGGGACACAAGAAGAAACAGAAATCAAAGCCTTCAGACAGTTTCTCCAACTTGACCTGTGAAGCCTGTGTCAGCAGTTTTCAATGTATAGAAAAGAAGGCTCAAGTTATGCTCCTCATTCAGTGCACAGAAATTATAAAAATGAAGGGTAAAGCCAATTATCAGCCATGTAGCAAACTGGCAATATTTCCCAGAAACTGAAGTGAACACAAAGGAATTTGCTTTTAGGGTTAAGTATGTGTCACTTCAATACCAAATCTGCCACATGCCACATCTGTTACAGCCTCCTTCACACAAACCAGCTCTTCTCCTGAGAGACTGAGGTACTTCAGCTTGTAACAAGGACAATTTACCTGGCAGAGGGTAGCCTAGCCAGGTGTAACACTTGCTTTATGGAATAACCCATGAATCCCGGGGAATATCAATGTTAGAGTAACACACAGCATTGCAGGAGTCAGCACACGGGGACCCCTCCAAGGCAGGACAGCAGTAAAATGATGGCCAAAGTAAAACAACGGTTTCCCCCATGAGGGGAGCAATCTGAGAAAGGCAAAGAAAACCCCTTTTTCTTCATGACTGAAACCCACAGATGTCGAGTCTCCCTGGCAGTATTGGGGTAAAGGTGTCCTGCAGAGCCCCATGTGCCAGTGACATACTTCCTCTGAGGGTGTGCAGGACTCCCTGCGGGATCATTCTGCCTCCCAGCACATTTGGCCAAACCAGCATTAAGCTTTCCACAGCCATAGAAAGATCCACTCTAGTCCCAGGGATAGCAAAGCTTGAATGTTCTTTCACTTCCAGCTTGTTTTTTTGGATTCTCTCCCATTCTTCTACCCATGCAAGGAAAAAACCTCTTGTGCTTCACTTCTGAATGTGTGATCCTGGGCCACACAGCTGTCACACAGACAATCCTGTACTCAAGAAGCTGCTCAGGGATGTTACTTGGTTGCCAGGGAACTCTAAGTTTAACCTGGAAAAGATCTGCATGCAGAAGATGTGGAAAATTCCTGCAGAAGAAACTAAAAGTCAGAGTTTTTTTGCTTTTAACTCCAAGCTGAAGCACCTCCTGGGCAGTCACTTTCAATATGTAGAAGCTAAGTCCAAAGACGCAATAAAATAAATCCTAGGAATGACAATGGCATTAGAAACCTAGTTGGTGCCTGAAGCAGGTAACTAGTGTACTCTTACAGCATAGATGGTGACATACTTTGGTGTTTTAGTTGCCTCTGTGCTGCTATAATCAGTTTTCCTCTGCAAGGAAAAAATTAAAATAAGGCATTTCTGTGGAAGAGCCTTTTCTCCAAAAGCAGAGGGAAGAAATCAATGTTCAGTGTAACCTGGGGGCAGCATGAGTGCTTCTGACAGGGCTAAGACAAAGACACTCTGTAAACTACAAAACCCTTCAGTCCTGCCACAAGCCCTTCAGACTTACCTGTAACCAGTATTTACAGTATGGGTAAGGATGTGTTTATTCTGTTATCTACCTGACCAGACAGAGAGGAAACACAGGCTTTGCAAACACTTCCCAAGTGAATTTATTAGTCAGGACCAATATGTGTCAAAGTATGACCTACTTCATACCTCAAATGGCATTTCATCACAGTGCAGCTGCACAAGCCTCTATTCTCCCTGAACACATCCTTGATATGCCAAGGCAGACTTTAGCACACCACTTATTCACATACATCAGTTCCTGCATTTGTTTGGGTTTGAGAGCAGGAGTTCAAGGAACGTTTTGTTTTTCTGTCCCAATCACTTGAAAAGGTTCTTTCTTTTCTTCCTCCACTGTTTATTATCCACATCTTCGGTATCATCAGGTGGATCTGGCATTACAAAGCCATCAGTCATTTTATAGTAGACTATTGTGGAGTCTGTCTCAACTATGGCCAAGGTAACTGACAGCAGGGTGTCAGGATCCTCTGGAGGGAGAGAGGCTTTCTTCAGTATTTCCCTTAACCTAAGAGAGGAAAAAAAAAACCACTTAGAAAGGAGTCCACAACCACGTACGATGACACAAAGATAGAATAGCACTGGCTTTATTCAGCCTGTTTTCATTCTGCAAACTTGTCTTCACTAAAGTGAGCATAACATCTGTTCTAATAAAAGTCCAAAGTTGTGTAATGAAGCAACAAAAGAAAATAACAGAATCAGTTACACACATGTCTGCTGGAAATGGCTCAACACATGCTTTTAAGCTTTGTTTAGGTGTACTCGTGTGCAAGTGCCTCAGCCATCCCTCATCCACCACAATCCTAGCATGGCAATCTCTACTGGCCCTGTTTTCAGTAGACTTATATAAGAAATCTAATTAAATAACACCTGGTGTTCAACTGGAGAACTGAATAATTAAGACTTGTTCCATTTGCAGAGGTAAGTCTTCCAGTCCCTGTGCCACAGGTCTCTGCCAGGCTGAGGAAGGCCCAAGCCAGGTTTCTCTACCTCCCTGTCTAGACTAGAAGCCACAAGACTAATGCTCTTCTTCAGAAGAGCAGTCAGCCCAAATAATGTCTTCCTTAAAAGCTCAAGACAAAGTTATGCAATTTTTCCTGTTTAGCTTATTTTAAGAGTAACATGCCAGTCACTTTTCGGTTCAGAGCTCAGGACAATACTGATCCCTGGAGTCACTGGATTCCTGGTCTGACTGGGGAGCAAGTTCTGAAGGAGACAGAGACAGAACAGTAACACTTCCCACAGGGAGCTTCTTCCTTCCCCCACACGTCAGGTGCAAGAGGGCTCCTCTGAGATTGCTGGGACAGGTTACATTCCAGGGGAGGTTCAGCTGTGCACCAGGAAAAAACAGTCCTGGCTTCATGCACCCTGGAGAGCTCATCCAGCAGAGTACAGGCAGCTCTGAGGCCAGACACTGCAGCTAAAACCAGGGCTCTCTCTAAAGGCAGTAGCTTTCAGACTTCAATCACCATCTTCCCTCAGAACCCCTTTGATCCTCTAATAAAAACCAAATAGAACGTGGCAGAAATGAGCAGCAGCCTGGAAAGCCTCACTGCAAAGCCCATGACCTTCTTAAGGATCCATCTGTGCTCTGAGCTGTGCTTAATCCAGCCCCTGAGTTCAGGAGGGCCTTTCCTTCTGCCTGCACCACTGGCCCAGACACACAGCAAGGCAACACAACACAGTTACCTCAGCAACAGCGACACCACGGCCGGGAAAAGCCCCATCCTAGCCTCCCACATCAGCACATTTCCTAACAGCACAGCAAATAAGGTGAGAGAGACTGTGCTGGCCACTGGCAGAGGACAGACACTGCAAGAGACTCCTTCAGGTCATGGAACATCTCCTCCTGTGCTCACTGCAGGCTCTGTCTGCAGGTTTACTGGGCAGGTAACTTACTCTGTGCTCGGCACCTCCAGCTCTTGTCACTTTCAGCCCCCGTGCAGAGAGAGGTACCCCCAGCACCACAATGTCCTGCCAAAATCCTGGTAGGGGACAAGAGCCTGGGAAAAGATTACAAATGTCCTTCTACATGCATGCAGAGTAGAGGAAAAGATTACAAATGTCCTTCTACATGTCCTCTACACATGCAGAGAGCAAGAATCCAACTGTCACCTGCAGAACCATGAAATTATTTGGGCTGGGGGGGACATTAAAGCTCATCCAGTTCCATCCACGGGCAGGGACATTTCCATTATTCCAGTTTGCTCCAAGCCTCATCCAACCTGGCCTTGGACACTTCCAGGGACAGGGCTGCTACAGTGCAGTTTGTGCCAGGGCCTCACCACCCTCAGCAGACAAGTGTCTGGAGAAAGCTCTAAGCTGGTGAGGCCAGACTGCTGGCAGAGACTCCATGAGGAAAGAAATATCCATGAGGCAGTGAAAAATGGTCTCTCTTTCTCCTGGGAATGCAATATAAAATTAATGACAAAACGCCAAATTAAAGGGCACAGGGACCCAGAAGAGATATTTGGGAGCCAAAGCAACCAAACTTGTGTTGAGTGTGGACCATGTTGTAACTGACAGCAGACTCAGGCAGAGGCCTGGATTCACCTGTCAGCCAGGGCAGAAGCTCCTTCCTATTTTCTTTAATACCTGTTTTCCTCATAGTTTATTAGGAGGAGGGATGGAACAGTGAGGCCTTAGATCTACATTTCCAATCCTCATGATTTCTTCTCATACTGCCAAGCACAGACACCCAAGACTTTATTTCCCCCTATTTAGCAATTAGGAATTCGAAGGTGCCCCATGATCCCAAAAGCAGCCAGGTCCTGACAACAGATTAATGACATTACTTCACATTTCTTCTTCCTTTTCAGGAGACAAGAGTTCCAGGATTTATGTAAGGAGCATGAAGACATGCCATTGCATCAGGATGATCTGCTAACTCTGCTGTCCACAGGTGAAGAATGACAACTACAATTGCACCCTTGTCCTCTTCCCTCTTTCCTCCATGCAGGCAGCCCCAAGACGAGGGCTCTCATTCATGCACACCACAGTAGCCAAAGGGCAGTGCAGCACATCTGCAAAGTGGTGAGAGGCTATCTTTTAGAGGGATAAGCTTTGGAATTCAGGAAGTCTGTGTCAGACATCATCCCTTGCCCTCCTCCCCAAAGGCATCTCCAGCAGCCTCCGTGTCCAGCCTGCTCACAACGTTTCTCTGCACCAGCAGACATTGCAAAGGAGCCACGGAACCTCTGATTTTACTGGGCTTGCTGCCTGCCACAAGCAGGAAGATGAAATATTGCAGGAAAGGTATTAATCCTTTTAATACATCTAATATATTTTGTATCTTTTAATACATCTAATGCTGTCTATGGAAACATGAATAAAGGATGAAGCGTTGTTGGCCTTCTGAAATTCAAACGACGCACATTTGACATCCTAAACCAGGCAAGAAGCCTTTCTTTCAAAGGGAACACCCTTAAGGCTGCCCATCTCAGACAACAGCTGCAGTGAATGATGGAAATAAAATCCTAGGCAAGAAATCCATGTGGTAACACCCCCAACAGAGCCAGCTGATTTAAATTACCCAGTTAATGGCTACCAATAAACTCCTTCGTGACCAGTACAATCTGCTGCACCACACAGGTGATGACAACTATAAAAGATGAATTTGCTTAAATAAAAGTAGATTTAATGTTTCTGAAAGTGTCAAACATCAGTGGAACAGAGGAATTTCAGGGCATCCAGTAGTCTGACGGATGCAAACAGCCTTGACCACCACATTCCCCAGCACCCTGAGCAGCTGTGTCAGGACACACTCTGGAACTACTGATACCTGAGGGAACACTGACACCAAGGGGCCCACAACCACTCTAGGCTTGGTTTCCCTGCTCTGCTCCAACAGTGTGAGCCCCACAGAAGCTGTGGGGTCAAGCCTTTGGCATGGACTGGCTCTCTCTGGGTTCTCCTTTTCCACTGAAACTCCATCATGCCCACTCCACCATCTACACAGACTGGACAGACTTGACACAAGGAAAGGTGCAGCTGAGAAACAGTTCCTGCTGTTCTGCAGGGTCTCAGTAAAAGCTCAGCACTTCTTCACTACAGCCTCAAGTAAAGCCTGTGCTGGACGAATGCACTGTGTCACTTTGTCACCTCCTCAAGGACAACAGACAAAACACCTGAGCACGTGTTCACCCACAGGCTCAGCCTGGACATCAGGGACAGACAGCCCTACCCATGCCACCTTCTTAGGATTTATGCCAATGACTGCCTGGTAAAAGAAAATATCTAGAGCCCCAGGAGGGTGCACAGAACAATCGAACGTGCTGCTGCATGCACAGTGAGAAATCTAAGCTAAAATACCCTGCAACTACTCCTTCCCCTCCTCTCCACGGGATGAAAATTCAGGGAATGTTAAAACAGGAAGCACAGAAGCTTTAGGTGTCCCAAACAAAAAAAGGTACCTCTAGAACAAAGGCACTGTGAAAGAAAAATAACTGAAGTTAGGGGAATACAGACACCACAAGAAACACTCTAAAGTTTTATAGAAGCCACATCAGTAGAATAAAACTAAATATTTTTTAATATTTAACCCTAACCCTAATATATCTCCTACATAAGTAGAATAAAGCTAAATATTTTTTAATAAGAATTCTTATTGGAGATCACGCAGTGCAAAGTTTCCAGTGTAATTTGAAAGTTAAGGGAACAGCACTAGCAGTGTCATCCTGCATCTGTCATTACTGCTGCACTCAATGATGGGAGTGAACTGTGCTGGTCTTCTATTACTGTGGCAATTCATAGCTTTAAAATAAAACAAATCCCAAAACAAAACAAGAAAATCCATACAAATCCATCCAGAGAGCAGAGGGGAATGTTGCATCCTTCCCCCATCTTAACACTGCACTATGTAGACCCTCAGTACCCATCAGAAATCTGTGCTGAGTTTCCCAAGTACTGGGAGAATCCTTATAAAATATCACAGCCCTTTTCTCTGGGAGAAAGAACCAGGTGCACAGCTGGTGACCCTGAGGTTTCAACTGACTCTGCAAAAACCAACCAAGGGCAGAATCATAAAGAATTCAAGCAGCAAGTTCTGTGATGAACAAAAGAGCATTTCAGAGACACATCCTGTGCAATGCCTCTGAGAAGCAGAGTCACTCTTGAGAGCTCACAGCAGTTTTATGGAGATTGCATAGAGCTCCATTGAGCTGAAATGGAACTACTGCCTTCCATCCCATAAAAGCCAAAGGCTTTCAATCTACCCTTTATACTTGGATGAATAATTCCTTGCAGGCTTGGCCAGCCTGAACAGCTCCCTCCCCTGCTCGCCAGGCAGGGCTGCAGAGTGCACACAAGTTGGTCTCTCTGTCACTGCAGAGATCATTACTCCAGGCACTGGAGCGTGCCATTGTCCCAGCCTGGGTCAGCACCACGGCACAGGAACCTCCCACAGAGCACACTTCCTTGGATTCAGCCAGCACTGCAAACTCTAGCACAGCCCTGCTCCAGACCCTGCTGCAGGGCAGGCAGCAGCATTAACCCAGCACCTTGAAATATGAGGGAAGGAGCACATGGGGCTGGGAGAAGGTGTAAATGCACACCACTATTCCTCAGGATTCCTTCCCAAAACACACAAACAGGGAATGCTAGAAGAAACTCAGTTCTTGTAATGGAAAAAAAAAAAGCAAATAAAACACCACATGCCACACCAATCAGAAGGAACTGAAACCCCGAGGAATACAGAGATCTTTTTCCATGGAAATTCATGAAGAAAACAAGAGGAACCATGTAAAAGGGAGGTATCAAAGTTCAGCAAAGATTTACAGGACAAGCTTACTACTGCATGTTCAACCACAGTACTGCACAACTAACTCTGCTGTGGGAGCTGCAATCTCCTTTAAAATATTAAATTTTAAAAATTAAACAAAAACATACTAATAAAAAGCTTGCATTTAGAAGCCACTAATTATATTTTCAATGTGTGATTTACTGCATAAGTAAATTATGCTTATAGCAAGGGAGTTACTGATAAAACTGTGATGAGAATGCAAGATGCACGTCACACTTCCAGTGCTTTACAATAAACAGGATTTTTCAGTTTATAGCAAGATTTATTTCACAGTCTACAGACTTTGAAGACAGTAAACCCTCAGATTTCCTTCACAGGATGCTTATCAGCTTTAAAACAAAACATTTAAGTATTGCTTTTTTCTAAAGTAAGTTAGCATCTTAACAGAATAAGCCTTTCCCAAACTTTGCAGGTCTCCATGACCTCAGGCAACTTCATCCTTCATTTACAACACTTGCACACAAAATACAAACAGAGCAGTGACGTGTCATTTAATCTGACAATTTATCTGCAACATTCTGCTTAGACAAAGTTATTTGTCTAGGACAGACAGTGCCCAATTCTATTAGATCTGGGACCTAACTCCCTGGTCCTTGAAGGATCAGGGCTTTCCAGGCTATCTAAAAATCCAGCTGTCAACACTGTGAGCTCTCCATACACTTGCTCAGCATGGTCTATGCAAGTCATTTCTGCCAGCTCGGAAGCAACACACCCAGGATTCTACTGCTCCCTCCACTGTGGGGAGCCACAGTTCTGGAATGTACTGACAAGGAGGTGCTTGGTGCGCACTAAGGGGATGCAGTGAGCAGCAAACACATCCCAGCCTCTGTGCCTACAAACTCCTTTGGCAAGCAGGAGGCCCTGCTGAATGCAGAGGCTCTCCAAGCCTCAGCCAGCTGTGTGTGGGTCAGAGCAGGCCAAGTCAGACAGAAATTGCATCGTATTCCCCAGGGCTTTGCCCACAGAAGATTCAACCATCTTCATCTGAAGAACACACAAAGCACAAAGCCACTTCTCAAGACTGTGTAAGATCATTTAGTCTTTGCTCCACAGCCCATAATTCTGTAATTTGGTGGGTTCATGTGCCAACCCTGTCACAGCTTGATGAGCAGCTTCCACTCAGCTCTGCAGAAGTGGACAGTGAGCTTAGGAAGCAGAACAGCTTTTGCCTTCATCAGTTAACTGTCCTGCTCAAACTGAACATGAGGAAATTTTGTAATAGGCTAAAAAACATTGAACAGATTTTATTTTTTGTAGGGCACTCGTATTTGTCATTTGCCTAGGTGTCCTGCTGGTAATTTCCACAGCAACTTTCCTGCAGACTTTTAAGGACACACTTCTCAGTGGCAGCCAAGTAGGGAATTTCATGAGACACCTAGGAAAACAGAGCTTGGCAGATGTGGATTTGAAGTAGAGAACCACCGCTATATTTCTCTGGAAGACCAAGCACACAAGAGTGACTGACTAATATTTGCAAAATGTGAGATCTGTTTTAGCACATACGTAGTACTAAAATCCATTATATTCCAGTGAATCACTTTCTTCCTTCTACCAATAAGAAAAACACAGAGGAGAATTAAGATCAAAGTCTGATTTCAAGGTGTCACTTCCAAATCCTACCCAGGTCTTAGTGGTTAAAGAAGGAAGTGCTGCCCATACATGGCAGCTGCTGTTACTGGCTTCTTTTGCAGTTAGCAAATTCCAGGCCCAGAATAGAGACAGAACATTTTCACCTTCCCAAATCCCTCCAAGGGCTTATTTTCAAGACTAAACAAGATGCATTCACTTGTAGTTGTACCGCCTCCCCTGCTTTTAGCAGGTAACACAAAACCCCAAAGCACTGCTTTGAACAAAATGCAGATGCACAAATAGTGTTGTACAGAAATACAACCTCCCAGCCTGAAAACATCCACGGATATTGAACATATACAGGCTTTTATGGACACAGCTGGCACTGCAGCCTGGGATTCAGCTCATTTTAGTGACAACACACCCTATATCGTTGCTCTGCAGCAAACCCTAGTCACAAACTGTACTTTTAATCAATGTGATGCATTCACTCTTTGCCTCTCCACCACACATCCTTCCAGGACTGGATTCCAGACGCTCCGGTGCCAGAGGCAGAGCAAACAGCATCACCACAGAACAAACAAGTGCAGAGGCTCCCCATGAAAAGTTCCAATGACACAGTAAAAGATAGGCCATGCATGCACTGTCATTAAAAGTCAATCAGAACACACTCCTAGCCTTTACCCAAAGCCAGGAATCCAAGTTTTCAGCCCAGGTGGATACACACTATATTAACCAAGCACAACAGCTCAGCATGCAGTTGGAATTCCTCAAAGATACCATATCCTCACTGGCTGCCTTGTATTTCCACCTAAAATCTTGTCTGAGCTGAGAGCTGCAGTGTGCCCCTTTCAATCTCACACACATGCACACATCTGCTTACAGACAGGCATTTTTTCAGCACAAAAATAGCACTAAACCCCATCAATATCTAGTAAATAATTTTCTTCCCCCTCACCCAACAAACAGCAAAATGATGATAAAAAGTCTGTTGGCAAGACATTGATCTGTCACTTGTAACACCCAAAATAACAAAAACATCACTCCTAGAGCGCACACACACACCTAATAAGTGCAATTAATTAGCTACCTACCACTGTGTTGGGCTGCTGCCCACAGAGGAAGAGGAAGCAGCAAAAAACAGTAAGATTTGTAAAGCCAGCCCTGAGACAGCTCCTAGCAGGAGTGGGAGCAAGAGAAACTGAAAAATGTACATCCACATGATGCTGCTGAAATAGTTCAGGTCTTCAGAGTCATCATGGCAAACACCAGTCAGAGAAGGCAGCCTTTATCAGAGAGAAATCATACCTGATTTCTGGGTATGGGGCTGCTCTAGAGGCCAATTAAAATAGACTGTAAAACTACTGCAGTGGAAGCTTTCTAGGCTGTAAATATCTGTAATGTAACAAATTCAGGGCTGTGCTGTCTTCTGCTTGAGGAATTACTCTTGCGTGTGTGAGGAAATTAAGTCAAAAATCACAGGCACGCAAGACTCTAGATGGAAAATAAAATAAGTTTCCTGTTCAAAGTAGCCAAATTATAGTTTGAAAACATAAGCAAAGCAAACCATACAAGGCTTATCCACAAATTTGACAAGAAAAAAGCTGATTCTTAGGCAGCTCCAAGAACATTTCTTTCCTCTTAGGTCCTTTCAAGTCCAGCAACTCAGGAAGCATTGTGCATTTCCCAAAATACAAAAACAGCACAAGAATGTTCAAAACATAAGCTGTGAAGGTCTTGTGTTCTAACCTTGTCTCTCAAACACATAGTTTGGTGTCCACTGTTATGTCCCAGCACATATGCAACGCCAGACAACAGGAAGTGTTTATCAGTGGGCATCAGTTTCTGCTTGACCTCCAAGAACCACTTCCAGAGAGCAAGAGGCAGAGACTGATGCAAATCTGAGGTTTTGTTAAAGTTCCAAGCTGCCTGTGTGTGTACAGAACCCAAAATAACTCTGCTTACAGGCGGAGAGGTTGCTTTCCTCTAATATTCCTCTACTTCCTCCTTCTTCCCCAAGCCATCACCAGCCTGAAAAATGTACCTGTGCTTTATTTTCTGTCAGTGGTAACCCGAGACAAGCAATGAGCACGCCCTCACCTCTCATGGCTGATCAGGATGTGTGCAGGCACTGGCACCATCACCTGGAGCCCCTCGTGCTCCCTGGCACGGGCATGCAAACACACCAGCTGCAGCTCGGCCACTCCCACAGGCTGCACCTCGTGCCAGCTCCTCCCTAGAAACATTCGATGGGGATGAGAGGGATAGAACACAGAACACAAGTTTTAAACAGTCAAATAAAAAATGCAGTATCTAAGTTAACATCTAAGGTTTCGTTTTCCCTCCCTCTCGACACAGGAAAACTCTGCTCATCTGCCAAATTGCCCTCCTGAGAAGCAATCCCGCTAAAGAAATCCAGGGAGCAGGACCAGCCTGCTGGCTCCAGAGCTTCACTGATGGATGGTGAACAGCAATCTGTCTGACAAAGCTGCTCTGATAAAGGCAAAAAAGATAAAACCACACAGCTTTAGTCATCTGAAGCACTATAACCCAAATCTGGATTTCATCAGCACCACAAACTGTGAAGCAGCAGATGCTAAAAGCATGGTTAATGATCATACACAGCTCAAACCTCCTGACTGAAGGGATGAAGTTTTTGCTGCAGAACTAGAGTAATCTTCTTTTAAAGACTATTAAGGTATTTTCTTCAGAGGTGTAACAGCATCAGATGCAGCAATTTCTGGACTGTAAAATCCCTCCCTGACCTTGAGAAGCACCAGGCTCCAAACAAAACTGAAGTAAAAAATACTAGGCTTGCTGGCTGCCTACTCACAGCCCCTTTTCAATAAAGCCAACTTGGAAGAAGCCAGGCAGAAGTTTATACATCACATAACTCTGCTCCACTCTGAGCAGACAGCAGAAGGCTACACTGGATTTTACAGGACCATTTTGGCCCTCCATGGTCACACCCAAGGTCAGTCCCACCACTGACCTGGTCCTCCACTAACCCCTGCACTAAGCACAACACCTAAGATTTATTATAAATTATTATATCGTTACATAGTACTACTACAACGGTTATAAATTACTGCAAATTATCTTCTTTGCTAGAGGAATCACTGTCCTTTCCAGAAAACAGGCCAGCACACACCAGCAATTTGCTAAATGGTAACTTCTGTGAAACACTACAATTGAGTAACTTCACATTAATCTACAAGTGAGGACTATTACAAGCTCAACCACTGGACTTGCCGCTTCACGTTCCTACATTCCTTTTCCGTCCCCTAGTCCTTTCTTTTTTTTTCCATGCTGACTGCCTTTGCCCTGGAACAGCTGCACCTGGAACTGCTGGATGAAGGGGGCCCTCATCTTTGCACAGGCTCCAGGGAGGCAGAGGATGGAAATTTTCAGCACAAAAAGTCCCAGAATGGGCACCAAGAAGTTTGTAAGGAAAGGGCCTCTCCCAGTGCAATTAACTTAACAGCTCCTAAGGGCAAAGATATTCGTTGGGACACAGTCACTTCCCCGATTTACCTTCTAAGAGGTCCAGGTACACCAAAAAGGCAGCATAGACTTGAGTGCTGTCAGACACATCCAGTGACATCATTTCTGTGAACTGAGACCCGAAAAGGAACATTGATGAAGGAAAGCACAGGTCATACTAAGGATGCACACACCATCTCTACAGCCAGTGAGCCACTGGAGTTTCAAACCAGTTTTAAGGCAATCAAAAAGCAGGACTTGTTTCCTGACCGTATGTCAAAAGCTCCTTTTTCCGTGTTCCCCATATTTTAGCACTTAAAAAAAGCAAGCAAAATAAACAAACTCACAACTATTTCTGGAACAGCTCTAGCTTTGCGGAATTTTATCTATTTTGGAGTAAACAATTTTACCTATTTTTGCTGCGACACATCAACATAAGCCGATGGCCAAATTAAACACCTCCATGTTTTCGGTGTGGTAAAAATATTCAGATAGAGGTGAAGTTTAAGGCATTTGCGTTATCCAGCTGGGATTCCATGATTCCACTGGCATTCCCCAGCTACCCCACGGGCCGGAGTCCCCCCTCGATAAGCCAAATATAACAGATTCTATTGGCATCTCCCCGCAGAACCCCCCTGGGGGGACCCCACGTGCACCTCGAAAGGGGGATCCTGCAGGGTCCGGGCGGGACAGCGGGACCCCCGAGAGGCCATGGGAACCCCCGAGAGGCCATGGGACCCCCGAGAGGCCATGGGAACCCCCGAGAGGCCAAGGGAACCCGAGAGGCCATGGGAACCCCCGAGAGGCCATGGGAACCCCGAGAGGCCATGGGAACCCCCGAGAGGCCATGGGAACCCCCGAGAGGCCATGGGAACCCCGAGAGGCCATGGGAACCCCCGAGAGGCCATGGAACCCCCGAGAGGCCATGGGAACCCCGAGAGGCCATGGGAACCCCGAGAGGCCAAGGGACCCGCGCCCCGGCCTACCGTGGGATGACTCGTGATCCAGTTGCCGCCAGCCGCCCCCGCCCAGCTGCCCCGTGCCCCCGGTGCCCCGCCGGCCGCGGAGGAGCCCTGGCCCGGATCGGTGCCGCCCTCGCCCCCCCTGGCCGGGCAGACGCCGCTCCCGCCCGGCCCGGCCTCCGGCTCCATGCTGGGCCGCCGGTGCAACGCGGCTTCACTCCGGGCGGCGCCGCGCGCCCCCGGAAACCGCCGCACCGCCCCCACCGTTCCGCCTCCGCTCCGTTCCTACCGCCCGTCCCCTCGCCGCGGCCAAAGGCGCCGCTCCAAACCCTTTAAATTCAATATATAAATATACAAATATATAAATACACATGTATTCCTTTCATGGTTCCTTCTTCTAAAGGCTCCAAAGCATGGAATGCGCTATCAATCTGCAGCGTGCAAAGCTTTTACAGACTGTGCAAGGGACGTGCCTTCAAGGTATTGCTATTAAAAGCACCTTGGACTGCTTTACTAGAAATATCTCTGACTTCCAATGAGAATATGCTTTGCCTAACGCCAAGTGTCCTAGGTCTGGCTTATCAGCTCCATCTGTCTCAGTGACTCTTCTGATAAATTTCAAGGAGTGGCTATTCTATAATAAAGCATCAATGAAAATTGCTCTGTATGTATGTAACACGTACATTTGTTTGTGGTTTGTAGCCACAAGAAGTCATATTTGGGCCAATCTAATTCAAGGAATTTTGTGGTAAAATGAGCAGCCATTCTGGCTGCTTAAAAAGTATTGTGTTAGCCAGCACTTCAATTCCTTGGACACAGAACAGATAGCTATCTGATAGGATAAAAAAAAATCCAGTCTTCCAAGACTTTCATGGAAGAGTTGGCAACAGCCATTCACTCAACTGCTGTGAAAATAATTGGATGTATTTGAGTTCTTAGAGGTGAAGAAGCGAGCGAAAGGAGATGGATCCACATCAATTTACATCAGCAGGATGGAACCTCTATTTTCCTCAATGTGGGAAAGAAGTCTAATGTAGAAGAAATCTGTCTCGGAGAGAATTTGTCACCGGCCAAACCAAGGGATTATGCCTCTGCCGGAGACAGCTGTCATAGCAGGAATCTCCTTGTTTGGTGTAGATATTTAGAGGAGGCTGAAACAAATGGCTTAAATTGATTTCTGTGGGACTTACATCTGCAAAAAGCAGTTTCTTCCTCAAAGCTAAAATATTTCACCACAGAGTGGCTCATTGTCTTGTCACAGCAGGATGGAGTCCGGACTTAAAAAACCCCCACAAAATATAATTTTGGCCACCAATAAAGAAGTCGGAGTGAATAGAGATTTCTCTGTGAGTGGACATGAAGTCATACACATTTATAGGTGTTGGAATGACACAAACTGTCATATAACTGTTTACCTGAGCTCTCTAAATTTTGCCCCATGCTGTGTATGACTGGGAGTGAGAGATGAAGTTGAGCTGACTCATTTCTCTTCTACATAAAAGAATATCTCACGTTTCAGGCTTCTGCTGCTCTCACTCTTTTGTGCTCCACAGCTGCCAGCCAGCACAGGGAGTTGTGTGAGCGAGGAAAATCACTTTGGAGAGCAAATTACTGGCTTGGGGATGCTGCTGTAGTCTTTTTATTTGCCCCCACCAAATTGTTAAGGCTCTGATGCTGCTCACAAAATAAAAAGAAGAGAGGAGTCTGAAAAGAGCTGAAGGTGGTTTAGATTTCCCTGACATCAAGAGCTGCACAGGGTAAAAGCACACTCAGAATTCTGGCAAAGGCAGGCAGAGGAGGGGCTTATTTCTGCTGAAATATCCTAAAATCAAGACTGTGACCCAGCTTGAGTGTCCAGTGGATGGAAAATGCCACCTTCCATATCAAGTATAATTTGGCAGCATTTGTCTTCACCCTCCAAATGTGAGCAGTGCCGTGGGCAGCAGTGGAATGCTGTGCCTGTAGATTGGGCTGGCTCCTGTGAAACTCTAATCACCTCGCACAGGCTGCAAAGCTGCTCCTTCTGTTCGGTTAATGAATCCAAGCATAAAAGCAACATGTGGCAAACTAACCATGAAAGAAAAGCCTCATTAATGTATCATTCTAGAAGGACAATTATAAAGGCATCATAAAGGGCAAACAGGAGGAACACATTTGCACTAATTGTTCAGGAAGATGCATACAAATTGAGAGAGTTTCACACATTTTAGTGCAGATGATTCTATGGCCCCTGGAGACTCTTTACTGAAGTTTCCTAGGATGACCCTTTTTGGGAAGTCATCTGTCAGGAAACTGAGGCAATACAATTTGCTGTGACTCATAAATTAGGTTCTACAGAGCAAAGAAGAGTAAACATTAACTCTGTATATGTGTGTGTATTTATAGATATACAGATACAATCTGGATGCAAGCAATTCACAATGAGATAATGGATAATTAACCAATTGTTTGCTTCCTAAAGGTTCCCTCCTTTGTAAGTGTTGCAGGCACACAGCCAAGAATAGCACCTGCTCAAAGCGGGTCTGTCCACCTTAGTGAAACTTCCTACCCACAGTAAAACCCAAATACGTTGTGATGGGGCCCTTAGAGTTAATTAGAGATTTCATTTTGAATAGGGTCTAGCATGCCCAAATCCTATTAACTTCTAAGAGAGTTATGACTACTATGACCCTTTTAATATGATGACCGAATAATTTTAATTGCTGGAATATGTTTTATGTATTTTTATGCTAAATTGCCCTCAGTCTATTCATGGGAACGTCTCCATGGTGGGTAAGTCAATAGAGAGAAAATCTTCCCTGTATTTCCTGTCTTCAAAGAAGAGACGCTGAGAAAGCTGGGTTTGTTCAGCCATGAGAGGAGAAGGCTTCAGAGAGACCTTCAAGCCCCTTCCAGTACATGAGAGTGGCTTATAAAATAGAGGGAGAGTGACTTTTTAAAAGGGCATACAGTGATAGGACAAGGGGAACATCCTTAAACTGACAGTACATTTTTATTAGATATTAGGAAGAATTTCCCCCCTGTGAGGGTGGTGAGGCCCTGGCACAGGTTGTCCAGAGAGGCTACAGCTGCCCCATCCCTGGAAAGTGCCCAAGGCCAGCTTGGACGGGACTTGGAGCAACCTGGGCTAGTGGAAGGTGTCCCTGTCCATGGACATGGACATTGCAATGAGATTATCCTTATTGTCCCTTCCAACCCAAGCCTTTCTATGACTCTACGATATTAACCTTTCAGCTGCGTTCCAGCTGGAACGGCGCATCCCTTCTTCTGCGTGGGATGGGTGTCGGGTGTGCGGCTGCTTCGCAGGGGCATCCCGCGGATGTTCGCCAAAAACTTTCCGATCTAAAAGCTCAAAGTCCCTTTAATTCCCTACCTATGTGGGAAGGACGAGGGGGAGATCCTCACGTAAGCATCAAGGGGCGTCTAGCGTTAACAGCAACACTCCGAAAGCCTCTTTAAAGTCCAATACTCGGGTAAAGAAATGTGGAGTTCGCAGCTTTTACGGTGGGCGCTGAGCAGCTGCGCCGATGGCAGCCTCCCGCAGGCCGGGGGATCGCGCCGGGGCCGCAGCTAGGGAACGGCGGCGCGGGCTCCGCCGGGGCCGGGGCCGGTGAGAGGGGGCCGGGCGGGGCCGGGGCCGGTGAGAGGGGGTCGGGCGGGGCCGGGGCCGGTGAGAGGGGGGTCGGGCGGGGCCGGGGCCGGTGAGAGGGGGCCGGGCGGGGCCGGGGCCGGTGAGAGGGGGCCGGGCGGGGCCGGGGACGGTCAGCGGGGGGCGGTGAGCGGAGCTCGGCGGGCGGGTCGCGGCGCAGCTCAGCTCCTCCTTCTCTTCCCCCCCTCCCTCCTCTGCCTGCCCCTCCTCCTCCCGCGTTCCCGGGCTGGAGACCGCTCTGCCGGCGGCTCCGCGGCTGCCCTTCGCCTATCATGGCTGCGAGCGCGCCGCTGCTGCCGCTGCTGCTGCTGCTGCCGCTGCCGCCGCTGCTGCGCGGCTCCGGGGCCGCCCCCGATCCGCCCGAGCCGCCGGGGCCCGAGCCCGAGCCGCCCGCGCTGCCCGAGTCCGCGCTGCTGCAGCCCACCGTGCTGCTGGCCATCCTCGCCCGCAACGCCGCGCACACGCTGCCGCACGTCCTGGGCTGCATCGAGAGGCTGAGCTACCCCAAGAGCCGCATCGCGCTCTGGTAAGGGCCGGGGGCGGTGCGGGAGAGGGGCTGTGCCGGCGGCCGGGACCGGGGCGCTCCGCCCGGTAGCGCGGAGCAGCAGGGCTGCGCCCGCCCGAGGAGCCGGGGCCGTGCTGTGGGGGCCGGGCAGAGCTCGGGCCCCGCTCCGGAGTCCCCCGCGTGTCGGGAGCGCGGTGGCTCTGCCGGGAGCCGCAGGGAGATGAGTTATCCCAGCAAAGCTGGCCTGGAGCCTGGGAACATTCACCGCCGGAGCATGTGTCCAAATCCACAAGCACGGAGAACTCCGGCTGGGAGCGTGGGGCCGGCTCCCGGCTGGTAAATCCCGGGCTTTGTGGGAGCTGGTCGGGATGTTCCAGAGCTGGAGAGCGGCGGGCTGGGTAGGTGCCGGTGGGCATTGAAAGGAGCATTGTTGCCGGGCTGGAAGATGGATTAAAAGATGTATTCAGAAATCGCAGCATGGGGGCAGCTGCGGCGGTCAAACAGGGGTCGGGATGGAGGATTTAGAGCAGTTTGGGAACTGGTCAATCTGCCTTTGCCAGGGGACAAAAAAAAAAAAAAAACGGTAATCTTTCAACCTGACATAAGTGTTGGGAAGAACAGGATTGTTTGGAAGAACCCCAAACAGATTTTCTTTTTTTCTCTGTAGAGCCTGATCCAAAGTTCGCTGAAGTCCATGGTGAGACTTCTGTTAACTTAAAACGTTACTGAAGTTTCGTTTTACTTTGAAGGGGTGTGGGAACTTCCCCCCAAGTCACAGCACTGAAGTGTCATTAAACAGATGTTTCTGTGTGTGCTTCAGTAACATGGCTGTAATTTGTTTCCAAGTGCAGGGCTCTGCAGAACATGAGTGCACGCATCTCTTTTTTATTCCCCTTTCTTTTAGTGTTGCAGGTGTACAAAGCAAGTTGTGCTATCAGGACAGATTCGGGGTGCCACACAAGTGTGGTGTGGAATCACAAGCTGGTGTGTGGCAGTGGGTAAATTCACATTCCTTTTTGTGTAGATCTGTAACTCCTCATTTGTAGATCTGTGAGTCCTCATTCATTTGTATCAGTAGGAATTTTGCCAGTTGAGATTTCCTCATAGCTGATGTGTATAAAAACAGATATTATCAGACCCCACATGGCCTGTGATTCTGCTGAGCGTGGTGTTTATAAAAACTTGTGGGAGTTGCAAGTGCAGTCCTCATCACCAAAGCACCAGAGCACATCCTGAAATACCTCTCGCTGTACAAGTGCAAAGTTTTTTTGGGGGGGGATAGTGGTTTAAGTCCTGCAGATAGTTGCTTGGCTCTACAACTTTTTCAGTACATTACTTGCATTGTCCTCACTAGACTTAAGGTCTCTGCAATATTGTGTGAAAGCATTTGTGGGAACTTATTTTAACGTAACTTAAAATATGCTAAGAAAGAAATCACTTTTATAAGAAAGAAAACACTCCCTTGTTAAGAGGATTGCACACAGACACAAGGCGGGGCTAAACTGGAAAATTTGCTGATGGAAATGTCAAAATTTATAAAATGACAAGGACTAAAATTGTCACTGCCACTGGGAAAAAGTTTGGAGGATGATCTGAGTTGCCACAGAGAGTGAGAGATACCTGTTGGCTGGCAGTGGTTCCTTGGAGAGGTTTAGCTCTGCTCCTCAATAAGGCTTGAGCTTTTCCAGAGCTGGGAATGTTCTGGACACAAAGTACCCACTCAGAGCAAGCTTACATACGATACTAGAAAGTCTCTTGAGAACAAGTGAAACCATTCAGCCCATTTCTGGAAGCATCTTGTGTTTCAGACAGAGTCCTTTCAACAGATGAATTCCAAGATTTACCTGTGTCCCTGTACTGGTGGGGTAGCTTGGGGAGGAGGGCAGAGGAGAGGTGTTAGTCACGGACTTGCATTCTTGCATTGCCACTTCAGCATTTTCTTGAGTAAGTCAGCATTTTAAAATGCCCAACCATAGGTCTTGAGAATGAAAACTACAAACAAAGCATCTCTCGAGCTCCCATATGCTGTCTCTGCATAGCTGGAGGGCTGAAAGTGAACAGTGGATTCCAAGGGGGGATTCTGGTGGATTTCTAGGGGGGGAAGCTTTATGAGTGACAGTAAAGATGGGTTAAGAGATAATGAGTTTGAGGCATGCACTGAATTTCATTTATGTAGTCTGTATCAGTTAATCTCAGGCTTTGTTATCCTGATACTGAGCAAAAGATGTGTGCTGGGCAGCTTGTGTTGCCTTCTTACCTTAGGTCTTCATTATGACTTAATTCTGAAAGTGGCTGTGAGCAGCTTGGGAAGGTCTTGCTGGCTACTAATGAGCCGAGCAGGCCATTTGGTGTGGGGCCAGCTGGCACGGAGGAGCCGTGGCCTTGCAGTTAAACCCTTCTTTCCCTTTTGCTTCTCTCCCGAGAATCAGGAAGTTGCATCCGCGCTGCTTCCCAGGCCGGTCCCTGGCCTGCGTTAACCCCGGCTGTCCTCGCCTGGGACTGCAGGCCAGCTCAGCTGGGACTGTGCTGATGACTTCACGGTGGGAATTTCTGTGGGACAGCTCAGGTTTCTGTCCTGGCCCTGCTGAGCTTCCCGGCACGGGCTTGGCCGCAGGCGGTCTGGGATCCTTTGGACTCGGCCATCCCAGTGGGAAGGGCAGGGTCCCCTTGTGCCGCAAAGGGGGCGGCTGTCCCTTCCTGGGCAGGAGACTGTGCACACCCACTGCTCTGGGAAACGGGCTGGGGCCCACTGCTGGAGAGAGCCTGAAGAAAAACCTGCCTGTTGGACCCAAGTCCAGCTTCTTTATAGCCACAAATGGTTCTGACGTGCTGCTGGTGTGGCTGAGCTTCCACCAGGGCTCCCTGTGCTCCCAGCCCAGCTGGGAAACTTGCAGGGAGAGTGTGCAGCATTGTTTGTGCTGGCCTGGAGAACTACAAAGGGAGGGAAAGTGATCTTTATCTTAGACAAACTGACCCAGAAGTTGTGCAGTCAGCGTGCCCCAACCCTCTTTTTTTAGTGGGCCGAGCTTTGGGGTTTTGTTTTGAGCTTTATCAATGCTGACTGTTTGAGATTGGTCAGTAACAGGTACTGAGTGTTCGCTTGTCAGGAAGGTTCATCTTGGCTGCAGTAGGCAGTCTAAAAGTGTGTGTATTCAGCAGTTTATCACATTGTTTTACACTTTCCTTAGTCTCAGATTAAGTGATGGTATGGCAAAGAAAGTTGCCTGTAATCTCATCTTCTGCTTCATCCTAGTGGGTCATCTGTTCTCTCCTCTTTAGTAACATGCATGAATGAGTTAGTGCTTGGAGCAGTAGTTAGGCACTTTTCTGCTTGAAAATCTATGCCTGCTTTGGGGATCAGAGTATGCTTATATTTCAGAAACGATAATGTGAACAATAGTGAGACAGGTGGAAAGCTGGAATAAATCCCAGCTGAGAGGTGAGTAGATGTACTGTAACACAGCTCCAGTGAGGGAATAGTTTCAACTTAAAAGAACTGGTTGAAGCTGAAAATAGAATCTGATGAGATCAGTATAATAATTATATTTCATAATTATATATTATTAGACTGGAACTAGCTGATGATATCTGAGCATTTTCTTTAACGGTTTACTTTTCAAATGGGAAAAAGTTCCACATAGAGGGCAAACTCCATTGAGATACAGGGATCATTTAAAACTTTAATGGCTGTTATTATTCACAGGGAAGTGTTTGCTTTCAAACACCCTGTGTCTCCTGTCCTTGTCTCCATTTGAGTAATGAGGTCACTTTAATCTTCGTGGTCAGTATTAATCACTTAGGAATGCTGACATTCCAGTCAGTTGGCTCTGCCTCTCTTGCTTCCGTCCACTGGTGTTTTGCATCCATTTCAGATGTGCTCACCTGTGCTGTGACTTCCATGGGGTAATATTAAAACATAGGTTTTAGAAATTAACTGACTTTTCGCTTGGCTCATCATTTAAATTTTAGTGGGATTAAGTTTCCATTTGTATTTGTAGATAACTTTAATTTTTTTTTTGTATTATGTAGTTTTAAAACAGTCATAGACTGAGAGGGGTCAAGAGTGAGATGGGACTTGCACAGCTTGGAATTGCAATTAAGGTGACATTCTTATTGTGCAAGGTGTTGCAGAGAGTCTTTCTGCCAGAGAACTTGCATTTAAATGACTGCATCAAAAGAAAGGAGTGAATACGTCCAATTTCTAGCTGGGGAAATTTGGGTAGAAGGATAGAGTAACCTACACAAGATTCTTGAATTTATCAAGACTGGAGATAGAAGAATCAAGAAATCAGTTATGAGTATATTCTTGCTAAGATTATTTTTACACCAAGGTGCAGTAAAATTTACATAAAAATGAAAAACCAGGGAAGGCTAAAAAACTGTTCCCATTCCAATATCCATAATCCCTTTTTTTGGGGGGAGTTGTTTTTGTGGGGTTTTTTTGTTTTTTTTTTTTTTTTTTTTTTTTTTTGGTGGGTTTTTTGTGGGTTTTTTTGGTTTTGTTTGTTTGTTTGTTTGTTTTTGGGTTTTTTGTTGGGGTTTTTTTGTTGGTTTTTTGTGTTTTCTTTTTTTTTTTTATTGGTCGTTTGGTTGTTTTGGTTTTTGTTTTTTTTGTCCTATGGGTTTCTCTTTCTCATCTCAGTCTTGGCAAACTAAGGCAAATGGTATCATGAAATTATTCAGTAGAAACATTTGAAAGGAAGTCAAAAATTACTGCTGTGCCTTGCTGAGTTTTGCATGGCAAAACACAAACCATTCTCCAGCTAAGAACCGTGCAATTCTGCCAAGGGGCCATGAAAGAGGCATGAGCTGTGTGATGGCAATGTGCAGGGTAGCAGAAGTGTCTTTATTTTTCCCTGCTGCGGTCACAAATTGCCAGATTCTGATGCTTTTTTGATGGCATTAAGAGAGCATCTTGTCCCACATTTTATATTAGGGTCTACTAGACTGCAGTGTGAATAATGGAATTAAAAAAAAAAAGGCAAAAATAATTCAGCATCACCATAAAATGAGTGAATAGCCCTCCAGAGGTACAGGGATAATACCATAAAACTGGTGTCTTGAAATGTTTAGGAGTTCTGTGACACTAGTGAGCATAGTGCATTGTGTGTTTGTTTAAGTATTTTTTATATCTGAGTTCTGCATAGCCTGTATCTCTGAAACTGCAACCATTTATTTTGGCTGCTGTCTTTTGGCAGCCACCTTTTGAGAGAGGGTTCTACCCTGTTATCTGTGTGTCTGTGCCTTGTGTCGTAGGCTGCCTGGTGCTTTGTTGTGGGTTTAGAGACTGGAATCCAATAAAATAATTTGTTACCCAGAAGAAACGGCAGACAGAGTTCAGTATCAGAGGCTGTTGTGTACCATAAGCCTTTGGATATTTTCAAAGGTCAGGAAGATACAGTTTTCAAGAGTATTTTGTCTTTTTTCACGTGTACAAAGTAGGGATAAAAAACCCTCAAGGAGTCATCTGGTTCATTCCTCCCAGGGCAGGATCCTACTTCATCCTTGTCTTTCCCACAGGGTCGGGATTCCTCCTCCAGTCCAGGTGCTCAGGTTGTGCACTGGCCTGTCTTTTGAATCACCTTCAGTTGTGTCCCAGGACCAGCTGCAACCAATATTGGCTTTTAAGTGTTCCTGTTAATTTGCCCCTAAGAAAAGAAATGGTCAGTTTCACTTGTGCTTGGCACACCAGCCATTTCGGCTCCTTATTTCTAGTGAATCTGGGAGTAGGGGTCAGTTAGGTCTTATCCAGGGGGAAACCTGCCCAATTCCTGATGTCACCTTCTTGTTACAGGGACAAAGCCCTCTCCCCTTCCCCAGTGCTTCTCCAGCTGGGCTAATGCATGACTCTCCTAGGCTGGTGAGTGCTGGCATGTGCCTCCAAAGGCTGCCTGGTCCCTGCTCAGAGCCAGCTCTGGGGAAGTCTGCCCAGCACTGTTTCAGTTCAGGTTTTTAATATCTCCAGGGATGGAGACTCTGCAGTCCCTCTGCAGCCTGTCACTGTCAAGGACTGTCTTGGAAATTTAGGTGGGCTGAGGGTGGCAGACCTTTGGGATACAGGCTGTTGTTCCAAGCCCTTTTTCTCCTTTTTCTTTCACATTTTCTGTTAAATGGGACACATCGTCTTTTCCGAAAGCTGTCTGGTCACTGCCCAGGTGTCTGAGTGCAGCTGGAGAGGGGTCAGTCCCTGGGAGGTTTGGCAGGGCCCTTCCTGAGGAGACAAAAACAGGGATTTGTGCTGAGCCAGAGATTAAAGGGTTTTTTTGATCTTTTACGTAAATTATCACATACCTGCAAATATTTATCTGAGTCCCCTGGGACTAAAAGTCTTCATGCACTGGGTCAAGAGTCTCTAAAAACAGATCTGTAATGCACATGGTGTGCAGAACATCACCCAGCACTGCTGCCATCTCTTGTCCCAGAAGGCTCATCTGGGCTACAGGGTCAAGAGAGGACTGAGGTGATGTGGGGTGCTGTCTGTCAGAACCTGGAATTTCCTTCCTGTGGGATAATGTCTCAGACTTCGTATTATTGCAGTCTATTTCTGTGCATCTCATTTCCTTTATTCTGGTCAAGCAGCATGCACGTTGATGGTGCTTATGGCCAAGGGTGGATTACAGCTAAATGGGACCCACATGCACCAAAATTTCAGGGTAGAGAATGATAGGAATAAAAAATATCTTGGTGCTCTCTACGAAGAGGATTTTTTTGCCCTCTAAAAGGCCCAGCTCCTTCTTACAGGCATGTGGCACTGCTAATAAGGTCATCTGTTAAGAAAAATGCGATTCTTTTTTCCTTTTTTTTGTGTACAATTTGCCTCATACAGTGTCTTAATCCAGTTTTTAGGCATGAAATGGTTAGTTTTGGTTGTGTGTACAGGCATATGCTTTTGTCTGTGTATCTATATCTGATGTGCTTGGGCTAGGGCACTTTGTTACTGTAAAATGGCTCCAGTTTTCTTTCTGGAAAAGTTGAAAGGAGACTAATAACAACATGCTGGTTTTAAACGTTTTCCACCTGACTATGGATCTGGTATATACTTACAAATGGAGTCCAGTGATTAAAGTTTTATGTGAACCATTTAGGTTGTGATAAAGTTTTGCAACATAGCACATTGTTCCTTGTCTCGACATGATGTGGCATTGCTAAAAAAAGGCTAAATTTTGTACTAGAGACTGAATTCACTACAGAGGACTGAAATTATATTAATGGCCTATAAAGCCTACTTTCTTATATTTCTTTGGGGGAAGTGCTTATTGGGTTGCTTATTTGAGGTAGCTGTTAGACATTTTGGGAAGTGAAATCTTAGGAGTGAAGGCTGCTATCATTCTGACCAACTATTTAAGTAGTCAGTATGTTTTTTCCCCTTATTAACATGTAACTAACTGTAGAATCAGGTAAAACAGCATGAAAGCTGTTGGTGTTGTTTTGGGGTGGGAATATGCCTTCACTAAAGTACTTGCTCTTTTTCCAGGGATTTTTTAAAACATAGATGTTGATGAGATCTTTATATCATCCGTGGTGCCTGAGTGGTTGTAATACATGGAATGAATAGATTTCCAGCTATTTACCTTTTATTCTGTCTGGATAGACTGATAGGAATGACACACCTGTTTTAAAGATAAGCAGATCTTGATCTGGACCAAAATTTTGAGGCTGTCCCCTCTGGACCTTATGACGATCTAAATTCATGCTGAAGCAGAAGATAGTGGGAGTCCATGTAAGCTACAGTGCCATGGTAGGGCTCATTTAAGCTTTTTCACGTTAGTTTTGTAAGGCTTCAGCTCCAAAAGGGAATTGTTTGTTGGAATTTTTTTTAATTTGTTTTTTTAAAAATTTTTTCCTGTAAGGAAGAAAAAATAGGATTTATGATTATGCTTTTTTTTCCTCCTTTCCTCACACAGAGTACAGCCTTCCCTTGATTCTAAAAGGATTGTTTGCTTAGTTTTGCACTTTGATCTCTCTGCAGAGGGAATGTTAGTGTGTGGGTGCAGCCTGGTTTGAATATTGCCCAGTGGCAACAGTGAGATTGTATTACCTATGATGGGTTAGTTTATATCCTGAAGCTGATAGCAGGTGCTCATCTCTTCAGTTGACAGGTCAGAACCTTGGTTTTCCTGCTGGCTCAGCAGCTGCTATTGAAATGGGTGCTGTGTTGTACCTTTGGGGGTAGAATGAAGAATTTAAGGTTGTCATTTGAGTTACTTCCTTAATACTTTGAATAATTCTTGTCCTTAGAAGATCTTGGGAAAATTCGAAGTCAGATTGGATGTGGCTCTGAGCAAGCTGGTCTGGTTGAAGATGTCTCTCTTCATTGCAGGAAGGTTGGACTGGGTGACATTTAAAGGATCCTTCTCACCCAAACCATTTCAGGACTGGAGGAAAAGGCTGTTTTCCAGCATTCCTACTTTGAACTGCTAATTGTGACAAGGAAGGTAAATGCTAAACTCTGACAAATGCAAACCCTTTGTTGATTGATTCAAATATGTGAATTATTCCCTACCAGACTTCAGCTGAGTGAACTTAAGCAATTTCTTGTAGATCAACTGCTGTATTAGATAACCAAAAACCTGCTTCAGGCAAGTCATAAAAAGATGTTAGCTAGGAAGTGTGACTTTGGACAGGAAAAGCTGTGAGAGATCTGTTCTGTTCCCACAGTTTATGTCTAGGGGGCAAAGAGGAACATGTAAATCTGTAAAGCTCTGCAGCAAGACTCTTCTCTCTGCATCAATCACCAGCACTCCTCAGTTTGTGTGAGGAAGCAGCAATGTTACGTTTGATGCTCTTTTCCATCAAAAGAGAACCAGAAAAATAAAGTGTGTGAGATTGAAATGTGGTTTGGTGTGTGCTGCAGGAGCAGAGCAGGTGTTGAGCTCTGTCCTTGGCTGCACTGCTCCAGGGAGCTGTTTTGCCTTTTTCCTTCGGTTCCAGAGTGTGTCCTTGGCCGCTGCACCTTTATGCTGGGAGCCCCCTTGTGGTTCATTGAGGGCGTGTTTTTACTCTTGCAAATTCTTCTTCTTAATGAAGACAACAAATACATTTCTGTGATCAAACCAGAACTTGTAATTAACTCCATAACTCATAAAGACAATGACAAAAATATGTACAATTCAGTGAAAAGCACAGCAGTTACATGCAAAAGTCACTACACTAGACTAACAAAAATCCTAATTTAAAAAAAGAGATATTGAAAGATATGTCAGTGTAGGGAACAGCATGATTAGGGTAAGTGTAAATTTTGGAGAAACAGTAAAAGGCAAGCTATTTCTTTTTTCTGCAAACTGAAGGATTAAAGGAGTTCTACTGTCTTCAGGAATTGCTGGCCTGCATTTCATTTCTCCTTAATTCTTGGCTACAATTGGCTAGAATTACCACTGGGAGAAATAGCTGGAATAGCTTTCAGGTTTGGAAATCTAAATATTCAAGGATCTGTTTTACTGATGGGTTGTACAGGCTTAAAAAGTTAGGAGGAGGAGTGGTATCAGTGGGGAGCAGGATGGGGTAATCTCCTGTGTTATGGCCACTATGCCTTGCTGCCTGAGGGATTAAAAGTGAAGTTAAGTCTTGGGAGTGGGAAGACTTTGAGAACTCCAGTTACTTCTGCAGATCCTACAGATGGAGAAAAGGGGTGATTATAGTGAGGTGTCTGATATGACCTTGTGATGTCCCTGGATTGAGCTGGGGTTCCTTAGAGGGTTGTGGTAAGGAGTAAGATTTGGACATGTGAATTTTTTGGTGGATTCTGCATGCTGGCAGAGTTGGGAAGCAAGCTGGTGTTGACTTGGCTGGATGGCACTTCTTTCTCTCTTAGCATGTGCAGAGGATTTCTGGAAGTACTTTAGCTACAGTTCGTACTTTTAGTGTCTGTAACTTGATAGCTTCTCTAGTTTGGCTTGGCTCCAGCTCCTTCAGCACATTCAGATGGGGGTGGGATGTTGGTAGAGGTGAATCCTTTCTGTTCCCTTTTGCCGCACAGGACTACACAGGTGAGGGTTGGGGTTGGGAGTTCCAAGCTGCTGTAGACTGAGATATGAGCAGGTGATTCAGGCTCTGGAGGTTTAGAAAAGCCAGCTGCTGGTGGGGACCATGTGCTGCATGTGCTCTGCTGTTTGTATCTGGTTTAGCACAACCAGTTCTTGGAACAGCAGAGCAGTAGCCCAGTACTGTGCTCATTTTTCCCAGTCTTACTCCCTTAGCATTACTTGACTCACATAAATCAGCCTCTGGATGCTGCTGGTGTTTGCTACAGATGATATGTGCTCCTTCGGGACGAAGCTTTGGATGGACTTTCCATTTATTTGTCTCCGAGATGGGCTTCAGGGTTTTGAAGGTGTCTACCCAGACTCCTCTAAATTGGTTGGTAGAGAATGATAATTGCTTTTGTGTCTTTTGCCTCCTCAAATATTTTCTTCCTCTGACTGTCAGAGACTATGGTTGCACTCATTTTAGAAAACACCGATCTGAAAGAAGTTCTCTGTGTGACTGGAATAGGAAAATGTCACTGGTGCTAAACACTGTCTCTTAATTTATGATTCCTTTTTAATTCAATTTTTTTTACTTGAAGCACGATTTAAATGGAAATTATCATAATTTTAAATGGGAATTAAGTTATTGAATGTGTTTGTGGTATGTTTTATCACTCCTAACATACACTTGCTCCCCCTTCTCCCTTTATTTCTCACACAAACCAGTTATTGCTTCCACAAAATCTCTTGTCAATGAGATGTTATTTCAGACTAGTGAGCTCATGGCCGTCTGCTGGCAGAACTCTGCTCTGACTTAATACAAACGAAGGCTGCTGCCAGGATTTTTTGCCTAACAGAGCCTTGAAGGAAGCTCTGTTTTACAGAGTAAGAATTGAGCTGCTGTCAGTGGTGCTTCCAGCAGCCCTGCCTACAAACTTCCCAACTGGCTTTTTGGATGAGCCCATCTTTGTATATGTGGTGCAGATTTAAGGAGGGGGGAATGTGTGTCCAAAGCTAGGCTGGGCCTAAGCAGGAGTTTATTTTCTATACACACCAATTCATTGTGCAGTGATGTTGGTTGATTCTATCTATGGAGAGCCTCAGTCACCCTCAGGTTTGCTCTGTTTCACTAATGCAAGGTGGAGAACTTGTTGCTTGTGGAGTATGCGGATCAGAATCACAGATGACAGCCTGAATAAAGTCAGTATCCCACAGCCATCTGCTGAGGAGAAATGTGCTTAGCGTCTTTTACCGCTCCAGTAGAGTGAGATCTCCAAGGAGAAATGATGGTGTGTTACATCTCCCCGCAGTAATTGCCATCTGATTGAGCTGACCAGGCCCCTGGAGCTCTTGCAGGTGTGTGGCTTGTTGGGTACTGCAAAGACACCTTTGACATAACCCAGAGATTAAGGAAAACATCTGGTTCTAACAGTTTGGACACATAGCTGGACCAAACTTCCAGCCTTTCCTCCTCAGGAGGATGTATTTCTTCCAGGTCTGCTGACCCAATATATGTCTATTTCTTCCAGTTCTCTGCTGGCATAGAAGTAAAGAATATTCTTGGAAGAAACCAAAATAAAGAGCCCAAAACCCCTAGATTTCAGCTCATTAGAACTTGTATTGGGTTACATGATCTGAAGAGGTTAACAGAACTCTTTAAAACAAGAGTTCTACCCAACTGCAGGCACTGATAAATGGGCAGAAGTTTAAGAGCAGAATGATTTCTCAAAGGAGACAGAACCAACCTCTCAGTTTTTCCATGAACTCTTTATTTCATGTATTTAAGAAATACTTCTAGTGGCTGGGTACTTCTGTGATATATCAGCTGTTCCCTTGCAAGCTGACGTTGCACATCAGTTGCTGCTGTTGTGTGGTTTTGAGATGGAGCTGTTGAGGGAATATTTGAAATGCTTCAGAATAAGGATCTGAGATGGTTTCAGATGAAAATATTCTTTTTAAAAAGGTGCTGGGGTTTGGGGTTTTTGTTTGGGGTTTTTTTTTTGTTTAGTTTGGGGTTTGGTGGGGGTTTTTTCAGTAGGTTTTTGGTTTGGGTTGGTTTTGGCAGGGATTTTTGTGTGTTTTTTGTTTTGGCTGGGTTTTTTGAGTCAAGCAGGTGATGGTAAATCTTTGAATTCCATATGGGGCCATTAGCGGATGCTTTGTCTGCACTGTGCAGTAGATCATATTAAATGATCTGTTGAACACCTTTGAATGTAACTGCAAGAAACTTAATTGCTTCAGCAAATAAAGTAAGCCATTAGGCCATCATTTTATCTGCTGTTACATCACATCTCTGTGCAAACCCTGAAGTCTTCAAAGACTGTTGAAGTCTGTTATTTGGTATGCAGGTGCATATTTTGTAGTACATTAGAAGTTATGGCATATTATCTGCTGTTCCCTATGAAATTCTGGGACTGGGGGTAGGATGGTGTTTACCCCATCAGAGGGAGAGCCCGGGACTGGATTCCTGCATGCTCAGCAGAGGTACTGGGGGTTCCTTGAAGCTGGATGTTTTCTGTTCTTTCATTCCTGCCACAGCAATGCCTTGTGCTGAGGTATTCCAAACATTCAGTTTTCCAGCCTTTGAAATTTCTTCAGAGCCCCAGGGAGCTGAAATGTCCAGGCCTGGGAATGCTGCTGGACAAGTGCTGCGATGCGTGCGAGGGCTCCTGGGCCGGAGCATGTCCCTGTCCCCTGAGGGAACAGTCGACTCCAACACCTGCAGATATGCTGGGGTTGGAATGCACTTCATCTCGTGCACTTCATCCTCTGGAATGGAGCTAGCTAAGATGGGAATCTTTCCCATTGGAAAACAACATGGTTAGGAACCATGCTCTGCAGAATAAAAGCACGTGTGCATTTTCTGGGGCTTCCAGTTACCCAGTTTCCTGGGAACTGGCTACTGAAAGACCTAAGTGCCTATTTCCTCTCTTTATCTACATCCAGGCAGCGATGGGGAAAAAAACTGCCTGTCATCAAACTGTGCATTTGTGGTCAGGATTAAACCTTAAAGAGATAAATTGTGCATTTGAGTTCTTCCCCATGCTTCAGTGCTTGGCTCTCCCAGAGATTTGCCTGTTCTCAGTGGGTGCTCTCTGAGATTTGTCACTCTCCAGTGATTGCCCCCTGAAATCCACACAAAGAACAGACCAGCAGAAGAAAAAAATGTAATGTTGTGAAGTGCAGAGGAAGCAGTCCCATCCACCAAGTGTTCCTCTGTTTTCATGATCCCATTTCCTTAGCTGGGGATGGGAAATATACAGCATTACTTATGGAGGTCTGCAGAGCCTTTAGCTTACAAGATTAGAGTTAAGACCTCACTGTTTTTCTTTGTCTTCTCTTTAGCATTGTCAGCCATCAGCACAGCCCCAGTTTTCCATCAGTTTGAGTCCAGTCAGTCTTTTCCAAGAGAGAGTGTGTTCTGACCCTGGCATCTGTAGTATGTCCTGTGTGTTGACCCCACAGCAGCCATGTGTCTAGCACATGTGTATCCATAGGAGAAGCCACGTGGATTTCTGTATCCATGAGTGAAAAATGAGATCACAAATTAAAGAGATTCAGAATCAGACATTTTAGCTAGCCCAAAGTATTTGGAATTTAAAGTAGAAATACTTAGCTTTTAATTTTTTTTCTTCTCTCCAGTACTAGTACTTCAGTGCTTTAAAACTAAACCCTAAAAATCGGGAACCCCATATCCAAAAACCTAGAGCGTTTTTTTTTTTTTTTTTTTTCCAGTACTGGAGGCAAAATACTTGGATGGGGGAAGAGAGAGATTTTGTCTGTGAGTTTTTGAGTGTTTCTTAAAAGCAACACAGAGGAAAAGTTGTTCTTGATATTACCATGGCCACAAATTTACCACTAGTCTGACAAGTACTCTGTGAATGCACTAAGTGAACGGCTCTACAAAAGCTGAATAACTGTAGTTTATTTCAGTGTATATTTTGGAAAGAGTGTTAGCTTATTTTATCATTCCCAGCCCTGACACCCACTCCTATTTTTGTGACTTGTGAAAATTCATTAATCTTTTTGGTTTTGTTTCTCTCTCTGTAAAATGAAGCTATAGTGTTGCCTCAGTGCAAGGTTGAGACCCTTGCTGTGGGTTTTAGGGGCCTCTGGGCATGGCCTCTGCCCTCTGTGATTCACATCACCTCATTCCCAGAGGTACCCTGCAGATGAGTATACTTACCTGTTCAAAGCAACAACACGGCAAAATCTATCTGGAAAAACTTCAGAAGATTTTTAATTGATAAATTTGTTATTTCATCCTACCACAGTGGTGTTTGTTGTGTTTTCCTTCCCCCCTTACTCAGAATCCTGTCAGCATATGAGATTGTCACCTTTTCAGCTGTTTCTTCATCTGAAATGGGATGGACAAAATTACATCCTGGAAAACTCTCTACTTCATCTGTAAAGGTTGAATATATTTTTCCCTGCTTGGCTGCAGTGGTTGTTTTTCTATTCTCTTAATTATGTATAAAACATTTTCAGCCATTTGCCAGCAAATATGACATAATCCATTTATTTTCAAGTGGTGTACCATTCCATGCAATTCAGAGAACCTCTGTCTTCAAGGGTTACTGGCTACTTGAGGAAAATTAGGCCAAAATTACGAAGTCTCAAGTTCCATGCTGGCTTCAGCAAAGTCTAACTCTAAAATAACCCACTGATGACTGTAAGTGTTAGTTTAGTGTTGTGAAAGCAAAGATTGGCATAAATTCCTTTATGCCAAAGGAAAAGTTTGCCAGGGAGAGAGTAATGTAACCTGCTGTGTTTGTGTGCTGTGAATTTGCAGTGGAGGTCTGATGTTGTTAAATACTCTGTGTTGTAGGTGAGTCTGGTAGGTTCACAGGGATTATGCTTTAGTTATTAAACTGCTGATTCTGAGAGGGAAGAGCCGGTTGGATCTGCAGTGTTGACAGTTTAGTTCTGCTTTTTTGTTGCTGGTTCCTTGATCCCAGGATGTGGGAGGTTAAATGAGTTTTGTATTTCTGTCTGGGTTACTTTTCCTGGGTGTTCTCTGAAGTTCTGATGATCCTCAAAATGGGAAAAATATGATATTTCTGAGTCTGTGACTAACTCAGGTGCTTTATCTTCTGGCTGTGCCACTTTGTGGAGTGTGAGTGGAACAAACTGTGCACAGCCCTGCCTGGTGCCTCGCACAGCCTCTGTGTGCTTGGGTGGTGGGGGGACCATGCTTCGTGCAGGTGGTGAAGAGGAGGGTCTGTAAATTGCCTGGAAGATGGACACAGAGGGAAGGTCAGGCCCCAAATGTCAAACTCAGTTTAACAGTGCAGTGAAGATGTGATGTGGTGAAGGGCCTGAGCTTCCTGGAAGCATTGAAGTGCTTGGAAGTGGGTTCTGAATTAATTAAGTCCACGGAGAGGGCATGAGTAAATCCCTGAAGTCTGAGTGGTGAGTGCAGTGTTATGTAAGATCACAGAAAGTGACCTCAGAGCTCATCTAGGCCCACCCCCTGCCAGGGATGGGGACACCTTCCACTATCTCAGGTTTCTCCAAGCCCTGTCCAACCTGGCTTTGGACACTTCCAGGGATCCAGGGGCAGCCACAGCTTCTCTGGGCACCCTGTGCCAGGGCCTCCCCACCCTCACAGGGAACAATTCCTTCCCAACATCCCATCTAACCCTGCCCCCTGGCAATGGGAAGCCATTCCCTGTGTCCTGTTGTTCCAGGCCCTTGTCCAAAGTCGTTGTCCAGCTATTTTGTAGGTGTGCTCCACAAGAATGACAGCCTGGCTCCCAGATTGTCTCCTCCGATGGTTATCCTTCGAAGAAAGCCTCTTCCCTGCTGTAGAGGTGAAAGCTCTGCAGCCATTTGCCATTTTATCTTCAGAGACAATGGCCAACCAGTTGGAACCATGCTGAGCGTTTGATTTATGTCTAGTTTTCTTGCATTACCTTTTCTGTATGGTTCTTTTTAATGTTAATGCAAACTGTAAAGCTGGTGCATGTGCCTTGACTTAAAGACAGGTTGTCCTGACCTGCACTCATCATCTCTTTCCATTTCCTGACCATATGGCAGGCAGCAGCATCATGGGATATGTGTTTTGTGGATAATATTAGCTTCCTTCAGGCTCCCACCAGCAGCAGCACCTTGGATGTCTTTGGATGAACTTGGAGAGAGTGTGGGTGGATTTCATGCCTCTATTTCTGGAAGCATCTGGTACATGGCTGTCTTCTGCTACTGTGTTTGGAAGTTACTTCACTTGTTTTTGATACTGGGGGTCAGATTGAAAAGTGGTTTTAAAGCAGAAACTCTTCTCCTTTGCTGGAGAGAGGTGTTCGCCCTGTGAATTCTTGGAAGGCCAGGTTGATGGGGCTTTGGAGCAAGCTGGGCTAGTGGAAGGTGTCTCTGCCCACAGCAGGAGGTGGGACTGGGTGGGCTTTAAGGCCCCTTCCAACCTAAGCCATTTAGGATTCTCTGGTTTCCCATCAGCCACAAACATGAGTGATTTAAGAAGGAACCTCAGCAGGTGACAATGTTCAGTGGGATCAACAATGCAAATCTCTTACTGGCTGAGATGTGACTTGCCTGTGAGATGGCACCTGGAGCCCGTTTTGGAGGTTAGGATCCATGTCTGAGCTGTGGAGCTGTGCTCTCCCCAGCATTCTCCAGGAGCTCTTGGACCTGGATTTCTCCTGGTTTCTGCCAGTGTGTTCTTGCTTCTTTGCTCTTGGCCCACAGGCTGGCTGGGGTGCCCAGGACTGCTGGGCTGCGTGGTGAGGGGTCAGGCTGGCCATGGACAGATCAGTCCCACTCCTTGCCTTACCTCATGCTGTGCTCTAGGAAAAGCCTTAAATCATAGAACCATTAAGATTGGCAAAGACTTAATGGACACGGTGGTGTGGCTATAAAAGTGAGCATAACCTTTCCCTTGCCTGCAAACTGATTCCTGCAGAAACACAATCACAGAATATAATTGCAGAATACCTTGAGTTGGAAGAGACCCATAAGGGTCACGGAGTCCCAATCCCTGCTCCTCACAATGTTACCTAAAACTAGACTGTGTGGCAAAGACCTTCACTGAAAACCTCCTTGAACTCAGACAGGGTTGGTGACATGACTTCCCTGGGGAGCCTGATTCACTGACGCTCCTCTGAGTGAACTATATTTTTTTGCTAACTGTCCAACCTGACATTTTCTCATATCCTTCACTGGTCACTAGAGAAAGGAGTTTCCGTCCTTGGAAACATTCAAAAGCCATCCAGACACGATTCTGGCAGCCTAGCCTTGGTGGCCCTGCTAGAGGAAGGGGGGCATGATAACGTCCAGAGGTTCTTTCTGTGATTCTTTTCTTGTGGGGCTGAATTACCAGTCCAGGACATCATGTTAGAAAGCCCCTGTGCAACAGTGGGGTTGGCTGCCCCTTGGGCTTGGAAGAGGGGGTGCTCCAGCAGCAGGAGAAAGGCCAGCCTGTCTGCAGGCTTGCTGTGATCTAGGGTAGTCCCTTGAGAGATACAAGATGTAGAACATGGCAGCTCTTCTCCCCATGAAGAATTTGTTACAGCTACTTGGTTGACTTTTCTTGCTGTACTTCCTGACTGTATTTTGAAAGCAGATTCTGTGCTCAAGTTTTTCATCCCCAAGGTAACTGACTTGCTTATACAGAAGCTGTAGAAGAAGCAATCAAAAAATTTACTTCTGTTTCTGTTCCTCTATGTCTGTTATAAACACCTTGAGATTTTATCATCCTTGACATTGCCCAGTTTTCCTGCAAGCAGTGAGTAATTCACAGCCCGCTGAGGAGAGCAACAGTGTTTATGATGAGCCTGTGTCAGCTTTGGCCCTGTTATCTTGCTCTGTAAGAATAAACTGAAGTTATTCTTGGTGGCTAAAGCTCTGAGAGTTTCTGGGTGCACAGGCAGCTCATTGTGCTGCTTGCTGAGACAGTGCTGGGGATCACACAGTGAGTTTTTAGCAGGCGGTCTTGATCCTAGGGAAGCTTTTTGGCTCTGACCCTTGCAGCAGCAGTGAAAGGGGAATGGTATTCCACCAGCTGAGCGTAAACCCAACATGTTTTTCCTGTGCAGCATAGCAAACTTTGACTTGGGTATGATACATTTTTTTATTACTTTTCACAAGCAAACTAGAAATAGTTCACAGACATCTGCTGATCACAATTTGAAAACTACTGTTCTTAAGCTACCCTGAGGTAGAAGACTTTGGAAAAAGTCTTGCTGACTTTGTCTGCTTCTGTAATCACAGAATCACAGAAGGGTTTGGGTTGAAACACACCTTTAAGCCCATCCAGTCCCATCCCCTGCCATGGGCAGGGACATCTTCCACTAGTCCAGGTTGCTCCAAAACCCCTCCAGCCTGGCCTTGGACACTTTCAGGGATGGGGCAGCCACAACTCTGGGCAGCATTGGTAAGTAAGATACCTGGTACAACACACCCTGAGGGTAATCAGCTCTAGGGGCAGGGATGGAATTATCCTTCCTTACTGAGCTTAGGTTGGTCTGTGTTCTGTATTATCTGTTCCTGGTGGGAGCATTGCAGATCCTTGGGATGGAAAAAGTTTCCCTGCATAAGCAGTGAAAAAAAGCTTGAGTTGTTGTAACTGCTTTTGCCTGTGCAAGGCAAGTCTGGAGCTCTCTCTCGGGGTCCAAACCTTTAAATTTGGCATATCTTCCTGTGTGAGAGCATGGCAGAAAGAGATGTTAGATTGACAGCAACCCTGTGCATGTTGATGGCGGCACTGGGATTTCTCCATGTGTCTCTAACAATCCACTCATCTGGCACATGCTCCTGCTTCAGCCCTCTCCATGCCCAGACAGTGCGTCCTTTCATGGAGAAATGCAGAGTCATATTTCTGAGTGCAAATTAGCCAGGGGATTGTTAGTAGTGTGGGCTTGGCCAAGCTCACTTCTGTGAGTGGCTCCGGTGCTGGAGCAGGAAAGGTGTGTGTGCTGCCAGCAGACAGGGGAGCCTAGGGCTGGCCCCCTGCTCTCCCCACAGGGCCAGGAGTCCTGCAGCCAAATCTCCTCCAGTTTGACTCACTGCCTCTCACAATTAGACTTTTCCATAGGGTGGTGCATCAGGAATGTAATGCTTTGCACTGGGCTCATTGTCCTGTGTGCCCCAGGAGTGCTAAGGAACTGTCCCAGCCTGCTGGGATGCTCCTGGGATGCACTGCTGGTATTGCACTGGGTGACTGTGGTGAGGCTGCTGCAATAGGGCAGCCCCAAGCTTGGGACCCTGTCTGAGTCCAGGCCTTCTTCCTGGCTCTAACTCCCCTTTTCCAGGCCTTTGTGAGCAAGGGCATATTGTTATCCTGGTGAAATGGATGTGTACCGGTGGGGCACATGTGGGCCTCAGCTTTCTCTGACTGTATAGCTCACAAGGGCAGGGGAGGATCTCTTCACTCCCTCTGACCAGTGACAGGAGTTGAGGAAATGGCTGGAGCTGTGCCAGGGCAGGGTCAGGCTGCAGCTCAGGGAAAGGTTCTCCCCAGAGGGTGGTGGACACTGCCCAGGCTCCCCAGGGAATGGGCACAGCCCCAAGGCTCTCAGGGATGCACAGGGTGGGATTGTTGGGATGCCTGTGAAGGGATAGGGTTGGACAGGACGATCCCAAGGGTCCCTTCAAACTCAGCATATTCTGTGTTATCAAAGGAGCCTTCTTGGAGGTGCCACAGTCAGCTCTGCAGGTCTAGCATAGATTCCTGCAACATGACTGCAAAGCCTGTAAAGGTGGCATTTTTTATGCTGTTATTTAGAGAGCATATCTCTGGATACACACATCCAGCCCTGCTGAGCTGGAAGGTGTCTCGCAGCATTTGTGCCACATTTTTTCAGGAATTGTCACACATTCACCGAATGCTTTACTGTCGAGGTTTCCATCAGGACGTCTCTGTGCACCTGAGTATGTAGGCAGGTAGCAGCCTGCTGGAGACAGCTCTGGAGGGCTTGCTGCTCTTGTCCTGTCGACAGTCCTGTTCAGCCTGCAGCAACAGCAAAGGAATTCCTGATCCACTGGAGAAGCACAGAGTGTGGATGGAGCTCAGCCCTGAGTTCAGAGCTGACCTCAAACAGACCTGTTGGGGTGCAGTCCTGTTGCAGGGTATGTACAGGGATGTTGTTGAAAGCCTTCTAACAAAAATTGTAAATTTGTAAATTAATTAATTGTAAATTTATTGTAAATTAATTTGTAAATTAAAATTGTAAATCTTCTGGTGAGCTGGAGGCAGGTGAGCTGTGTTCTGAAGAGGAACAGCTGTGTGCTGCAGGGGAAAAAAGTCTGTGTTTCGTTGACCATCAAGCTGCAGATAAAGTTTGAAAGTTCCAGGGAGTCTGATATAAAAATATGGAATAGTGTTGGTCTGCAACTGTTTAACTTTGAGCATCTCCTACCCTTCTAAACATAGTCATTTTTCTCTCTCCAGAGGCAAAATCCTTTTGGCTAGCCAAGCATCCTTGCCACTTTGTGAGAAGAGCAGTTTATGGCCTGTTTCTCTACTCCATATGCTTTTGGACTTCTCCAAATGCTAAATTTGGGGTTCATCTCAGAGAACACTGTTGCTGGCACTCATTGAGCTCTTCTTCTTGTTCTTTTATTCTGTTATTTTAGGTTTGTGATGGCCTTAAAGAAAAGCTGTCTGACAACTTTTGTGAAGAATGGCTTTATTGTTGCCTATCAGCAAAATTTTCACATGAAAGGGTCAGTTACTATGTAAAGCTCTCCAGTGTCACATCCTGGAGACCCTGCCAGTTTCCAGATGACAGAGCAAATTCTCAGTTGGTAAAAGAAGTTCTTTGCACCAGAATTAGCTGGTGTGTTTCTTATTGCTGCTGGAACTCCTAATTAATGATGTGAAATAAAATATTCAGTTTTTGTTCCCTAATTTCTTCTATTGTTTCTTTCAGCCAGCATTGGACAAGAGATGAAGAGTCACTTGGTTTTAGTCATTTAGTTAGACAGTATTCCAGCAAGAATGTGTTTCTGTGTGTTGGGATTCCTTTTAGTCTTGTAGGATGTTATGAATGAAAACCAATTTGTAATGTAGTCGTATTTCATATTTTAAGTCAGGAGTTGTTTAAAGTGTCTTGCCTGGAAGGGTAAGACATATGTAACTGTATTCTTATACAGTTGGGGAGAATGGAACATACCAGCCTCACCCACATAACTTGGTTATGTTTTGGTTATGTTCAACTAATCCTGTTTGTCTTTAGATGAGGATTGGAGCAAGCTGGGCTAGTAGAAAGTGTTCCTGCCCATGGCAGGGGGTGGGATGGGATGAGCTCAAGGTCCCTTCGAACCCAAACAGTTCAATGGTTCTGTGATTCTGTGCAGAACTGGTGAAAGCTCTTGTTGGGTGGTGTGGGACAGGGAGGCAAGCACTGGGTGCTTGCTGGTACTTGTAGGGCAAGCTTCTGACTTTTTCCCAGGGGGAGAAAAAAAAATCCCATAAATTAAAACAGTAAGCTACTAAAGGATTTGGGTCTGTGTTTCTCTCCCTGCTGGGTCTCTGGTGGTCCTTGGTGTGAGTGTTCTCAGCAGGAGTGAGGCATGCTCTGGGACCTTTGCACTTCTCTATCTGCAGGCTTGGCGCAGAGACCAGAGCTCTTCAGGTGTTTCTGTTTTGGGGGACCCTTGGCAGTGTGGTACAGGCCCATATTCAGTGTGACCATGGAAAAATCAGTAGTGCTGAGCACCTAAATATGAAATCCATCCATTTTTTTTTTGTTAGCAGAGACAGGAATATTTCTAAATCCCAGTGTTCCTGCCCAGTGGCTTACACACTTGCATTAATCTCAAACAGCTGCATCAGCTGGTGTCTGAGTTAGTTGCTGGGATTAAGCTGTCCTTTCAGAAATTACACAACTGTTGCAATTAATTCCTCCTTTGAACAATTGATTTCAGAGGCCAGTCTCCACCCTGATCCTGCATGTATGGGATTTCCTGGGCTTCCCTTAGGGGACTTGTTTCCTTGAAGCCAAGTCTACTTGGAAATATTCACAAGATGCAGCTGGTTTTTTGTTTCTTTAAAGCTTAACAGCAGGGTGAGCACAGGGAGAACTAAAACAGAACAGAGAGAGGACTTGGGATTGAAGCAGCAGGAACCTCCTCTGCATTGTGAGAGAATTCCCATTGCATGGATGCCAGGGAAGCTGTTACACACAGATTTTTTTGACTTTTGGCATGAGGGAGCTATAAGGGTTGATTTAGGTGAGATTTAAGGAAAAGTTTTATTTTACAATGAGGGTGGTAAGGCCTTGGCACAGGTTGCCCAGAGAAGCTGTGCTGCTTCTGGATCCCTGGAAGCATTCAAGGATCAAGGTAGACCGGGCTTTGAGCAACTTGGGATCATGGAAGGTGGCCCTGCCCATGGAAGGAGGTGGAATGGGATGGGCTTTAAGGTCCCTTCCAACCCAAATCATTCTGGGATTCCATGATTCTGTCATGGGGAGTGAGGGCCAAGAAAGGGAGTGATTTCTTGAGGTAGCATGGAAAGAGCAAAGATCCTGGTGTGTGCAGAAGTATGTACACATGTACATCTGTGAGTCATTCACTTGGACTTGGAAGACCACTGAAGGTTTTAAAATCAGTGCTGCTGCCAGCAAAATTCATTATCCACAGCTGCTGAAGGGCATGGGGAAGGAGGTAGAGGGGAGCCCTGTGTGCTGCATTCCTGTGCTGTGAGGTCCTGTTCTTGTACAGCTGCCCAGCCTGGGAGCAGCGCTGCTCGCGTTGCTGATTGCTCCCACGCAGCTCCCTGCCACCCATTTGGGCCCAGATGGCTTAGGGACCAAGTTAAAATTAAAAAAAAAAAAAAAAAGAAGGTACTTCCAAAAGTCTGTCCTTAATTAAGAAAACCCTAAAACAAATGCCAAGTCCCTACAAAGCCAAAAAGTCTTATACATACATTAGAATTTTGGGAACTTATTTAAGTGCTTAAAGAGTTCTTTAAACTTGGGCTGAATGTTCAGGCTCTATTAATGAAGTGTGTGAGCATAATTGTGCTAAAATAAGTGATTTAGATGGTTTAGATCTATCCAGAGTCTCTGGACTACATTGTTGGGAGCTGTCTCAGGGCATGTTATCCCTGAGCCCATTGGATCCTGTGGGAGATTTGAGATACCAAGTCTCAAATTCACAGATGTGAGGTAGGGCTGGCAGACCTGAAGAAGAAAATAATTTATTACCTGAGTCTTGTCTCTGCTGGATGAGCAGGAAGCATAGCTGCCTGTTGGTGGAGGAGTGTTTGGAAAGTTACAGGGAGCCCTGCTTGGTTTGTTGTTTTTTTGAGAAGATCCTGGGCAGGAGAACACAGAGTAGTTGCAGTAACTCCATTTAAAATCATACAATAGGCTAATCAAATGGTTTGGGTTGGAAGGGACCTTAAGGCTCATCTTGTTCCACCCCCCTGCCATGGGCAAGGGCACCTTCCACTAGCCCAAGTTGCTCCAAGCCCTGTCCAGCCTGGCCTTGGGTACTGCCAGGGACTTGATACGTAGTAAAAACAGACATTTTCACAGCCGAAATTAAATCCCCCATACTGTGCTTCAGAAGTGTTTTGCTTCTGTCTTGTTTTGAGTTTTTTCCTTCCTCTTTAGGATCCATCCCTTCTCTTCCAGTCTCTTCTAGCTACGCTATTTTCTAGCCAAAGTAGTTCATCCCTAGCTCGCAGTGGAAACTGCTGCTTCATGGGGGTTTATATTTTGACTTGGTTTTCTAAGCCTGGCAGCTTTCAGACAAAAAGAGCAGGGAGAAATGACTCGTCTGTTACTTTATTTACTGCTTGTTTTGGGAAATCTAAATCCAAATTTATGTTTGACTCATATTAGGGCTCTGTGGCTGGACTCTGCTTTTTCAGTTATTTTTGGCCGAGCCGATCTCACACCCAGTATGAGCAGGGCAGCCTGGGTGACAGGAGCTCAGCTACACTCATACTAGGAGCTCTTAGGGCTGCCTCAAGGGACTGAAAGCCAAAAGCTTTTATGCAGGATCTAAACAATTCAGAGGTTAAAACTCCTATCCTCTGCTCTCTTCATTGTGTGTCATTAGTGTTGTGGTAAAAACCATGGGACTGCTGGAGTATATTATTAATAGTGACTGGATGTATTGGTGTGGATTTTTCCAGTGCTCTGGGGTCTGAAATCCCTGGAGTCTCCCCAGAGCACTGGGGGAAGCAAGCCCACATGCAGTGCCTGTTGCTGCTGACTCTGCTCAGAAGGTGCTCAGGAAGATGCTGAATACTGCTCTAAGGGCTGAGCTTTGTCCTAGAATATTTGAGCACCTCTGTTAGCCCAAATTCAGGAACAGAGCACACAGAAATATGCTTCCTCCATCACTTTGGTGTGAGCTGTAACCCCTCTCTGAATGTTTTATTGCTGCATAGCTCTCAGAAAAATGGCCAAGATAAGGTACTGGTGCTTTTGTCACCAGTTTCTGTGTTACAGTTGATAGGAATGATCTATGAAAAGGCTTCCCATTGACTTTGGGCTTCACTTTGGAGGAGACCCTGTGGATTTAGGGCACATGTTCAACCTATGGCCCTTGCTTCAGTGGAACTCAATATTGGAGCACATCCCATAGCAAGACTTGTGGGTGAATTGAATCCCTGGCTGCAGGCAGAGAGGAACCAAGGGAGACAGTTAAAATGGATATCCCTGGGGCTCCCTGGAATTTCGTTGCATTCGCAGCTTAGTTCTGCAATGTCTGGAAGCAGCAGGAGCCCTGGAAGACCAAGTGCATCTTCTTCCTGTTGCATTTTCAATGCAACCCCAGCATGAGCAGCCTCCTGACCACTGCCACCCTTTACATGTTCTCAGTGAAGTGATGGGAAGGGCCCACTCAAACCTGGGTGTCCAGATTTGGCTCTCACAGCCATAAAGGGAGAACCCAGTACCCTCCTCAAGCCCAGCAGTCTTCAAAACACTGACAGAAAGGGAAATGAGCCTCCTTACAGCTTTTGTTTTCAAAAGCTGGCTTCTTTCAGTCCTGACTCAGCTCTGCACTGCTTGAAAGTGAAGCACTGACCCCTGTTTGAAGGTGTCCCTCCCACCCTGTTTGCTGAAGGGAGAAGGTGGTAAATGCTAAATTCAGTAGGAAAATTACTGTGGGGCCCTGGCTGTGGAGTTTGCCTCAGCTCGTGTCACAGCATAACCCCGTACTCTGACAAGCCAGCGGCACACAGGATGCATTTTGTCCTCTAGTATTTTTCCTATGCAGATGGTGAAGGTGAAAATTTTCTCTTCTGAACCAGTTCCTGAGGTAAATGAATTAAATAGCTTGGGAGAACAGGCCAGAGTGTGAAGAAGTGAAAAAGGGAGATTGTTACTTTTAATTCCCTTTTTGGGGAGGAAAAGAGAAGAACAACCATCAAAGCATAAATTAGCTCCCCTTGCAAACGTAATTTGAGGAGACATTATCAAGCTAAAAATATGAGCAGTCTGTAAAAGGAGCTGTTTTCTGTATATGCTGCTACTCACGTTACTTAATTAAAACAGGAGGTGCTTAATGTCCTGCTTTGATTTTCCACTGTGCACGATCCATGAGTTTTTTTGGGAGGGGGTACTTTGCTGAGCATTAACAATGAGGGCTTGTGTCCATGGTATGAGTCCTGGTTAAAGCCAAAGTAAATATTGAAGTGGTTGTAGTTCTGTCGACATAAGCCCCTATACGAACGTTCTCACTCAATCTTTTCAAAACTTTGACTTCTGTTTATTAGAAATGGGTTTAAATCTGAGTGGAAAAAGCTGCCATGTTACTGGAATAGAGGTGTCCATCTGGAGGTATGTTCTGGTCTATTAATTAAACTTTCTTTTCTGAAAAGACTGTGAGGAATTAGAATTTTTTTCCTCCATATTTTTCCTGGTTGTATTGCACAGGCTTTAGGTTGTAAATCTTGTAGGGGATCTTTTTTTTAAAATTAAATCCTAGATGTTTTTAATCAACTCTTGAAAAGTCTTAGAACCAGGATTTGAACCTGGTGCCAGGTCAACAATATTGCTGATAGACCCACACACAGATAATGGTGCTGTGCTTACCAACTTGCTTTCAGAAAATACACCCAAAAACCCAGGCACTGCCTTCGTCTAAGGGCCATGTGGACAATCAATGCTCCTGATGAGCTGAGTGGAGCTGGGTTACAGTGATCCACTCTTTGTCCTGTCAAGTGCAGATCGTGGACCAGTAAGGATGAGGGGATGGAATAAAACCACTTTTCCAGGACAGGGAAGTGGGCAGAGGTGATAACATCTCTTCTGTGACGTGTTCTCACCAACAAACTGAAGTCTTAGCTATGTACTTGGCTTCTTGGAATGCTATAGAGTGCTACAGAATGCTACAGAAGAAGTGTTTATAATGTGGAGTGTCCTGATGTGCCTCTCAGGGCTTGAGGAACTCTTGCTCCCTATGAGAAGTCCTGCTGACATTTTAATTATCTTGTTTTTCTTGTGCGGAAAAGAAGTTGTCATTTAAATATTTTTTTAAATTAAAAAAAAAAAAAAAAAAAAAAAAGGAAAAATAAAGTATGTGCCTGTTTTTCCACACAGTGCAATTGCAAACACCAGAGCTGCTATTTTTTTCTGGTGGAAAAGATGGACTGGTTCAGATATTACAAAAGGAGTCAGTGCTGTGATGCTGTTTGATCTTTAATTATTCTGTAACTAATAGTGATAATTGCTTTTCTAATGGCTTGGGCTGTTTGGGTTTTTTGGGAGGTTGGTTTGGTTTGAGTCTGTTTTGTTGGGCTTTTTGAGCTCAAAGCTGGAAGAACAAAGGTTTGCCAAACTGCTAGTCATACGGGTGTGTTTCATTCAGGGTGGAACAGACTTTATTGCCTTTGAGGACTTTTGGGCTTAGAAATGCTGCTGGGTGGATAGTCCTGGAGAGAGCTGGCCCTCCTTTGTGCCAGAGCCTTGGCTGATCCATGTCTTCGAAAGGTCTGCTGGGATGTGAATTTACCTTCCATGTATCACCATGAAGCCTGGGCACTAAAGTCATAGAATCATGGAGTGGTTTGGGTTGGAAAATTCTATTTTCTTCCAGCAGATTCCATGTAGGTAGATCTAGAAATCCCTTCAGCTCCCATTTGCTCATCTTGCTTCTGGCTGGAGGATGATGGCTGATGGTGTCATCCAGGGTGAATTTTGTCAAGGGCCTGCTGCCCCACCAGGAGCAGGATGGAGCACTCCAAGTGTGATGGGAAGAGCATCCTTATTCCCCCTTGTTGTGCTTTGGGAGGCTGAGGTCTTCCTCTAACTCACCAATCACTGTCATTCAGCTTCAAGGTTTCTTCTTCAAGTCAGAGATTTGGGCTTTGTGAAGCAACTCTGAGCAGCTAAGGAAACAGCTTTCCATCATGGTGATCCTTTTCTTGGAGGTTGAATGACTCAACATGTTCATGTTGTCTCAGAAATTTGTGTTTTGTTTGAGAGCTCTGGGTTTCTATTGCAGAGCCCTGCAAGCAGCTCCCTATCTAAAACATTTTGGGCTTCTGTGTGCACAAAGTTGAATGGAGAAGGATCTCCTGGCTGAGATGGGAGCAGCCAACATAAAAGTGAGATTAGTTTGACATGTATGCAGCTGAAGCTTCCTCTTTCCCTGCCCAGACTCCAGCAAATCCCTTCATATGTCCCCACTGATGCTGTGTGAGGTTAGAAGGACTGGGATGAGGTTAGAAAGAAGGGGATGAGGCTTGCTGAGGGAAAGAGGTGCATGGACCTGTGTCTGTGAGAGCTGTGTGCTTGCTTTAGAGGGTCTCCATGGTCCGTAAGGCTGATCTGGTCCTGGAGAAGAGGATGTTGTGGGAAGCTGCGACATTCCCCAGGGTGGCCACCGTCGTCTGTGCCTCGTTGGTGTGATGGCAAATTGCATTGTAGCCCCAGTGCCACCTTCCTGGTGCCACTGCAGCTCCAGTGATCACCATGAACATGGAGCCATTTCCCCAGTTCTCTGGTATTTTAGGAATTCTGGAGCTGTTCGCTGACCGTGCAGCTGGAACGTGGGAGGAAAGCAGAGTGAGTTCTGTGAAACACCTTGGTGGCTGTGGGAGCCCAAGGCTGTGTGTGAAAATGGGTTCCAGGGGACAAGCTTCATCCATAAAACACATGGAGCAAGCTGAACTTAATACCAAGTCAGCACTGCAACTGTTTTAGTCCAGTTCAAACGTCATTGCAAACTAATCTGCAGGCAGCATAAAGCCAGGGTGTTGGTCAAAAGCAAACCCTGAAGCTATGACTAAGCCTAGCCTTGCTCTGTCATAGGAGAGCAGTTAATGACACAGGAACCAGCCTCTAACACTTGCTGAACTTTCACTATTTATTGTTTCAATGGACATGAATAAATATTCAACAAATAAGCCTCCTGGCCTTAAGTGATTGTGGTGTTCTGATTATAAATAAACTGAAAATCCAAGTTCTTGGTTCTTTTTTACTTTAAAGCAGGCTAGACCCCATGGGAATGGTATGTTCCTGCTGCACATACTGAAAAGGGTTCATGTCCTGGTTTTCATCTGTAGGGTCATGTGGTGATTTGGAGTGGAGGTATTTTCCTGAAATAGCTTTGGAGTAGTTGTAGGGTTTGGGATGTGGCTTCTTCCTCCATGTCCTCCCTTGGCTACAGGGAGCTCTGGCTTTAGGTAAGGTGGAGGATGTTCTGGGAAGTGCCTTTGGGTCTCTGGAGCTGGAGGATGAAACAAGAAATGTATAACAGTTGAGGGGAGCTTCCAGCAACCTCCCCTCAGTGATGTGTTTCACACTTTCTTTACTGTCTACACCAGACCTTGTTGGGACTATTTATACTCACAGCGCAATATGAAGGGATTGTAAATTCCCAGTGGAACTTTCTGAGCTGTGCACTGCCACAGAACTGTGCTTTCCTGCCTATTCCAGCTAGGAAAAATGAGCAGCTCTTTCAGTGGCAGGAGTTTGTGGTGGGATCTGACACAGCCTCATGGTGGGTGTGCAAAGCCAGGGAAAGCAGCTGGGGAGGAGCAGCTGGGATGGGACTTGGCTCACTCATCCTGTGACCTGAAGGCTTGAGCATCCCAGGCAGAGAGCAGTGTGTGGCCCCTGTGGGAGCATTTCCATGGCATTGCTGTCAGGGATGTGAATGTGTGCCTCCTGTTCCAGACTGTTCAGCTCAACCCTAAGGGGAAAAAAACGTTCTTCAGCTAGCACTGTGTCCCTTCCCTCCACTAATGACACATTTTGTTGTTCGTTTCAGTTATTAAATGGTTCTTATGTCAACCCACAGGCTTTGTTCCCTTCCCTTTCCACAGTGGTGGTACTCAGTTGCCAACTGGGGTTAAACCTCTACTGCATGTCTTGTCTTTTTTGGTGGCTGGATTGGAGAAGAGCACTCCATGGTAGAGCATGGATTTAGGCAAAGTCACAAACCTGCTGCTAACATGCTTCCTTTGCTCTTGCTTTGTCAGGGCAGCCACTGACCACAACATTGACAACACCACAGCAATCCTCAGGGAGTGGCTGAAGAATGTGCAGCACCTGTACCACGATGTGGAGTGGAGGCCCATGGAGGAACCACCGTGAGTACCTGAGAGGGCTCTTGGCTGCACAGCCCAAATTCCTGAGGTTTTCTGCTTCCAAACCAGGAGTTGTACTAAATGTCCAAGTGTTAAAATGTGGATTATTTGCTCTCTGGAGTCTGTCCCATTAAAACTGTGTTCCTAGGGAAAAGGGTGAGATAAGGTCTCTGTAGAAAGGTCTCTGACTTCAGTGAAGCACCTAGTGGAGGATTTTGTGTAAGAAAGTGTTTTCCATTCAGTTACTTAGCATCTGTAGCTGCTCACTTGCATGGTAAACAAATTACATCAAGAGCTACAAGGAACTAAAATTATTCTTTATTTTCAAGGAAGCAGAGAAATTATAGCCCATTCCTTAGTATCTATGAAAGCTCTGAGAAATAGTCAGTGAGTGCTGAGCCAGAGAACTAGATTTAATTCCACGTATTATGCCTTTGCATGATTTGCAGGACCATTGCTTCAAAATATGGTGTGTTGGGTTTTTATTACTTTAATTTTTATTTATTTTTAAGATCAGCTGTTCCTGGGTTTGTTTTTTTTTTCAGTTTCTTCCATCAAGGAAAATTACATCAGTTTCCGTTTCCTTTAGGCTTGCTTTTATATTCGAGTTCCTCACTGCAGCGATGGGGAATTTGTGGTACAAGCCTCCAGAGAGTGCTGGGTTTATTGACATTTTTAATCCTGTCATTTGAAATGAGTTTTCTTCATCCTGCAAACTTTGCTTAAGTTCTGCAACAAGCTTTTGAAATTCTTAGCTCCTTCCCTGACTTATGCTGGCACTGTTTCAAAGTCCTGGATTTTTATTCCTCATTGGGATCTGCCCCCGGGTTCCCTTCCACCTTTGTTAAAAAGCCATTGCTTTTGGAGCTGATCCTGGAGGCAGAGCCATGGGTGTGACTTTGCTGCCATGCTTGTAAGGCCGGGTGTTGGGAGATTGAGGAGCTGTGCCCGGGATGTGTTAACAGTTCCTAATAATGCCCGGGGGAGGCCAGGCTGCCTCCATCCCCACAGCCCAGCTCTGCTGGTCCTGTGGGGCTGAGGGAGCTGGACTGGCAGGCTAGCAGAGGGCACAGGGTTTGTCCCCCAGGTCAGGCGGGGTCAGCGAGCTGCAGGTCACTTTGGAGGGGTCCCCTCTCTGCTGCTGCAGCACCTTCTGCATTGGATGGTGCTGCTTTGCTGGGTCTTCAGAAGACTGCTTGTTCTCTGGTGCTTTCTGTGCTCCTGCCAGCACAGAACTTGGAATTATTCTCCCTCAAAACCTCTCCTGGGTTGCCTGAGGTGACTTTAGTGCTGTTTTGCTTTCATAATGAAGGCAGCAATAGAACTCTTTTCTTCTTCTTCTTCTCTTTCTCTCCTCTTTTCTTCCTCTTTTCTCTTCTCCTCTTTTCTTCTTCTCCTCTTTCTTCTTCTCCTCTTTTCTTCTTCTCCTCTTTTCTTCTTCTCCTCTTTTCTTCTTCTCCTCTTTTCTTCTTCTCCTCTTTTCTTCTTCTCCTCTTTTCTTCTTCTCCTCTTTTCTTCTTCTCCTCTTTTCTTCTTCTCCTCTTTTCTTCTTCTCCTCTTTTCTTCTTCTCCTCTTTTCTTCTTCTCCTCTTTTCTTCTTCTTCTCTTTTCTTCTTCTTCTCTTTTCTTCCCATCCTTCCCCCCCTTTCTCCCTTTTTTTCCCCTCTTTTTCCTTTTTTCAGTGTAATAAAGCCCAGACATAAGTGCTTTCTTTTTTGTTTCCAGGTCTTACCCAGAAGAAATAGGGCCAAAGCATTGGCCCATCTCCCGATTCACTCACGTGATGAAGCTGCGACAGGCTGCCCTGCGCGCTGCCCGGGAGAAGTGGTCAGACTATATCCTGGTAACTATGAAGTTTTATTACCTGGCCTCAGGCAAAAGCTTTCCAGGTGCTCACTTGGATACTGGGGGCTCTCAAGTTTTCTCTCCATCTTAAGACAAATTGAGATGTTGTGGTGAGCTAGAGACTGCAGTGAGGGAGGTGAATCCTTGGCTAAGTTAGGAGCTTTCTCTACAGGCATCAGGATTGAACACAGTCCTGGTGGTGGGAGGTACCTGCAAGGTTCTTCAGATTGAACCCCTGACCTGGTGAAATGTAAGGGAAATAGTTGTGCAGAGCAGTTGTGGGAAGATCACAGAATCATAGAATGACTGGGTTGGAAGAGACCTCCAGGATCATGGAGTCCAACCCATGCCCCAACACCTCAACCAGTCCATGGCACCGAGTGCCACATCCAGTCTTTTTTTTAAACACCACCAGGGATGGTGACTCCACCACGTCCCCAGGGAAAGCATTCCAATACATTATTACTCCTTCTGTGAAAAACTTCTTCCTGATATCCAGCCTAATTTTCCCTTGGTGCAACTTGAGACTGTGCCCTCTGGTTCTGTCAGTGCTGCCTGGTGGAAGAGACCAACCCCCCTGACTGCAGCCACCTTTCAGGGAGTTGTAGGGAGTGATGAGGTCAGCCCTGAGTCTCCTTTTCTCCAGGCTAAACACCCCCAGCTCCCTCAGCTGTTCCTCCCAGGGTTTGTGTTCCCAGCCCCTCTCCAGCCTCGGTGCCTCCTCTGGACGCGCTCCAGCGTCTCCACGTCCTGAACTGAACTGAGGGGCCAGAGCTGGACACAGCACTCGAGCTGTGGCCTCACCAGTGCCCAGTACAGGGGCACAATGACCTCCTTGCTCCTGCTGGCCACACCATTCCTGACCAGGCCAGGATGCCCTTGGCCTTCTTGGCACACTGCTGCTCATGTTTGGGATGCTGCCTTTGGTCACTGTGACAGGGCTATTCCCAAAGCCTCCAAGCAAGGTGAGGTGTGAGGGCATTTGAGAGTTGTTCTTGATGCTTTTCACAGAATGAACTAGTCCTGAATTTTCAGTGATGTTATTTTTCCTGGCAGTTCCCTGGTCCCTTCTGCTGGCTTAAGGTTGTGTGGAGTCAGGGAAGCTCTCTGTCCATCTCATTGTTGTGCCCAGGAGCAGCTGCCCCCAGGTTTCCCTGTGACAGCCCTGTGCCCTGTGGAGTCAAACCCACCAGCTCACTGCTTTTAGGGTGTTTTTTTGCTGACTTCATGGAATAATAAAGGTTGTTAAGGTTGGAAAAGACCTGAGATCTGAGTCCAGTTATTGACCTTCCATGTTCACCCTGAAGACCCATATTTCCGAGTGCTAGATGCACACATTTTTCAAACACTTGCAGGGATGGTGACTCCACTCCTGCTCTTGACAGCCAACTTCAGTGCCCGGCCATTCTTTTAGAAGGATCTTTTCCTAATATCCAATCTAAACTTCCCATGGTGCAGAGCCCAATCCCCCCTGTCAGTCCCCTCCTGTCAGGGAGTTTTGCAGAGCCAGAAGGGCCCTCCTGAGCCTCCTTTTCTCCAGGTTGAGCCCCTTTCCAGCTCCCTCAGGTGCTCCTGGAGCACCAGCCCCTTCCCCAGCTCCATTCCCTTCCCTGGACATGCTCCAACTCCTCAAGGTCTTCTCTCATTGTGAGGGGCCAGAAGTGCCCCGGCAGTGGCAGCACAGGGGACAGGCGCTGCCCTCAGCCTGTGGCCACACCAGGGCTGGTCGTGTGCCTCTGGCTGCCTCATCCCCAATAAAGCATCAGGGGAATCATATCGTTTCATGTATTAACAATGGGGTTTTTTTCTCTCTTCCTTCTCTAGTTTATTGATGCAGATAATTTACTGACCAACCCGCAGACCCTGAACCTGCTGATGGCAGAAAACAAGACCCTGGTGGCCCCGATGCTCGAGTCCCGCTCCCTCTACTCCAACTTCTGGTGTGGCATCACTCCCCAGGTTGGTGACCTTGTGAAGGGTGCTGGGGGAGTGTGTGAATGGAGTCCTCCAGGGGCTCTTGCCCCTGTCTCTGGAGCAGGAGGCATCCTTCCTGTTCTGTGGGCTTTCCCATCTGCTGCTGTAGCTGCCTTCTGGACAGAAGCTGCTGTAGCTCTGAGGTGGTGTTAACATGTGGTATGATCCCACTAACCACACAAAAAATACTGATAAACAGATCAGAATTTTTTTAAGGTGGTTCCATGTTTCTGTAGAGGCCTTAAAGCCCTTGGTGAATAATTTTAGGCCAGGGTTTTTTTTTGTATAGTGATGCTAATCCAAGAGGAATTTGCTTTTTCTTTCCACAGATCTCCATTGTGTCTAAGTTATCTTTCTCATCTATGAACAAGAATTTTGAAGTGGGGCAACATCCTTTGCCTTGTAGGGAGTGTGTGGGCTGAAGTATGCATGTAACAGGTACTGGTGCTGAGCCTAAAAATTAGAGTTTCATGTTTCCTTTTCAATGTTACCTTTTCATGTTACTTCTGATCCACATAACAACTGCATTGGGTCAGAGCACAAGTTCATCTGCAGATGTCTAGGGAATTGTATAAGGGTAGGGCAAAATAGTGTGTGTTACTTCCCCAAAATACTTTTCTTTCCTCTGGCAATCCCCTTCTGGGTTTTTGAGGAATATAGTTGTCTTTGAAGCTCTCGGTGGTTTTTTTTTATTCTACAGAATTCCCTGTCTGAATCAATTTTTTGGCACCCACACCATCTTGTGGCAAGGAGTTCCACAGTTCAGACTAAGTAATTGGATAAAAATAGCAGGAAAAGGTCTTGAACTTTCCAAATTCTTGGGAAGTAAATATAGATATAAGGAAGGGGGTGTGATGAAGTGTGTTTATTTGTTTCACTTGGGTTTGTTTACTTTGTTTGAAAATGGAGATATCAACTTTGTAGCAAAGGAATTGATTGTGCTTTAAGTTTTTAAAGCTAAGTCCTGAGTCAGCCAGGTTTTCCACTGGGGTTTGTTAGCCCTGCTGCACAGGCTGAAGTGGATCTCTGCCCATGTGTACCATCCCCAGCCATACCTCTCCAGTGGGAAGTTTCTGCCACTACCAGCACTATGAGAAAAAGGGAGAGGAAAATCAATAAAGGCATCTTGCAAAATTTGGTTTAAAAAATCCTGCTGCAATGAACAGGGCAGTTCTCCCTTTATATTTTCTTTTCTCTTGTTTCTGCACGTGGTCCCCAGGCTTCATGTGCTCAGCCTTGCTCTCTCAGGGGACTTGGGGAGGGAATAACACCTGGAGCACATCCTGAAACACAGCCCCCCCCAGCACAGAGCCATGGTGAGCCAAGCCCAGCTCCAGACAGGCTGACATTTATCTGTCATGGAGCAAACCCTGGGAGAGGCAGCTCGGGGGAGTTGGAGCCCTCCTTGTCTACACGTGATTTATGGGCAGGGGACTCCCAAAAACCCAGAGTGAGCCACTGGAGGAGGAAAGATGAGTGTCCAGCATCTTTGCTTGTGGGCATTCTCAGGTGTCTGTTAAAGGGAGAGTGTGTTAACCCTTCCTTCAGTGGGAATGCCAACCACATCTCTTCCCAGCCACTGCCTCCTGTGGCAGTCAGGATGGCAGTGTTTGGGACATCCCATCCTCACAGTATGGTCATGGTGTATCTGGGTGGCAGATCCATAACCAGGAATGTGCACCACGCCATGGCCCCACATGGCCCAGGGCAGAGCAGTTCTGCCAGCTTTTGCTCATCCAGTACCTGAATGCTCATGGAAAATAGAATGTAAATGGAGCTTTAACTTCTTTTAGTGACTCATTGTTTCTGTAAAGCCCAGGATGTGCTCTGGATTCAACCATCCAGATGTCAGTTTGATGCTCTAGGGTTTTCTTCCTGGAGGAGTTCAGTGTATTTGTTTCCACATGAGCCACACACTGTGGGTGTTGGACCCATAGCGCTGGAAGGCTGGCAGAGCTCCTGGGTACAGGGAATTACCCAGGGGCTGACTGAAGTGCCTCCTTACACAGAGTCAGGAGTGAGTATCAAGCCTGCTTGCCCCAGGATGGAGGAAGCAGGGATTCTTATACAGCTGATGGAGACCTCACAGCTGATGGAGACCTGAGTTGTCGCGTTCACTGCAGTGACGACAAATGATTTTTTTTAAAGTCATGGATAGAATTAATTTGCAGATCCTTCTCTCTGAGATACCAAATGGACTTTGTGCCTGTTGAATGTGGAGGATGTCATGGATGCTCAGCAGCTTCCAGGATCAGGCTGGAGAGTCTAAGTGCAAAAAGGGTTTTGAAGAACCAGGAGAGGATAGTCTGGGGTTCGAAGCTCTATTGCAGGGAGCTCTATTTTGCAGCGGAAAGGTTAGACTCTCCAAGAGCTCCTACAAAGTAGGGAGAAGGTCAGTCTTTAACTTTTGGGATGAAGACTGTTTCTAAATACTTGACTGAGCCGTTTCCAAATGGGAGAGACAGAAAAAGCTGAGTCTCAAGCCCTGGTGAACCTCTGCTGGAGAGCTCAGAGCATGAGCTTTTGCTAAGGAACAGCTTTGAAACAGGAATCTCTCATAACAACAGCCTGCTCTCTGGTTTCAGGGCTACTACAAGAGGACCTTGGAGTATCCCCTGATTAGGGAATGGAAGAGGATGGGCTGTTTTGCTGTCCCCATGGTCCATTCCACGTTCCTCATTGACCTGAGGAAGGAGGCTTCTGCCAAGCTCACATTCTACCCCCCACACCCGGACTACACCTGGAGTTTTGATGACATCATGGTCTTTGCCTTCTCCAGTCGCCAAGCAGGTGTGTCCAGGGCCTCTGCTGGGGAGGGGTCACTCCTAGAGACACACAGACCTCCACTGTAGGTTCGCAGCCCAAATGTCCTGGGTGGACTTCCATGTGGAGTTCAGACCCTCTTCCCTTTGCTGTCTGGGATCCAGTCAGGAATAACCAACAGCAAGTGACTGGAAAGGCAGTTTTGGATTGCTGCTAGTTTCAAAGGATGTGGGGGCTGTTCTTGGGATGGGGCAATATTTCAGAGACAAAACATGTGACTCCACCCTTGGTTTGTGTCACAGCAGATGAACACAGGTGGGTGCTGGGAGAGTGGAAGGTGGTCTGGGAGTGAGGTGTCTACCACTTCCAAAAGATCTGTGAGGAAAGGGGTGAGAACAAGAGACTATTCTTAAACCATAGAATCCTGAATACCTCCTCTCAGGTTAGGAGAGACCTTAAAGCTCATCTCATTCCTCACCCTAGCATGGGCACGGGCACGGGCACAGACACCTTCCACTAGACCAGGTTGCTTCAAGACCCATCCAGTCCGGCCTTGGGTACTTCCAGGGAGAGGAAATCTCTAGCTGTTGATGTTTTAAGAGAGCTCCAGGTGCCTTAAGAGACATCACTGTCTCTTAAGTGCTTTATGCTGCTGCTGTTCATAATCGTGGTGAGGATGTTTAACCCTGTTGTGAGTGTTCCCCAGGCTGGCAGGCCTGTGTGTAGCAGTGTCAGAGCTGAAGGGGGCTCCCAGGACTGTAATGGCCATCTGTGTTGTTCTTTGCCTGCCCTGTTGAGAAGGGGAAAGTTTGGGGCATTGTAAGGGAAAAGGGATTGGTGAAACCTCTGCATCACCCATAAGAGCCTTCTGTTCAGAGATCGTGAGTGGGCTGGTGACTTGCTGGGGTGAATTATCGAGGAAAAGATGTTCATGGATCCTCTGAATGATGTGCAGTTGGTGCTCCCTGTGCTCTGCAGAACATGTGAAGTTAAGGAGAGCAGGAAGGGCTGCTTTTGGGAACAGGCAGGCAGGGAGAAAGCCAAGGAAAGAAGGGTTTTTGTTGTTGCTGTTCTGCAGGCTGAGCCTCCCTTCCCACTTTTCCCAGACCAGTGTAGCAGCCACCAGCTGCCTGTAGTTTCCAATTTATTGGTGGGTCTGGTTGGCAGGTCTTGACAGCACCAAAAATGATGATGTTGTCTTGGCAGACTTAGCAGGGCATTCTCAAAATCAGCTGCAGGAGGATGAGGAGTGTCAGATAAGATGAATGATGGAGGAGAGGCAGCAAGAGCTGAAATTGGAACCCTTGGGAGGCAGAGGTGAGAAGTGAATTGCAGAGCAGTTTCAGGGTCCTGACTTTCAGAGTGAGGACATCAGTACAGAGTCGAGACCCCCCCCAAGGCCATTCAGTCCAGTGTTTCCTCAGCACTGTCTAATCCATCCCTGAACCCTGTCCCAAGGACCATGTCCTGGCTCCAGAGGGGAGTTGAGGTTTAAGTTTGGAGAGCAAAGCAGACTGCTTAAAATCCAGCCCTCACCACCTTCTCACTGACAGCTCTCCCAGAAGTGCAGCCTCCAAGCCATGTGGTAATTGCAGTGCATTAGCTCCAGCTGCTTCAGAAATATTTCAGGGATTCAAACCCATCATTTTTTCCTTCTGTCCTAGAACACTAGCTTTTTCCAGGACTGACCCATGACACGAAAGGCTTTGCTCCAGCTGTCTGGCCTGTTGATCTGCTCAGATTGTTGACTTGCGTCCTGGGCTGAGTTCTATCACCCAGGATAATAGGATGACATCCAAGTTCTGAAATGTGAAAAATGTGTGAGCTTTGAGATAAACTTCTTTTTAGAGTAATTTTGCTTACTTTCCCCAAAGTCAAAAATTATATTGGCTTTTGACCAGCCAAGAGCTGTTCTTAACACCTCAGATCAATCCATCAGTTTCCAGCAGGGAATCTGCTGTGATGCTCCAAAGAGGTGGTCCCACCTCTGAGAGAGGATGTCACCTATGTGGGAGTCCTGAATCTGAACAAAACTCAGAGTGGGTGTGTTATTGCCAGCACTGGACTCTGCAGAGCCCCTTTCACTCACAGGAGAGCTTTTAGCCATCCAGGTCAGCCTGGAGAAAAGGAGTCTCAGGTGAGACCTTAGAGCCCCTTCCAGTGCCTAAAGGGGCCTCCAAGAGAGCTGGAGAGGCACTTGGGACAATGGATGGACAGGACAGGGGGAATGGCTTCTCACTACCAGAGGATAGGGTCAGATGGGATATTGGGAAGGAATTGTTCCCTCTGAGGATGGAGAGGCTCTGGCAGAAGCTGCCCAGAGCAGCTAACTTCAGCTGTGGTTTTAGGACATGGCTGTAAATTCTGGACACTGCCTTTAAAGCCCATTAAGATAATAATATAAATACCTGTAGTTTTTCTATCCCTTGTAGCAATCATTTAACTTTGTTATAAAAACAGAGCTGGAGAGTGAGCCCTTTCCCCACTTTACAGAAGCTTTACCGTTTTCAAGTACCTTTTATCCCAAACAGAACAGGAACACTGGTGTGAATCTGTGCAGATTAGGTATGTTCAAGGCAGCAGAAGATAAGAACAGAGACCAGTGAGCCAGATAAGATTAGTTGATTAGATCAGTGCCAAATCCATTAATGTCAGCAGGTAGTAGTTTTTTATTTTGCCATTTAACTAAATTGCAGCTGACAGCTGAATGTGTTTTGGCAAGTAGCATAGCCAGCAATTTACTTGTAGAACTTAAAATGAGAGAAGCACTGGAGTCATTAGTGCCAACAGTTCCACACTGCTAAAAATACCATGGATTAGGGGCACTAATAGATGAAAGCATCAGCACACCAGGTAGTGTCTGCTTTTCATTTATTTCCTCGAGGGAGGGGGCTCGTTAAGCTTGTTTCATTAAAAGAAAAAAAAAAGATGAAAAAAGACAAAGGCAGGTTTCTTGGTTGCATGGGTTCTAGCAGCTTTGATTTGGGTTAGATAATAAAGGACCTTACTGGAACTCAATGAAAAACAATGGAAATACTTCCCTGGATGTGGCTTTTGAGTGTGTTGCCTGTGGTGAGCAAATCCTTGTCATCCCAGAAGGAAAAGCATTCTGCTGATGCTGGGGTGTTCCCACTGGGTGAGTCTGTGCCCTGCAAATGCATCTGCTCCAAGTACAGACTTTGTACTTTCTCTCTGTTTCCCACCTTCAAAAAGCAGTTGCAAAAGCAGGTGAGTAGAAGGGTGTTAACATTATCACATCTGTTCTCCTCACTGGTGTCTCACTCTGGGATTTTCCTTTAATCTTCAGGGCACAGTAAAATTTAGTTCTGGAGAGGAGAGGACTGTGTTTGGTGGTGACTTGGCATTTCAGAGGTTGTTGTCATAGATATTCCTCTAAGTCCTTTGCCAGCACAGGTGAAAATGTATCACCTTTATTTCCTAGCCAAAGCAAAGGGAAGCAGTGATAAAGAATAGGATGGGTTGGTTTAGAAGGGACCTTAAAGGTCATCTCGTTTTAGGGACACCTTCCACTATCCCAGGTTGCTCCAAACCCCATCCAGCCTGGTCTTGGACACTTCCAGGGATCCAGGGACAGCCACAGCTACTCTGGGCACTCTGTGCCAGGGCCTCACCACGCTCACAGGGAACAACCAATTCCTTCCCAATACCCTATCTCACTCCTCTCTATTTCAGTGGGAAGCCATTCTCCCTTGTCCTGTTAGCCCAGGCCCTTGAAGGGTTAGTTAGGCAGCCAGTAGGGATTGGTTTTATGAGAGAGGCCACTTGCTGCCAGCCAGGCAAAACAGAAAGTGGAACTGGAATGATTTTGAATTGTTTGTTTATGAAGCAGAACTTTTTGGGACTGAGGTCCTGGCACAAGTGTGTTTGTGTCTGTGTAGCCACAGAGCAGTGAAATGCCCTGGTAGCAGGCCTGATCATAGTTTCTACTTTTCTGTGATCCCCAGGAGTACAGATGTTCGTCTGCAACCGTGAGCACTACGGGTTCCTTCCCATGCCCCTGAAGCCACAGCAATCACTGCAGGAGGAAGCTGAGAATTTTGTGCACACCCTGATTGAGGCCATGAGTGAGTTGCTGTGCCCTTGCCATGATGGACCCCCCCCCAAGTTAATGCCTTCAGAGCTCTCCTGCCAGTCACCCAGCTCTCATTCTCTTGGAAGTCTGCATCCTGACTTGTCCACTCTAATATTTTTTGATATTCAGTTTCCTGAAATTTTCCTCCACTTTTCTACATAGGGTTGTAATTGTTTCATGGTCAGGTCAACCCTATCCACAAAATTCCTCAACTTCCCCAGATCAAATGCATCTTTCATGTGGAAAGAGTGCAGCATGTCTATGTTTTTCTTCCTGATGTCTGTCTGGCACATGGCTGCTGGCTCTGGTTTTGCCATGGGATGCTTCCTGCTCTTCCCATCCTGCAGTGGCTCCTGATCTCCATGAGGGAGACACAGACACAGACACTGCAGGGTGTGCACGAGGGTGATGTTTGGGGTCTCTCCTCTCTTTCAGTTGATCGTCCTCCCGTGGAGCCCTCTCAGTACCTCTCTGTCCCTCCGAAGCACCCTGACAAGATGGGGTTTGATGAAGTAAGGAGCCTGTTCTGCTGTTTATTGTCTTGTCTTTTCACTCAACTGATCCTTAATGTCCCTTCCAACTGAAACCGTGCCATGATTCTGTGTTTTAATCCAGCCAGGAAGAGAAGGCAGAAGTGAGACTGAAAAGCAGGTTAACTCCCCCGTTCTTGTGCAGTTTGTTCTACATCTGACTCTGCAGAGCAACTTGGCCTCCCTTCCATCTGTGACAGAAATTGGGCCTTTGGTAGACTCTGCAGCTTTCCAGTGGCAGGAGGGAAGGATTTCTCTCACCTGAGAGAGACACTGGAGAGCTGAGAGCAGGTGGGGGATCCAGACTCACAGTTGAGTTCTGTCCCACCTTGGGTACCCCCAGGGATGCAAACCATGCCTGGGGAGAAGGCTGGAGAGGGACAGGGCAGGCTTTGATTGCCCCTGTGTGTGCAGCTGCCACAGTGGCTCTGGAGTTGTGGGGATTAGGGGAGCCTTTGTCTTCTTGGTGTGCTCTGCTATGTCTGTTTTGGGGACTCCTGAAGCTGAACCCGATCCAGCTGTGTGTCTTTGAGCATCTGTTTTTAAGGCACAGCTGATCCAGGTTTTTTCCATGTTATCTTTTGTGGCTGTGCTTTATTTATCCAGTTTATTATTCTTTCATTTGTACTGAGCTGAAATTCGTTCCGCTTCTTATTGGGATGAGGATTTGCTCCATGGGCTACAAGGCTGTGCTTGTACCAGCCTGCCTGGGACTGAAAAATATCCCTGAAACTCTGAGGGTTACCTGCAATAAGGGCTTCAGTCCTCAGCCCTCCACCAGTCTCTTCAAGGCTTTGGATAGAGCTCTGCCCAGACATCTCTGTTCTCAGCCTTGGCCCTCTGCTCTGGCATGGATCACAGTGGATTTTCAGTGCCTGAAGTAATCACAAAAATCCTTTCTTTTACCATGGCTTTGTACTTGGATGGTGGCCCCACTGATAATCCTAAATCCAGGCAGTGGCAGTGTTGTGGGTCAGTGTTCTTCTAGGATTGATGCTGCAGATGGTCATGTTACTCTGATATAAACCTAAATATCCTGTATCTTTGGAAATTATAGACTTGGCTCTAACTGGTCTCCCCTCACTTTTCTTCATCCTCAAAGAGCAAGTTTCCTCCATGAACATCCATAAAAAGTAGTTGCTAGAGAAAAAGCCTCTACGCTTTCAACTTGAAACCATCTTCAGCTTTTTGACAAATTCTAGACAACCTGGAGCGAACATGCATGCTATTTTTACAAGGCCTGCTTTTCCAGTGAGGCTGTTGGATAGAGATCAAGACTTCCCTTCTTCCTCCCTCCCAGCTGGGAGTCTGATCCCTTGATGTCTTTCTCTTTCACCCAGATTTTCATGATCAACCTGAAGCGTCGCAAGGACCGGCGGGATCGGATGCTGCGGACGCTCTATGAGCAGGAGATTGCGGTGAAGGTGGTGGAGGCTGTGGATGGAAAGTGAGTTTTGGCTGGGTTTGAGGATGTTTTCAGAGTGGCATGTGCTTTACTGCTTCACAGCATCTCCTTGGATGCCCTGACCTACTTCCAGCAGGGAAGGGTTGGCTGCGGGAAGCTGAACACCACTTGGATCTCCCTGACCATCTGTTTGGGGCAATTCTGCTCTGTTTCTTTCCTCCTTTGCAATTAGTCAATCTCTGTGAGAAAACCAGGGCACTGTGGTTCAAACTAGGGTCAAAATCAGGTTAAAAGTACAGGTTTCTGTGAATGGAGCAGTTAACTCCTGGGAATATTGTCCATGTTAGTGCTGCAGAGCTGTGGTTCACCCCTGACACAGCCCTTTCCAAGCTTACCCGAAGGTCTGCAGCATAAGTCTGCTGAGAAGCAGCTGGGGGAGCTCAGCCTGGAGCAAAGGAGGCTCACGGGGAACCTTCTGGCTCTGCACAGCTCCTGACAGGAGGGGGCAGCCATGGAGGGGTCAGGCTCTGCTCCCAGGGAACAAGGGAGAGGACAAGAGGAAAAAGCCTCAAACTGTGCCAGGGAATGTTCAGGCTGGACAACTGGGAAAAATTTCTTCATGCAAAGGGTGGTCAGGCACTGGCACAGGCTGCCCAGGGCAGTGGTGGAGGCCCCATCCCTGGGAGAACTGCTGGGTTAATGGCTGGATTTGAGGATATTAGAGGGCTATTCCAATCTTAATGGTTCAATGATTCTAAGGTATGTTAAGACCTTTTTATAATGAGAAGTCAAGACAGAAATTTTGACTCTGTGAGTTGCCGAAAGGCCTCAAGGAGGCGGGAGCCCACATACCATTTAGTGGTCTTGGAGACCTGGGATCCTGTCAAGGCCTCAGAAAATTAATCAAAGCCAAGCACCTGGCCAGTGAGTGGTCCCATGGGAAGTTTTTGACAGAATTAAAGATAATTCATGATCTCATGAAAAGTCTTTGGTAGAGTTAAGGATACAATTTACCAGCTTGATTTAGAGATATAAATCAAGAAGTTAATTTTCCTCTGTATTTTTGAACAACAAGCATAGGAATTTCTCAAGGGGTGACTTTTCCCTGAACATCAGCAGCATTCCCCATGCTGTGCCTGTGTCTGGCTTGAATGGACTTATTTTTTTTTGCAATGGTGGTAAATAGTCTCTGTTTCCCAGGGCCCTGAACACAAGTCAGCTCAAAGCTCTGAGCATCGAAATGCTGCCGGGATACCGGGACCCGTATTCCTCCAGGCCCCTAACCAGAGGAGAGATTGGCTGCTTCCTGAGCCATTACTACATCTGGAAGGAGGTGAGGATTTTGGGGAGCCTCAGGGGTCCTGCAGAAAGGTGCTGTGTCCTGGTGCACAGCCAGTCCTGGTACAGAGCATGGGATCCAGCCCAGGTTTCTGGTAGTGCAAGATAGAACTGATTTCCTTGGATTGCAGGGGTTTTCTTTAATGCAGTGTTCACCTTTCACATCTCCCATTTACCTTTCCAGTGCCTAAAGAGGCTCCAAGAGAGCTGGACAAGGGATGGAGGGACAGGACAAGGGAGAATGGCTTCCCACTGCCACTGGAGGCCGGATGGGATACTGGGAAGAAGTTCTTCCTTATGAGGGTGCTGAGGCTCTAGCACAGGTTGCCCAGAGAAGCTGTGGCATCCCTGTCCCTGCAGTGTCCAAGGCCAAGTTGGATGGTGCTTGGAGCAGCCTGGGCTAGTGGAAGGTGGACCTGGATGGGCTTTGAAGTCCTTTCCAACCCAAACCACTCGAGGATTCTGTTATTCATTTGCCCTCGGCTCCAAGTGATTTTTATCAGAACATTTTCATTACTGTTTTTGCAGTCCATCCATTGGGGCAAGCCCATCCTGCTTGGGGCAAGCTTGCTTAGAAGAAAGGCAAGAAGGTTTTGAAAAGCAAATGGGGTTACATAAACACTCTTGGGTTTTTTCCCCCTTATTCTGCATCAGAGCAGCAGCAAGTTCCAGTGGCTTGGCATATCATGTATATGTCATAGAGTGGTTCTCCAGCTTCCTTGCCTGCGTGGTCTGGGAGGCAGTGCCAGGTCAGGGTGGCCCCAGTGACAGCATGGCACCCATGGGGGTTGCTGTGCTCACGCTGGAGCCCTCGTGTTTCAGGTGGTGAGCAGGGGCCTAGAGAAGACCCTTGTCATCGAGGACGATGTGCGCTTCGAGCACCAGTTCAAGAGGAAGCTCATGAAGCTGATGGACAACATCAGGCAAGCCCAGTTAGACTGGGAGCTGATGTAAGTTCCTGCTCCTCTGGGAGGTCCTGGGCACGTGGGGAGGTCGGCAGCACTGCTGGGACGTGGCAGAGGTGCAGGTTGATGCTGCAGTGCAGGGGGTGGTGGCACAGTCTTTTGGTGGCTCTTCCCTTCATGACAGATCTGCCCTCTGGGGCGGCTGTTGCTAGGAGGCCCCATGGGCACCATCCCTGCCCATGGTGGATGATGTTGTTTGACCTCAGCTGTGTTGGAGATACTGACAGAGGAACCAGCACAGCTCAGTCTTGAGCCTCATTCTATGTCATCTTAGCTCCCTTAGGAAGCCTTTCACAGCTGTTCCACCCACCAGGTTAGATCTCTGGTAGTGGTGCAGGATAGAAATCTGTGAGCTGGGCCAGGGATTGCTTCTGGGATTGACTCTTTGCCCTGGCCTGGCTGATACAAATAGACTTGTCCTAATTGCTACGGATTCACTTTGGTTCTCATCTCCCTGATATTTTCACCCCTGAAGATATATTGGCCGGAAAAGGATGCAGGTGCAGGAGCCTGAGAGAGCTGTTCCCCATGTCCAGAACCTGGTGGAAGCTGATTACTCCTACTGGACCCTGGGCTATGCCATCTCCTTCCACGGAGCTCAGAAGCTCATTGAGGCTGAGCCCTTCAGCAAGATGCTGCCTGTGGATGAATTCCTGCCCATCATGTACAACAAGCACCCCGTGTAAGTCCCTCTGTGGCTCAGGGGGACACAGGCTGGATCTTGCTGACTGATCTTAAACCACATTTTGTTGGTAGCCTGGTTGGTGAGGACTCCTTGTGGTGCTTGGTTTTGTCCTCCTGCCACAGGTCGGAGGAGGTGATGGGGAGGGAATTGTGCCTGTGTGGGGCAGTGCTTGTGGGCTGGTTATCTGAGGCACTATCTGTCTCTGGGAGCAGGCTTTGGTTGTACAGCTGTGTGTGGTTGTAAGGACATGGTTCCAGCTGTACCTGCCCCCACTTCCATACCAGTCTGCTCCCTGGATTGGCCACGTGTCCCAGGGACAAGCTTGGCACCAGTGAAGGTTCCTCTGTTGCTGATGGTGTTTCTCTCCTCCGTAGCACAAAGTACATGGAGTACTACGAGTCCAGAGACTTGAAGGCCTTTTCAGCAGAACCCCTTCTTGTTTACCCCACGCACTACACGGGGCAGCCGGGCTACCTCAGCGACACGGAGACCTCCACCATCTGGGACAACGAGACTGTGTCCACAGACTGGGACAGAACACACTCCTGGAAGTCCCGGCAGCAGGGCAAGATCCACAGTGACGCCCAGAACAAGGACGCCCTGCCCTCCCAGTCCTCCCTTGACACGCCATCGTCCAGGGATGAGCTATGACTGCCCACCCCCCGGGACTCTCTTGACAGCTGAACCTGCCTCACACTTAAGCTTTTCACCCTTGAAAGTTGTAGAGCAGCTCTTCATGTGGTCTCCTTCCCACCACTCCCAAGGGCCACGTGTGGGATTGGGCCAGACACCTGCCCAGGCCACCAAGGACAGGTGGGACGCCAAGGAGGAAGAACAAGCATTCCAGGTGGAGGAAAAGCCCTGGCAAGCTTTTGTTAGAAGAAACCAGCCTGGAATTATGTCATTCCACAGTTCCTCACGTAGAACACTGTATTTATAAAGATTAATATATAGAGGTGTACAAATGTCAGTGCCTTTCGGGATGGCTGTACCTGGGCTGCTCCCTCACTGTTACTCCTTGTAGGTCTGTAGGCTTTTACCTCCCTGTTTGCTGAGCATCTGGGGGATTTGGGTTTGTTTTCCAAAGGGATGCCTGTCAGAATCACGATGTTTCCCCAAAATATTCCATACAGGAGAGCAGTGCTCCTCTGTCATGTCTTCTCCCCGTCACACTCCTGGTACAAAACCAGTGCTGGCTTCCCATCAGCTCATTTCTAATCTTGCTGCAGCCCACCTAAGCAGGCCTCTGGATCCAGAATGCATGTCTTGCAATGTCTGAAGTCATGGAAGCCATGCAAGTGGAGGTGGCTGGATTTATTTGTCTCTGCACTGCCTGAAGGGAATGCAGGTGGAGTTGGTCCATGTTGCATTCTACTTCACCCCCGCCTCAACTTAGTCCTTCAGGAAAACAAAACCCCATGACCTATTGGCAGGCCTGTTTATTTAGGCCATAAAAGCAAGTGTAGGAGTTTTGGGAACTTAAAACATAGGTTACAAACTCTCCTTATAAAACCAAAAGAACCTACAGCAGTTACTCTCTCAACAGCCTGATAGAATTTTGTTACAGGATGGAAAGGCGACTTGCCTGGATATTTTTTCATGTGAGAGCAAACTTTTCTGTTTTGGATGAGTTCTGATGTTTTTGCTGTTGGCTCACATGCCAGCAGGATATGGTGTTTATTTTTTTAAAAAAAACCTTTCTCAGAGGCCAGCTGATCATGGACTATACTGGCACAGACTGAGCTTCTGGGCAGTGGGAGGATTCTCTCCTGGAACTGCCATCTGGGGACTCACCTGCTGGCAGATCTGTGCATTGAGTATGTGTGGCTGGGGTTTTGGTTTGAATTTTTGTTTGGTTTGAATAATTACTGACCAGTGTTGTGCTTTCTGCTACAGAAGATGTGTTATTACCTGTCAGCCGGTCTGATAATACATAGAACTTGGTGCAAGATACGAGCAGCTCTGTGTGTTCTTCATTGTGTGGGGGCGTCCTGGAATGGTTTGGGTTGCAGAAGATACCTCTAAAGGTCACCCAGTCCAGCCCCTTGCCATGGGCAGGGACGCCTTTCACTAGACCAGGTTGCTCCAAGCCCCCTCTAGCCTGACGCTGAATGTTAACTGGAGGTTAATGGAAGTCCAGCTCAAGGGATACTGGGATCATGGGAGAGGGCTGTGTCCCTCTCCCATGGAGTCACTGGCTATATAAAGGTGCCCATTCTGCAGTTCCCACCTGGAAGCCAAGTTCCTGCTGATGTCCATGTAAGAGCAGGTGCCCACACAACCTGGTGAGTATGGAAGTTGCACCATGGCCCACAGACAGCCTGGGTCATTCCTTCCTCACAATCCCTCTTGCTTCCTCCACAGGTCTCTGGCATCATGAGCCCACGTGGCCTGTGTGAGCAGCATTGGAAGTCCCAGAGGTGTTGGTGAGAAGCTCCTGCAGGATCAAGGCTCTGTGAGCAGGTGAGCATTCAGGGCTGTCAAGTGTCACTGTGGATACAAGAGCCACATCCCTTCCACCCTCCTGCTTTTTGCTCCATGACAGACCCACCTTCCTGCCTCTCCTTCCTTGACCCTTGCTGTGCGATTTCCCTCTGTGCTGACACATCATTTCCCTGCCTCAGCATGGAGTGCTCCTCACCAGCAAACAGAGAATGGATTTTAAAAATATACGAGGTATTTGAGTTGTCCCTGTTTTGGTTTTTTAACTTCATTCAAATAATGTAAGATGCAAGAGGTTTCCTCATCACTTGCACACTCTTGAACTGGAGCTTCTGGGCTCCTTGGCCTCATTGCCAGCCGTGCAGCCAAGGCAGGGCAGGGATACCTGCAAGTGGAGATGTCTGCCTGGGCTAGAACTGCTGAGAGTTGGAGCTGGTTAGGGTGCTCAGGGAACCTGCTTTAGCTGTAATTTCCTCAAGCAGAGCAGAAGTGGTTTATGAAAAACAGCTTGACAAGGCTGGCTGGGGCTTTTTTCTTCAGGGTTTTGTGAACATTTTTCTTTTTGGTTGACTTGGGAAGTGAGTGGCACTGGGGGGCTTGATGGTGGTTTCAGGGGAGGGGAACAAATGAAGGATATAGGAATTAAATGCCTGTGTCCATTTCAGAGAAGATGACTCAGTCTTGCTGATTGGTCCTCTACCAATGTGTGTGCGCATGTGTGTGTGTGTGTTAATACATTCACAATTTTCTACATATTGATACAGGCAAGACCTGGGTGATGCCAATGGTTCTACCTGTTGAGAACCAGGATAGCTGCAGTTGTGGTGGTGGCAAAGAGGCAGGAAGGGCCTTTGCATGGGTGCCACAGAGATGTTTATTCCAGCCATGCGTGCCAAGAGTCCAGGGTCAAAGGCAAGGCTTAAGGGGAGGGTCCAGGTTCAAGTAAGGGGAAGGTCAGGCTGAGAGGACATCAGGGGCCAATGGTCAGGGGGTGTGGGGGCAGTGCAAAGGGGGGTGAGGGTGTGGGGGCCAGGGGGAAATGGGGGGAGTGACTGAGGGACACGGGGACAGGGCTAACAGGGCTGACTGAGGGGACAGGACAGGGGGAACAGAACAGGATATCTGTGAGAGAAACCCTATTGTCTCCCCAACTTGGGGAATGGCTCCAGGCCTTCAAATCTACCTATGTGACAAGTGCTGTTCTCTGCCTGTGTTTTGAGTTCCTTGGCTGGTGCTGCTCAAGCTTTGCTGTCCCAGAATTAATGTGTTTTGGAAAAGTAGGAGCCACTTAAAAGACTTCTGTATTTTTCTGCTTTTTTTTCCACTTTGTTTTAATATTTACTTATTTTAATATTATATTGTATTTTTAATATTTACTTATTTATTTAGCTATTTAATTATTTTAGGGGTTTGGGAGGATGCCTGTGCACAAAAAAAATTGAGACACAATTATTATTGCAAAGCAAATTTATTGTATTATTTGCAGTAGCAAATACCACATACCAACCCCTCAATTTGTGAAAAGCTGCTGAGCAGGAGCAGGAGCTGGAGCACGGTGCTCAGGCAGGAGGGGCAGGCAGGCTGGGCACCTTCAGGGCACCCCTGGATGGAGGTGGTGTGAATCCTGTCCTCCTCACCCTCTCCACCCCAGAACTCGGCCTTAGGTCTCCTCCTCTGGAGTGGAATTTTTCCAGTTACTGCCTCACCTCATGTGTGGCCAGCATGTGAGATGAGGCCACAATCGTTCATGACACCCCCTCCATGCTGACCTCAGCTCCAGTGAGTACTGTTCCTCTTTCACAGGTTAACTTCCTATAGATTACCAACACAGAGTTTCTCTTTCAAAGGTCAGGTTCCCACCATTAAAGTGTTTTTCATTTTGCTTATGTGTACAACAATGGGCCAAATATGGCAGTGCCTTAGACATAACTTGGGTCCCTGACACAACTTTGTATTTTTTTTGACTCATCTAATGGGTTTTAAAACAGAGCAGGAGCACCAGCTTGGAACCAGCCTTCTGACAGCTTTTTCACAGAAGGCAGGCTGTGGTGGCAAGCCCTAAAAATGATTAATTGTAGTAAGAGTGCTTGGACCCCACCAACTTGGTCTTTGCTTTGGGTTAAGGATGGAAAAGTGGTGTTGTTCTCTCAATATGGCATGTGAAATTCCAAGTCCACGGATGGTATTGATCCTGAATGAAAGGGAGTGAGGTTTTGGTGTTGGGTTTTGTGGCCTGAGGTAGTTTAAACAGATTCAGGTACTTAGTGTTACATGAGAGGCCTTTAAGTGGCCAGTTCAGGGACTGAGTGTGAGACTTTTGGGCAGCTTTAGGAGCCCCCCCTCATGCTGAAGTGATCTGTGAAGTGGCAGAAGGGGCTGTAGTGTGTAAACTGTTTATCTGAATGTTGGTATTGTGTTCAGGGAGGGGAAAACACAAGGTAGTGATGGGGAGAGCAGGAGAAAAACACCATGATGGACACAATGGGGAGAAATGGATACATGGAAAAGCACTTCTTTTGTATTATCTAGCTTCAGAAATCATTCAGTGACTCCAGAGAGAATGATTTCATGCAGAAGACAGAAAATCTAAATTAGCCAGTTATGTAAATCTTTAAGCTGAAACCTCAAGAAATAGCACAAAATATCCCTATCTCTCCCAGGCTGTGTGCATGGCTGATGCACTGGGAGGGCTTTGGCTTTGCCGTTGAGAAGTTAAACAGTAAAAGTGAAGAAGTTAAAGAAAGTGGCAGTAAGAGAAGTGGTGTAAGGTGTTTTTACACAGCTGACATGCACTAATAAAAGGAAATTGACTGATTCCAGGCAAATATTAATGAAAAACGATTTATATCCTTATCATAAAAAGATTACAGATAAGCAGTTAAAAACATAACATACATAAAAATTTGCAAAATGTAATTTTAAAATCCAGAACATTCATGTTTCAGCTTAACACACTGCCATACACCCTCAGAGTGAGCAGTACTATATACATTAGGAGATGTGCTATATACACAAGGAACTGCACTGTACAGACACCAAAAGCAGAGAAAACTGAACTTAGTTTTGCCGTAACTCTGGGCAAAGGTTAAGGCTCAGTAATAACCCCCGCCCTCTGTCACCCTCTAAACAAACAAACAACTGGAATTCATAAAGTGTTCATACTATCACCTATACCAGGCTTGTGGGACCTGCCATAGAACTCTTGGCTATACAGTAGACCTACAGTCAATCTGTTTTACCTGCCTGTAAACAGAAGCGATAAATCCAAATGTAGTGTAAAACTTACCTGAGCCCAGTTTTGCAAATTAGTGCCACAGAACTGGGGGGAAAAGGCCCAGGCATGGATAAAACTCTATTTTAACTAATGATCCTTAACAATCCTAAGCTATCTGTTTGGATAATAACTTCTAGATCTGTGCAGGGATGCACAGTGCTACCACCAGAACCAGAAATACTGCATGTATTTCATGTATCTCAAATGAGGGCTGCTTACAATCCAGCGTCTTACTTATGGCTTTTAAAGAGGTTCAGAATTCAGTTCCAGCAGAGGAATTGCACAGTGGGAGATGTCCATCCATCATGTGGGAGTGAACACAAAAGGCATTGAGTTCTGGTCCATGGCTTAACCAAGTCCAAGGGAAACCACCCTGTTGTGCCATTAAGATCTCCATCCAACACAAAGTAGTGTCTGTTAGTGTCTGTTTGTCCCATTCATGATGTTCATGCAAAGGCAAGTGCAGTTCATTCATCTAAAAGTTCTTTGGAAACAAGATCCAAAATAGGTCATTCTCTGGTGTAGAACAAGTGCAAAAAGTTTTCAGCTGGTTGGTTCAGGCAGATATACTCAGAACTTGCTTCAGTTCTATATAAGTAAGTTCAGATGATCACCTTCTGTATAATACTGGCACGAAGGATTCTCCCTTCTCAAAGACTTGACTCATGGAGTGTCCTCAAGACAAATGCAGCAGCCTGGAGCCTTTGCACCAGGGCTGCCCATTGCTCCAATTGCACATTTTCCACAGGGAATTCTGACAGATTCCCTGTAACCCGGGTGGGCGGCGCAGGTGCAGCCTCAGCCAAGCAGCTCTGCCTTCTTCCGCAGGATGAAGTCGAAGTTCACGTGGCTGTTCATGCCGTAGAACACGTTGGCGTCACGGGGGAAGGCCAGCTCTGCAGCACAGGGAGCAGCATTAGTGGGGGGGGGCACAGCAGCAGGACAGCTGAGAGAGCAGGATGGGGCCATTGCCCTGTTCTGCCAGAGCAGCACTGGGAACAGCTTCCTGCAGGGAAAGGGAGCAGGGCAGGAGGGGAGGCCAGGCCCAGGCCCTGCTCAGCCTGGCAGAGGCCCTGGCAGACTGTCCCAGAGAAGGCTGATGATGGGGGGGACCCAAGGGCCTTGTCCCAGGGACACAGAACATCACCCCCATCCGAGATCCTGTGGTCACTCTGTGACTGCAAGACACACACAAAGTCAGCCTGGGAGCTGGCTCTGCCTGTGGGAAGGCGGTTGTGCTGACAGAAACCACCCCTGGGCAGCCAGGAGGTTCTCACTGGCAGCTGTGACCTGTTGACAGCATTTCTAATGCTCCCTGTTTAACTCTTCCACTTGAAATCCAACAGAACTTTGCAGGCAGCAGCAGAGTTCTGCTTCCCTACCTTTGTCCTCAGAGATGACCTGCACAAGCTCGTAATCTTCAACTGCATCAGGCTCAAGGTTGTGCTTCAGCAAGGCTCGCTGGGTGACATCAGGGATTCTGTCTTGGTTGGTTATCTGGAAATACAAGGTGCAATAAGAGATTCTTCTCATTCACTCTTGTGATTTAGTAGTTAGCAAAAACCTGACTGCTTGTTCTTGGAAGAGATGTCGAGAACTGAAAATATCGGCTAGTAACAAAGGGGCAGGTGCTGACAGTACTAAACTTAGTATTTATGGTATTTGGAGGTTGGTGGCTTTTTAGTTCAAGCTGATAGATGCAGTAGTAGTAGAGACAGCAGTAAATCCCACTGTGCTCCCTTTGGGAGACCCCATTCTCACAGTCACAGCTGCCCCAGCTGCTGTCTGCAGGCTCCTGCACTAAGCACTTCCTTGGACATCCTGCAAAGCTTTCCAGCCTTATAGCTGGGTTTGCTGTGTGCCAGGGAAGTGCATCTAGAGCAGATACAGGGCTCCTCCAGAGCCTCCTGCAGTCTCACCAGGAGCCAAATCCATCAGGCCCTCAGGTAACAACTTGCTGGATTTGGGGAATTGAGACCATTAAAATCAGAAACTAAAGGTGCTGAGAACTACCCTACATTTTTTTCTCCCCAACAGGCCCTGAGGGTCCCCAGCTGAGCTACACCACATCCCCCATGGTCTAGCACCAGTGGCACTGCTGGGCTATGCCTGTGGAATTAGCAGAGAAGGAGATGTCTAAATTCTGGGGCTGCTGGTCCTGGCAAGAGGAGGGAGATTCTCCCTTCTTCCCAGGGAGAAGCTGTGGAATTAAAGAGCATGTCCCTCCCTGCAGTTCCCTGTTTCCAGAAACCAGCTCCTGATGAAAGCTGCCCCAAGGCAAACGTACCATCTTATGGCAAAACTCCAACGTGCTCACACTGCTTTACCTGGAGATTTTTCGATAAAACACAAACTTCAATTTCCAGACCAGAAGCTTCCCTAAAGCTGTTTTCAGACATCTCCTTCCTACCAGGCTCCACCCGTTCTGCATGGCACCATGTGCCATTTTCCCTTTCCAGGCAGGTTTGATGAGCCAGCTCAGTGAAGGTCCCCCAGGAGGCAGTGGTAGGTTCAGTCCCCCCGTGGACAGTGTGCTGAGCCCAGGGCCGTGCCTCTCACCAGGATGCTCTTGTAGACGCTGGCCTGGAGCCCGTCCATGCTGACGCGGATGATGCAGGAGCCCTCGCTCTGCCGGTTGTACAGGGGCAGTGCCCTGGGGGCGCTGCCGGCCACCGAGCCCGGGTCCCTGGCGGGGATGGAGCTGCTCTCCGAGCCGGGGTCCGAGGGGGAGCCCTTGCTGGAGCCGGAGCCCTTGTCGGAGCTGACGGAGCCCTTGTCGGAGTCATAGCCCTTGTCAGAGCCCACAGAGCTCTTGTCGTCACTGGGGGCCAGCAGGACTGAGGGTAAGGATGACACCCCGGAGGAGGGTGTGCTCGTGGAAAGGTCAGGAGAACAGGACGATAAGGGGGAGCCGGAGATCTGCACAACAGAAAGGAAAGTGCTGTCACCAAGGGCACATCGGGTGTGTCTGGGTGTGTCATTGTACCAGAGGAACGGGAAAAGGTAGAAGGCACAGACAAAACCTGGGTCACCCACACTGCTGGCAGGGGATTTCTTGCCTCCAGGAAAACTGAACCTCACTTGATTGATTACAGCATTTTAATGGCAATTTCTGTCCTGCTGGGGTTGCTCTGGCCTCGCAGTAAGAGCAGCCCAGGAGGTGGCAGCAGATCCAAGGAACAGCACACAGGCTGTAGGCAGACAGCCAGGAACTGGGACAGGCTGGGAAGGAGCAGTGTCACAGGCAATCCTGCTCCAGGTGAGAGCCTTTACACAAGTGGAAATGCACACACCCCTCCCCCTCTGCCATTCTCCTTGAAAGTGCCCCCTTCCTTCCCTTGCTTAGTGTTTGCCTTTCTCTACCTCTACCTTGCTTAAGATTCCTGACATGAACAAACCCCTGTAAGGGACAACACAGAATATTGTGCAAGAGCCCTGACTGGATTACTTCCGGTTTTACACATTACTCTCTGCATTTCACTAAAAACAAATTCTCTAGTCAAGACCAAGACCCTTGGGCAAGTGCCTTGGGCCTGCCTGCAGCATGCAGAGGCCTCAGCTGTACCTTTTTCAGAGGGTCCTCAGGACTAGAGACAGGAGTCACACACACATCCTCAGTTTCAGAGTGATTAAACTCACACGATGAAACACTGGCTGAATCCGTGCTTTCCCCAGAGCTCCCTCCTACAGGAGAGCTCTTCAGGGGTTGTTCTTTGGGTGGAGTGAACACATCAGTGCCCAGAAAAAGTCTAGTATAGAAAGAAAGAAAGCATAAAAGCCAGTAAGTGAGAGCTGGGCTGAGCAACACTGTCCCTTGGTTCAGAACTCTTACATTCTGGAGTTTTTTCCTCTCTGGAGTGGCCTGTTGTTTCTGTTTCCTCTGTGATGTTTATACAGTTTGTCCAGAGGCTTTATAAAGGCTAATACACCTTCCAGACCCAGAGTGCCCACAGCTACAAGGTCACAACCAGCTCATGCCCCACTAGAACAACACTCCCCTTCGGTCTCTTCACATTTTCAGGCTTATTTACTAGAAAAAAGGGCTTCAAAGGGCAAATTCACCCTGCTGCCAATTCCTGCCCTCTATCAGGGTGCCACGGGTACCAGGCTCTCTCTAGAAGGCTGGAGATGCACACAATAAGGAGATCATAAAGTGTAAATTAAAGGCACTCCCTCTCTGAGACTCCTTTCTAAATGCAGGTTAAGTGACTTGAAAGGAGTGTTGAAGGAAACGAGCTGGTCTGGCCCACCAAGGGGAGGAGCAGGGAGCATCAACGTGCAGTTAATGATTTAATACAGCTTAGAGAGGTGTCACTCACTGCTTTTCTACAGTATTCATTTGAAAAACACATTCAGAGTGCAGATTTTTTACTTCAGTCTTTGAGCTCTGCTTTATTCCATGCAGCTTTTCCTGCATTCCTGCCAGTCTCTTGTTTCCCATGTCCAGCTGCATGGTCCTGTCTTCTACCGACCTCCTGTTTGAATCTTTGTAGTATTACACCAAATTGGACCATGGTCCCCTGGGTTATTTTCCTTCTCCAGCTGGAAGGCAGATTGTTTCCAACATCAAATGCCTTTTTGCTAACCTTAATTTTTATATTAAAATCCTGCAAGGAATTTTTGCATGTCTATAGCAATTTAGACTAATAATAGACCAGAGTTTATCCTCATTTACTGTTTTCCTGCTGCATTCAGCAAAGTTATTAGACAGTAGGTATTGAATTATAATCCAGCCTTAAAATGGTTCCTTTTCTTGACACCATAGGAAGGATTCTTTATTTTAGACTCTTCTATCTTTAATAATGCTCTTGACTGCTTCTAGCAACACAAAGGGACAGCTTCAGCCACAAGGCTGCATTTCTCCCTAAAGCAACGCAGGGTTGCGGATGCCCAGCCAGGTTCTGCAGCTGATTAAATGAGCACTGCTTTGAGTTATCCAGGTCTGTATTCCCACCCCAAAACCCCTCTGCCCCATCATACTCACGTGCTGATCCTCTTCACCATGCTTTTCTGGGATTTTGGAGACAGGATATTGGTATCAGCAGCTGCTTCAGCCTCCCGTGAGAGTTTGTAACTGCAGGGCAGAGGCCAGCATGTGAATATTTACAGACAATGTTATTTAGTTGCACAGTGTTATGTCGTTGTACATCTCACAGCAGCAACAGTCAAGAAATCCAAGAATCCTTCAGTTATTCTCCCCTCACAGAAGGCTGCAGCACCACAAAGAGGAACACTGCTCTGCCTGCATTCTACCAATGCCAAGGTGATATTTCACCTCCTTGTAACAGCTTTTAAAACCAGTGCTCTCCAGTATCTGGAGAAATGTCTGACCTGCCCAGCTGTGTGTGGGAGGTTGAGAAGACAGGTTTGCCAGCTGCACTGAGGACCTACCTCTCCTCCTCTGTTAAGTGTCGCTGCCGCCTGAACCACTGGATGAATTTTTGGTCTGGTATCAGGCAATAGCTGTTACATGAAGACTGCAGGAGCTTGATTTGGGCAATGACTTCAAATTCCTAAGAAAAGAAATAATCAAATAGAAAGTCTAATTAGAAAACAAAATTATATTCATTCATGCTCTAAAAACATACGACAAGGGATCCAGGACAAACTTAGCTTGATGTGAAGTTCAGTCTCAGTTAAGTAACTATTCTAAGAATCAGTTTTCTAACAGTAAAGGTGGGAGTTTTTTCCCCTAGGACCCATAATGTGCACTCACACTTGCTCCAGAGGAATGTAAAATGCTACCCTTAAGGCATGTGACCAGAGTGTGCTGCTCTTCTGTAACTGCACTTGTACACACACTTTGCCAAAGTAACCCTGGATTTTTTAGGGCAAGTTATTGTGCAGTTAAGGGGAGGAAATGGCTCCATCTCAGCCAAGTTCAGGTCTGCTTTCAAGCCCCAGGATGGAGATTTGGCCTGACTTAATTCAGCCCGAGGTAACGCCAACACCTTTACTCCTACAGGACATGACTCATCTCTGACCAAGAAGGATCAGGCTGAAAAGGAGACTGACAGCATTTATTTCTCAGTCCTTGGTACCTGGTTTGCTCTCTGCAGCCTTTTACCTACAAGGAGTTTCCTGCAGGAGAAGGAAGATATTTACTAACTCTGTTCTGGAGAGCCAAGGTCTCCTGCCACCAGGTCTGGTTCAGCTGCTAAAAACAAACGCCCTTGCCCAGAGGGTATCAATAAACCAAAAATCACAAAACATTCATCTTACCCTTCGTCTCTTCTCAAAATTGATCAGGCCACCCTGTTGGAAGGAAAGAGAATAGATCAGAGAAGAGCCAGACTTGCACCATGAGATAAATGCACAAAAATTCACACAAGTTCTACTTAATAAGACTGCATATTGCTTCCCTTTTATTTCTGTAAAGATTTTAAGAACTGCAGGAGGAGTGGATACAGAAACAAGTAAATGCAGTTGGAAAGGCAGGGAGGGTATTTAGGGTTCCAGAAAATTGCCCAAGTTACCTCCACATAGTCCTGGAGGGCCGTGTCAAGCATGATGAGATCGGTCAGGAAGGTGCCAAGGTAAGGGACCGTGCCTTGCATCACTCCCTGCAAGTGAGCAGAGCAATGCTGCATTAATTAACTGAAAAATGAGAATAATTAGAATTCCAGAACACTCCTGTGTAAGAAAATTAAATGAAACTAATCTGCTTAACCAAGCATCAGTCTTGTAATTATGTTTTCTTTCATTACATCATTTTCATTAGATAACCTAGAATTTCAATCCAATTCCAGTGAGACCAGGATGCTCTCACAGGTAATCACCCTGTGATTTTTTTATTACAGTATTGCCACCACTGATTCCCAACAGCAGGTCCCCAGGAAGCCCTGCTGCTGGGAGAAGCACTGAGGTGCAGGGACAGGGTCCCTCTGTCCCCTGCTGCACGAGGAGGAGCTGGGGAAGGGTCCTGGCCAGCCTGTGTGAGCAGTTTCCGCTTCATCCCCATGGATTTTTACTTAATGATGTATAATAGTACCTTGTGATAATGAAATCAAATCAAGCCACATTTTTTTTCTCTCCAAGAAGTGACCATCTTCCCTAGCCATTAAAATTAGTATTTTAATGCTAATTATTCACACTTTAAACTTCTAGACTGCCAGCACTTGCAGAGTCCAGGCTGGCTCTACACTTGTGAAGGAAACACTTGTTTCTACCATCCAGAAGGATCTGTATTTTTCCTAGTCAAACAAATACACAGACAAAAATCATATTCAGCACTTTTGCCCTCCCTATTCCAGATTTCTCTCCCTGTCCTTTTAAATCTTTGCCAGCTTTCAGACAAAAACGATTTTCACCAGCCGACTGGAACCCAGACACATTTTACAAAGCAATCTCTGTAGAAGTCTGCAATTTTCAAGCTGCTATGTCAGAAGCTTCATCAGCATGTTTGAAAGTAAATGAGATTTCTGCTCTACTGTCTTTATCACAAGAACCCCGGTATTTACAGCAGTACGTATTTTACTACATGGAAATGGTGTTTCTCTCTAATGTGTAACAAGAGTAGATGATGGAACTCTTTCTTGTAGGACCAAAACAAGAGAGCTGGAAGTGATGACCACATGTTTATATCCATCAATCCTCTCCTGCCCACTCACTCTGGTGAAGACCTTTCTAGATTTTGCTTCTTATAGAATCGACCAGTTAGGGTTCATCATATTACTGATTCAAAAAAGAGCAGGAAAAACCCCAAACACACCTTGTTTTTTTGAAGTTGCAGTCGCTTCTGTGACTTTTTCTGATTTTCTTTCTCACTGCTGTCCAGATTCGCAAATTTGGATGTCGCTTCCTGTGAGGTGAAAGAGAATTAAAGGCAATTAATGGAGAATCCGAGTGTTAAACTGGCAACTACATGTATGCAAAATAGAAGTACATTTAACCAGAGAAGTTAAGCCAGCAAAAAATACTTGCTGTGCAGACACACATGTGTCTACATACATGGGACTCGGATGCTGCTTGGGAATTTCAGACAAAAATCACACCAGATGACTGTGAGGGAATTGTTCTGCAGAACAGCTCTGGCCAAAGCCAAGTGCTGCTGAAAGTCTCTTGGGAGTTTAAATCAGAGAAGCTCAGACATACTTCAGGTGTCCAGATGCTCTATCCCAGCACTCCTGACATCAGGATTTCTGGTTAATTCCCTAATCAGGCCTGATACAAGTAAACATCTCCATCTTATGTGATGCTTTGTTGTTTGTCTTATGATGCAACACCGAGATCGAGTGACTGTGGCTTACTGACTAATCCAAAACCATGAAGGAAATTTAAGGAATAGGTTTCCATCCCCACAACTCTAGCCTTCCTATGAATGGATGAGATATTTCACCTTAGTTCTTTAAATCTTTATTTCCCTGGGTTCACAGGGGATGTTGGAGTTACATGTTTCTTCAGTGGTTCCGTAGATGTGTCACAAATCATCATCAGTGTCTGTTCAGGAGGACAGAACACTGCTCCCTCTCACACCACCCAATCTGTTCTCAATGCATTTTGTTTGCTCCACACTTGGATTTAAGGGATGGACAGGCAAGGTCAAACACACCTTCCATTATGGGGGCTATTTATAGTGAAAGAAAACTAAGTCTTTGAGGATTCAGTGCATATTAATTCTCCAAATAGTCCAAGATGAAAAGCAGGGGAGAGGTTCTAGCTATTCTGTGGGATTTTCCTCCTCTCACTGCTTCCAAATATGCTTAGGGCAGCTGGAGGGTGATTTACTGGGAGCCAGAGGTCTGGGCTCAGTCTGAATTGTTTTGTCTTTTAATACTTAGTTAAATAGGCTGTTCTGAACACACATTTCCCCTCTATGCTTATTATGGTCTCACCTGCTTTAAAAATTTAGCTACAGATGTTGATAAATGGATGGTAAACAAAACAGACTGACAGATGTGAATGTGTTCACCCACCATTCCTGAGAAGAACACAGTGTTTCACATCCCAAGGCAAGGGGCTAAGGGACAAATGCCAGACTGGCTGGACTGAACTGCCAAAGAATGAAATGGCTAGCAAGTTTATAGGAACTTTTTTATGTAAATGGAAAAAACCTGCCACAAACATTCCTTAGATTTTGCAGAACATAACCTTTCCCTGCCATTCTTCCTCACCCCTTTCAGGCTCCTGAGCTTACTGGGGCTCACCCAGGAGAGTGTGTAAGTCAAACTGCTCCACACAGAGCCTGCTTTGTTGTCCATTTGGCCACACACAGAGTAGGAAGCATGTCCCTTTGGAATTCCCAGCCCTGCTTCCTAGTTCTAAGAAGGGTACAGGATAGTGGGATAAACATCTTGGATTGATTCCTCAGCTGAAGCTGTGGCATTGTTCCAGTGACCTCATGGGCTGAGGTCAGCAAGACCTGCTGTCCAGCCAGATCATGCTGCCAAAGCCTGCTGGTTGTGGCTATCCAGGCTATAGCTACTGATTCTTCCAGGAACAAAGAAAGCAACTCTCAGCCCAGCAAAAAGTTCGGGTTTTACCGCCTGCTCTTCCCGAAAGCACAAAGTCTTGAGTAAGAGATGAGCTTTGGCAGCTGGTTTCAAAAAGGGTTAAACCTCAGATTTCACTGAGATCACAAGTTTTGAACTCACACTGGTTCTCACCTTCATCAGCAGCTCCCTACTTGTCAGATAATTGTCATGATCTGAGAAGATCTCAGACAGCTCTTCATACATCAGCAGGATGTCCCTGCACAGGAGAAGATTAAATCATTTATGTCATTAGCAAGCACTCTAAAATCCAATCAAGTTTCTGTTTCTTTCTGACCAATCACTAACAGTTCAACTAGTAAGACACAACAGAACCAAAATGCATCCAGTGAGATGCTGCACATCTCCTGGGAGCCTTGGTGGGATATGCTGGTGCTCCCAGTAAAGTTGGGCTATATCTGACAACAAAGAAACACCATCAGCAGCCCCAGGCAGGACTTTGAACTGTCTGGGTGATGAGAATGGGTCAGGGAATACAAAGGAACAGAAAAACAGTGGAGAGGGAACCCAGGTTCTTGATTTTTGCCCTATTTTATGCATTCTGGAAAGCTGGAAGCATTTCAGTGTAAGAGTAGTTTTTTGCCCAACACTATAACCACAAGATAGGCAATACTTTAACCAGGAACACAGGGAAGCAGAAGGAAAATCCCACCTCTGTGGAGAGGAAATACAGAAGGATATTGCCTATCAGAGTGGTATTTTAATTTATCAAAGACAAAGATTTGGTTGCCCCAAACCGAATGAGCAGAATACCATCTTTTCTAGACAGCAAATTCCGGCATCTGTGGAGCAGGCAGTAAATATTATTCACACAATAAAGTGTTCCCCTGGAAGAAATACTATTTTCAATACTGGATTCTGTGTCTTGGGAATATATTTTATATAAGTATCAGCACCAGGAGAAGAGTTAGGAGGATTTGTAGCAAGCTGGATCTCCTCAAACTTCATGGGAGAGTAGAAAACAAGCAAAGATTGCGGTAACCTAGGAGTGGTGAGCATGAGCTGGGTGAGAAGCCAGTGCCATAGTTTTTCTAGAGAGGTTGTGGAAGACCCAGTATGCTAAAAAGGACAGAATCCAGTATCCCCAAGGGCAGACTGTCCCCTCAGCAGGAAAGAGGAGCTCACAGGAGGGGGTCTAAGCCTCCCAGGAATGGGAGGTTCTTCTGAGAGGACCCATATCAGTGAAGGAACAGAACAGAAACACAGGAGCCCTGTGGCCCTTGGGAACTGAGAGAGAGGCTTACTTTGAAACACACATCCAGGTGGTCTTCAGCCGATAGATGGAGTTGGACTGCAGAGCTGAAATGATGGCCCTCAAGGAGGAAAAGTTCTTCAGGATCCTACATTCCTGTGAAAGGAGTGGTTGGAAACACAGGAGCATTAAATGTCAGCACTACACAGACCTTAGTGCTTCTCTCTCTGAGCCCTGTCATGCCTGCTACAGATTCTCACTGCTGGGCAGCAGCTGTGCAAATACTGAGCATCAAAAATATCACTCCTCACTCCAGCCACCAAACATTTCACAAGCTTTGGCATTTAGATCTTGTTTTCCTCACTTTCATGTATTTGTGGTGTCACAGCTTCCAGTTCTCCAAGTGAAAATAAAAGTGGAACTGAGTCCATGAAGCCATGGTGAAAGGCACAAAGGTTATACTTCTTAAAAAGCTCTTTATAGTTGCCAATCCCTTTTACCCCTTAGGGAGAAAACCAGGCTTTGCCTCTTTATATGTGGTATTTAAAATATAAACCCTCAATCATCTCAGTGTCAATTAAAAATAAAGACATGCAGAGGAATAACCTGTTACTCAAGTATGTGCACACTGTTAAAGAAAAAAACTTTTCCAGAACTGGGATCAAATCTAAACAGAGAGACTGGTTCATGGATGTTTCTTTTGCAGCTATTCTGTGGCAAAAGCTTGGGTGGGAGAGGATAATGAAAAACTCAAAAAAGTAGCACAGATTTCTCGGAAAGCAGAGGGAAGCAAGAGGGAAAGCCTGGTCTGTGACTCCTGGAAATCTGTTAGTGGCTCAAGAACAAGAGCTTGGATACCACAAACATCAGCATGGGTGTCTGTACACGCAAATCCAGCAGACAAAACACCTGCCAATTCGACTGCTGCAAGGAGATAAGAATGTATTCAAACACCAATTCTGCTTATCAACATTTTTATGAATGTGATTCTTACTAATAATGCTTATTATGTAAAGGATCCTTACAGTGATAACAGACATGATTTCTTTCCTTTGTAGGACTGAACAAATGTAAAGTAACCTCAGCATAAGCAAAAGTCAGACCTTAATATATCAGCATCTCTGCTCATGAGTTGCATTAGAAGGAGAGTACAAGCTCTCTCAGTTACTGACCTACAAAAACCTGTGCTACTGAGGAGACTACAATTACTGAAGTGTGGCTTAAGCAGAGAGCCTGGGCCAGCAGCACCTGAAGCAGGTGGACACGTAGGTCAGATAATGACCAAGTTCAACATCGTGGAGCAGGACTCACTAGATCTGAAAGATATTTTTGCATGGTTTGGGGCCCAAAATAAAAGCCACATAACATGTTTTTCCTCTCCGGAGACTGACACGTTAAAGAATGAGACCTTTCTTTTCCTTCAACCTGAAATTTAGGCTGGGGGAACATGAATTTAGAGGCACAAATTAGCAGCTTTTCTTCTTTGTTCCCAGTACAACAGGAGTTTGAACTGGAAGATCCAATTTGGAACTGTCTTGACTTAACTGCCTAATTTAGAGCACAGTAGGAATTCCATTTAATACTGGATTTAGTGTTCTCAGTGATTCAACTGACTGCAGTCTAAATTTGAGCAAGCTTTCATTTGCATGTAAGAATAATTTTTGAGACTGGTTTTAATAATTTTGTTTCTTGCTGTGTTCTTCACAGAGGGAAAAACAGAAAGAATCCTGTGCAGAAACAGCTTTGATTTTAAAAATTTTAAGCATAACAGGACATTAATGATTTCATTTTTACTTTTTATTTTTAAAGAAAATATTGTTTGAGTGAAATTGGCTGCTCCTGCTCAGGAACCTTAGATCTAGGTGGAGCAAAGGGCTGGCAGTAGAGAAAGTATTCAGTTTATCTTTTGAACCAAGAGAATGGGTCCAAAAGTCACAAAGAGATAACAAATGTGGAACTCTGTGCTGCTAAGTTTAGTTGTCAGTGAATAACTGTACTTGAATGAGTGGATTATTTTCTAATTCAGGCACCTAACTATTCAAAACACACATTTGCATGTACAAAGCAAGCAGCTTTCTTCAGAAGTGGGCAGCTAAGTATAAGTGCACCCAGCTGCTGTACATGTGCCATTATCCTGCAGAGTGTGCACAGACATTTCTCACATGTTTCATGCTACAACTGGAGCATTTACTGAATTAAGTAAAGGGAGAAGCACAGAAGGTATGAATTAAGTAAAGGGAGAAGCACAGAATCAGCAGGGGTGTAGAACAAACTTCTCCATCCACAGAGTGAGTGGGTTGAGGGCAGTGCCTTTCCTGCCTTCCCTTGGCCTCCCTTCTGCCTTGGGATGATGATGAAGTTCTGTCTAGTTTGCCCCAGGAAGAAGGCCCTTTTAGCTGGTGCCCTCTACAACTTAGGTCTGCATGTAGAAATTGGAAATGGAATTTCCGAATCCCTTCACACAGGCAATAAAGCATCCGTCAGATGATGATAAAAACAAGCAGATATAAGTGCCACAAGGGAGGTCCAAGACCCTCCCCATAGCAGCTTCCTGAAGCATGCAGAGCTCAGGTGCCAGGACTGAATGCTGCCTCTGGAAGCACAGAAGTTGCCAAGGTTGGAAAGCCTCTGGCTTCAGCTTTTTCTGACTGTTCTGCATAGCTCAAGAAGAATCCATGTGATTATTAGAAGTCAACACACATCCACATGGAAGTGCTTGAAATGGTCTCTTCCAGAGAAGTCTCATTTATTGCCAGCCACCCAGTGCTCTGAGGGTAATTAGGAAGGTTACAGTAAAATATTAAAACCTAGGAAATTAGCAAACTAGAGTTACGTAAAGCAGGCATGGAAAAACACCCTTCTTGCAAAGATCAGGAAAAATATGGTAAAAACATAGAATCTGCTACAAGATCCTCCTGAGGCACTTGGAGGACAGGGAGGTGATTCCACATGCTGGTGAAGTCCTGCCTGCCCAGGCCAGTGGCCTCCCATGATAGCGTGGTGCCATCAGTGGGCAAGGGAAACGGACAACATTGATATCAGCTATCTAGACTTCTCTAAAGCTTTGGCATGGCCAAGTATCAACCCCACTTCCATGGTGGGAAGAACTGAGGAGAGGAAGGGCAATATTCATTTGGTGTCACAAAAAGTCACCCAAAAATAGAAAGAATTAGAGCTAAGGTGGCCTGGGACCAATGTGTACAACCCCCTTCTCCTCTCCCAAGTCCTTCACTGCAAAACACCCACCCAAAAAACAGAATAAATGCTTTACATGTGCAATATGAATCCACTTCTCAATGATCTTGGCTCTCTGCTGGATTTTGAGCTCCCTGGTCCCCAGGATAGTGCTGATGACACATTTGGTGACTGCATTGAACTGAGTGATGGTGGCTCTGACACTTGGAGCCAGGTTCTTGTTTTCTTTCTTATCCCTTTGAGACCAGATGGATCCCAAACAGTGGTAGGGCACAACTCTTCTGAAGAGCATCTAGAGTGAAAGAGAGGTGTGGTAAGCCAACAGTTTTCTCCTAAATCTCTTTTATCCACAAGAAGAAATACAGACATCGAGGACAAAATTGATCTGAATATAATGCAGTACTTAATGGTAAGTATTGTTTCTCTCTTAGTTTAAAATATACTTTGGCATACTCTTTATAGGCTTGATGCCCCAAAAGAACTATCAGCTAAACAATACTGGGAAAATAAGGGACACCTTTATATCAGCTGCATAACCAAGATAATTTTTTTTAATATAATGATATTTAGAAAGGAAATTAATACAGACAAAGCAAAGTCTGAGCACTACAGTCCAGAGTACCTAGACATCTTTAAGCCAGGTAGTGATATAGTTAAAATGTGCTACTTCTCAGTGCCAATAACTTTTGCAAAAGAGGCTACACATTAAACAAACAAACAAGCAAACACACACCAAAACAAATAAAAAAGCGAAAAAAACCCCTTCAAAATGACAAAAGGGAAAAGCCCAATGACTGAAACAGCTGGGATAACAACAGAGCTGTGTTCTGTGTCCCAGCATCAGTCCTGTTCTGAACCCTATATTTGAAGTAATGTAACTTTAAAAAAAATTTGTTTTATTTTATAAAGTTATATTATATGCAATACTCTACATACCACATCCATGTATGTCAACTGTTCTGCCACAACGTGGTCTTGAAAAGAGGAGAATTCTTCTGGACTGCTGATCTCCAGTTCCTCTCCATCAACCAGGTCACTGGAGGAAGTGCTACAAAACCCATCTGTCCAGAATGGAAAACAACACTCAGTAAATTTATGCAGCAAGCAATGAACCAAAGTAGGTGTTTATTTTGCAACATCACTGTATTACAGCAGAATGCCCCAGGGGCCCTGCCTGATGTAATGGCCCCACTGTGCCATCTGAGTGAGAAAAATGACCAGAAGATTAAATTGGCAAAGTAAACGTGGAATAAAAAAAAAAAAAAAAATAGAAAGAACAAATCTTAGCAGAGAAGTGGCTTGACCCATCTGGTAACTATTCTTCTGAAAGAAACATCACCCCAACAAAAATTCCTTACTCACACTGCAGTTTTGTAAATATTCTTTTCAGTATTTATAACCTGAAAAAAATATTCTAATTACAAAGGCATGAGGCTGCAGTTATACCCCCAAAATACTGTATTAGGAATGTTCTTCTATCTAGAAATAAAAAAGGATACCAGATTTCCTGGCACCCTTTGTGGCTACATGGGCTATGGCAAAGAGAGTTTATTCCAGCAGCCTTCACCTTTTCTCCCAGGGAAATTTTCCCAGGAAATAGAGTACAGTGAGCATCTACAATATTCTGCTGAATGGCGTACAGTGAGCATCTACAATATTCTGCTGAATGGTTCTAAATCTGCACTGTGCAGCAGAGAGGAGGTGAGAGGCAGAACTGTCCTCACTGAGTGACCTGACCCAGTGCAGAAAGGAAAAAGTTCCACAGCTGCTGCCATGTCATGTTCCCAGAAGTTGGGAACAAAAAATTCAAACACCAAGAAATATGCCCTTGTTTCCCATGGTAGAGGACAAAGTCAAACAGAAACTCCCTGAAAATAAATCCTAATCCCTTTTTCTATTAGGCAACAGTAACTCCATAAAGAGGGATTAAAAAATAGGGACTTGTCAAAGAATAACAACCAAACTACTGAGTTTACTACTGGTAAGACTTCATTTACAAAAACAGAGTGTTATGCAAGACTTCATTCCCAGTTAAAGCAGAGCATTAAAGCAACAATAGCAGATAATGTGATAGAGAATCATTGTTTTTCCAAATACCTCATTGTTCCTTCCTCCAGTAATTAACAGAACATAATCTCCAATGTAAATTGCTACAGTTTTGATGTAACAAGTTATGTCTACAGGCTGATTTCCATCTGTACATTTGAATTGCACAATTTATTGGCAGAATTCATTGGGATAAATGGAGACCTCTGTTCTAGCACTGCTTTTCTGTGACTTTTTTGTAGCAATTTGCATAATTAAACGGCCTTGGACTGGATTGCTACAAGAATCTCACTCCTTTTGGCTTTGTAAAACCTCCTTTTTCTTTTGGCTCTTAAAAGTCAACTGAAAATCCTCACCACTGAGCTACAGCCCTAGCCAAAACCTCACAGCATGCTTAAAATTAGGTCCCCTGAAGCACAGTGTAAATTTTCCTTTTTTTTTCATCCCTCTTTTTCTCCTTCATAGACATGTAAGCAGCCTTTTCCCTACTCTCCAACAAGCTGGAATCCCCTTGTACTCAAGTATCTCATTATCTTAGGACCCCTCTGATCCACTCAGCCCTCTCAAAGTCTGACTGCCTCTTGACTGCACTGAGAGCAAGCACGTGCCCCTCCTGACCCTGCAACCTCTGCCTCTCCTTGTTTTTGCTTGCTCAGCCTGCAAGAATTGAGGCCAGAAGCAGCTTTTACCTTCCTATCTGGTACTGCAATCTAATCTACTGGCATGGCTGATTGCAGCACAGAACAGAGGTTTGATTACCCAAATCAAGCTGTAGAATTAGAGCCTGAATTTCAAAATTCAGAACCCAGCAGGAATGCTTTGGGACAGTAGTTATTAACAATGATTGCAGAAGATGTATGAGGAATTTTGGAAGAAAACGTACAAAGATGAAGCTCTGAGAAAAGTAAAGCATTCCTAATATTGCAGACCCTACAGCTTAATTTCATTGCCCTCCTCTTATTTTGCTCTAATAACCAGCCTCTATTCTGCCACAATGTAGAAAATGTTATCATTCCTACTGGCCCACCTATGACCCAAAAAAGAACGTTTTCAGTTGTCACTTGAGGAAACAAACACAGAAGCAGAGCTGCTGGGAACTTCTGTTCACTCTGAAGAACAGAGGAACCCAAATACAGTTCTCATGAGTTTTTCTTGTTTGAGCTGAGGGAACCCAACCCAGGAGACATCTTAGCCGTTCTGTTCCCTTACCTGTGCTCAATAAAGGCCTGGGCTCGGGGCACTACTACTTTTTCTGTTCATGACTGAGTTAATTTGGCATTTCACTGTATTATGTATCGACATGGTATTTCTGAAGCATCTGGCAGACGTGACTTTTATGGAATGAAAGCAGGTGTTTCTCTGGCATTTCCTTTATCATTTATGACATGGATTATTCCCTCTCACGCTTCTACCAAACCTGGAAGTTGATTCACAGCCTGTGTGAGCTCTCCCCACTTCCCAGCTCTGTTCTAACCAGGATATGGGGATGTGTGAGGTTTGTGTGACTACAGCTCACTATTGTTCCAGCAGACTGTGACCCCCAATAACGTAATATTTTCCTCTGTCCTTGGATACCAGCAGCCAGTCACTCCAATAGGAAAAAACACCCACAGGCACTTCCTCTGACAAGACGGTAGCTAGGAAGAAAAGCTGCAGGACAAAGCTTGTGACTCAAGCTGCATTTTGTCACAGCTCTGTATTCTGTTTTTTGTTTGTTTGGGGTTTTTGGGTGGGGGAGGGAGGTTAAGTGAGATGCCCAGCTAGAGAGCAGCTATGTGTTTTAACTCAGTGACATGTGAAGTCTACTGACAATTAACCAGCTGTCTGCTGCAGCAATCTCAAAGCTTTGACTAAATATTAGAGAAGTTCTGGATTTCCCAGGCCACCCCAGGATGAACAGACATAGGCACCTCACACTGTAACACTATTTCATCCCTCACAGAGCCTGCAGCCTCATACAGGGGTTGTGTTTCCTTTTAAAAGAAAAAAAAAAAAAAAAAAAACAAAACAAAAGTACTGGTGAGCCTCACAATCTTATTGATAAGAATGAGAGGTGGTGAAATGTACTGCACATAAATCCCATGGGCATCTTACAGTCTGAGAGGACAGAAAAAGAGAAGGGAATGGTAACTCACCAACAGCATCCACTTCTTGATTCTGAAACTGTTTCAAGAGGTTCTGCACCCTACTCTCCATGTCAGAATTGGGCATATTGTTCTTCAGATAATCCAGCAACTTCAGCAAACACATATAGTCAGGGGGCTCCCTGAAATCCTCTGAGCACTGATCAAGCCAGGCCCGGAGGACTGATGCGATTTCACTACAAGTAAACAGAGAGAAAACAGTGTTTGCATCCAGATAGAACTGAGTGTACCTGTATCCAACAGAACAACAAACACGAGACATTCACAGCCCACCTGAAGTATCTGTGCTGAGCTGTACCACAGCTGTGTTTAACAACCACCAGACATTACACACACCAGCACCAGCATAACATAATCTCTTCATTCCATCTTGGGCCACTGGGAAAAGCTCAATGTTTGCTCCACAACCACTCCCTGGGATGTTGTGGGAAAACAGCAGAGAGGAAACAAGGTATTCATGGCTCCTTTCCAGTGGAAACACTAAATCAAATGCTTCCTCTGGGGCTTTTCATCACCAGCAGTCTGGACATCATACTAGAGCTGCATGCACCTCTACGCCATGTTCCTCCTTATCTACAGTCTTGGTACAAAGCCTGCCTGCTCATGAAACTGGGGCTTTCATGGAGGAAAATAGAGACAGTGCTGAACCTACCCCCCCACAGGCACACACAGAGTGTGGGATTGCCTCCTCTGGGAGGACAAAACCCCTGCTGTAGAATGAGGCTGCCTGTGCCAGAGCCAGCCTGGGAGTGCCAGGAGACACAGTGACCCTGCTAATCTTAGTGATTAAAAATGTATCAGCAGAGTCTTGATTTCATCTGCAGAACAAACCAAGGAGTGGTTGTTAAATTAGAGAATGCAAAAAGGGTGTCCTGCTCATGCTGGCAGAGCAGGGAAAGGATGCTGAAGGAGTTGTAGGACCACTGGATCTTGTTGAGGGAAGTTATCCCAGACTTTCTTAGATACATGCAGCTAGAGGAACACCAACCCATGGACAATCCTTCTACAGACTGAGGAGGGTGAGGGGAAAGCAGAGCTGATGACCCAGCGTGGTTTCCACCCTGCCTGAAGCAGGGGGGAAGTGATCTGTTTGTTTGCTTTTCCTGATTTACGTAGGTTTTCATCCACACCCATCTATTAGATTGGTAGGCAGACGCTGTGCACTATATGTTTGTGAGAATGCCCTTAGATCCTTAGATATTTGCATGGATTCATCATCATTTCATCTTGATTTTGTAAGAAAATAAGACAATTTAAGCTATGGTTTTCCAGAAATAATTTGCAATGTTGTTGACAATTTTCAACTCAGTGTAGCAGAAATAGAAAACTAGTAAAAAATAACCACTTCTCTTAAAACTTTAAGCCCTTATTTCAGAATAAAAGGTACAACAAATACCTAAACTTCTGAGACTTTCCACGTCTCCAAAACCACTCCTGTATCTCAAGTCTCTTCCAGCACAGGAAACTCTCTATTGGAGCTGTGTACAAATACTGGCACATTCCTGCTACAAGCTGGGAAACCACAGCAGTCTGGTTAACTCGGCTGCTCAGCAGCATACAAAATAAGCCAATAGTTAAGAAACTGTAAAGGGAGTTTCTCCCACTTTCTGTGTCTCATCTGAATTGTGTAGATTTTCCCCCAAAACTCAATTAACTTTTAATACCAGACAGACTTCATACAACTTGTATCCATTTAAGTCTGTTTTTTCCTTCCTTTTTCTGATAATGCGGAAACTGAATTTTCAGTTAAAGTACTTGGAATTCTCTTGGTAATATTCTTTGGTTCGGCTCGCTGACAGGAGAAATGCTGGAATTATAATTTCAGACCTACGAAAAATATTTACAATCAAAAATTAACATGCAAACACATTCTGGATTTCAGGTTTCATTGCAAGCTGTGGCACAGCCAACAGTGCCAGACCAGCTCCACATCCCAAGGCCAGGAAAGACCACAACAGGTAGGCCCCCAGCCTCTCCCACCACCCTCCCAGTTTCAGTTGTCCTCTCTAGCCACACACACCCCCAGAATGCCATCACAGCAGCATCAACAGTCACAAACACCACTGTCCTATGACCACAGCATTTTCCTCTAATTCCCACCACAGGCAGGGAACACTGTGCCTCACTGTGCCCAAATAGTGCATTTCCTCCTGTTCCATGCTCCTTTTCCCCACCCACATCCCAATCCATCACCCCCCTGGTCCCAACACCAAAAGCCAGGCTAGGTATTCTATTCCTACAACCATTTACCAATTCAGACAGGATTTGGAAGGAGGAGCCTCTCCACAGGGCAAGTTCTTCTACTAGTACTATTCACACACTCTCTACACTAAGCTCAGTTTCCAGAGGTTTGGTTGATGGCCACTTTCTTAAGCTGAACAATAAACAGAGTTTAAGACATACAGTCTCCCAGAGCAGGGTGAAGAGTTCACAGCTGTTACAGACACTGAATTTGTCAGCAAAATCATTTCAGTCAAGAGGGGAAATAGCAAGGAGAGAAGAGGTACGGTGTGCCCTAGTGACCTCCTGCTGCTCGGCTGTTCTAATGCAGTGCCAGGGAATAATGCAGCTTTCCAGAAATGGGCTGGACACTTGCCCATATCTTGCAGTAGCTTTATATTTGCTGCCCCTTCAAATAAACTCTCTGTACTTGATAGACTCAGATAGGAGCAGGGGCCTTTCAAGAGCTCAGACAGGACAGAAACTATAGACTACATTTTTCATGGGTTGATTATGAGTTACAAATTCTTCCTTTCCTGCCTATAGAAAAAACCATCATTAATGCTTAACTCCTGTGCTGCTGGCCACAGACTCCAGGCTCTGCTAAGCAATGCTTTCAAGTTTCACACCTATCAGAAAGCCTTCTAATTTCCACACCAGCTTTGTTTAGAGATCATCTCTGAAGGTTTCAGTTTCCAAAACCTATCCAGGTAAGTGGAGAAGTGTATCTGAGCCTGTTGTTCACAAACTGGGACCAAGAATTCACCCACCCCTCTCTGCCCACAAGCTGCACAGAAAGTGACAGGGCTGTGGCAGCTCCAAGTCCAACAGCTCTGTTAGCTCAGCAGGGCACATGCAGGTGGGAAATGAAACCCTCCCACCACATGGGAATTCTGCATGGCCTTGTCTCTACTGGGAGGACAACTCTTAACAGTCCTGACAGGATCTGATAGGAATTAAAAACAGCATTGCAGAGAATCACAGAATGAACTAGGTTGGAAACTACCTTTGAAATCATCAAGTCCAACCTATGACCTAACATCTCCTCATCAATTAAACCATGGCACTGAGTGCCACATCCAGTCTTTTTTTAAACACCACCAGGGATGGTGACTCCACCAGCTCCCTGGGCAGATGATTCCAGGGCCCAATCACTCCTTCAATAAAGAAGTTTTTTCCTAATGTCTAACCTGTATTTCCCCTGGCATAGCTTAAGACTGTGTCCTGTGTTCTGTCAGCAGTTACCTGGGAGAAGAGACCAACCCCCCTGACTGCAGCCACCTTTCAGGGAGTTGTAGGGAGTGATGAGGTCAGCCCTGAGTCTCCTTTTCTCCAGGCTAAACACCCCCAGCTCCCTCAGCTGTTCCTCCCAGGGTTTGTGTTCCCAGCCCCTCTCCAGCCTCGGTGCCTCCTCTGGACGCGCTCCAGCGTCTCCACGTCCTGAACTGAACTGAGGGGCCAGAGCTGGACACAGCACTCGAGCTGTGGCCTCACCAGTGCCCAGTACAGGGGCACAATGACCTCCCTGCTCCTGCTGGCCACACCATTCCTGACCAGGCCAGGATGCCCTTGGCCTTCTTGGCCACCTGGGCACACTGTGCTCATGTTCAGCCGGCTGTGGACCGGCACCCCCAGGTCCCTTTCCCTGGGCACTGTCCAGCCACACCGACCCCAGCCTGTACCACTGCAGGGGTTATTGTGGCCAAAGGGCAGGACCTGGCCCTTGGACTTGTTAAACCTAAGTTTCTGACCAAAAAGGCAAAAGCGGCGTTTTCTTCCCACCACAATTATTTCTAAAGAATGAGAAGGGAATCTTAACACCTAAGGAGAATAAGGGGAACCTCGACTGCAAAAATAGGTTAAATGATTAATTTCTTATGAAATTCTATAAGAACGTGCACAAACCTAGCTATAGTCTGCCAAATGCACACTTAAGTCCATTGAGAAAATACGCATTAGAGAGGGCTATTCCCTTTCCTCCACTGTCCAGGCAGTAACTCTCAGGCTTGCTCACACTGAGTAAATTAAGTCACCTGTATTTTGTCAGTTTTGCTCGTTAAATCAGGGGTAAAATGTAAGCAAACCACAAGAAAAGGCTGCTTCAAGGGTGGCTTCTCACACCCAGTTTGTTTATAAATACCACCCTGACGATGATCCAATCCTTCTGATTTGGAAAAAACTTGTTCAATAACATATGGGAGACTTGCTGGGACACATGTGAAGCTGCTAAGGGAAGAGCTCTGCTACCGGTTTTTTTTTTTTTGGTTTTTTTGGGTTTTTTTTTTTGTTTGTTTGTTTTGGTTTTTTTTGTTTTAATTGAGATGCCAATCATTATTTTTCTTTCTAATTATTCTTTTCTGCTTGGTTCTGGTTGTTTTCATAACTCTCCCACTCTTTCACTGCCCTGTGTTTGACTCTGCTTCTCATATAACCACAGTGGTTTCTGATGTTTGAGCTTAATTTGCTTTACTGGAATAAATTATTGTTACATCTTAACTGCTCCCCACCATAGATGTCCCAGGCATCAGAAGTTTCCAGCCAATTTTCTTTCATTTGTCTCACATTCCTTTGGTGCCTATTGTCCAATAGGACAATGCTGGAGTACAATGTTTCAGGTCCTGTTTTACTTCTGCAGTGCTCTAACTGTGCACATTGTTTTTCAGTGGGACTGGTTCAGAAGGAAGTAGAGGACAAGGTTTCGGTCAGGAAGATCTGAATGCACAAAAAGCCATGGAAGAATGTTTGCTTGTTACTATGAAAAACTCCAAATGCTGTGGTACTACATTGAAGGGTTTGATATTTGCAATTTTAATGCAGAAGAAGAGAGGTGAACATGTAAGACATGCCATGTTGGTCACTGAATAATTCCTTCATTTTCTCTATTTGAACTATTTCCCCAAAATGCTGTGGAATGAAACAAGGTTTCAGTTTAGCTTCAAATGGCTTTGTCTGTGGTTTTCAATTGTGCCACATTCCAAGTTTTAATAACAAATAAATTCCACATTTTGATAACAAAGCAGAGGCAACTATGAGCTAACATTCAAGACAAACGAAAAAGCCCCAAATATTTTGATCCATTTCTGTGGCCTGTCGTCCATCTGAGGGAAAGCACCACCAGTGGACTCCAAACCAGCAAACCAAAGCCAGAAGGAAAGGAACAGAAGGAAACCACAGCCTTGTAATCCAGGAGGAGGCTTGAAAGGACTTTTTGCTGTTAGTGAAGGATTCAAAAGCCATGGCAGTACTAATGTTAGACCACTGGAAAGCAAACAAATAATCATGGCTCAAGTCCACAGACCAACATTGCAACATTGTCTGCCTCTTAAAAAGCCTTTCCTGCAGCTAATCCCAGGTTTGTACTCCTCTATTTTTGAGTAAGATCTCCAAGGAGCTAGATTCAGATTAAACTAGTCTTCCCAAATGCAAACATCACAGGCAAGCCTGGACTGCCAGCCTGGATAGTTTTTGTATGTCTGGGCAGGAATTAATCACTTCTGGGAACTGCACTGACACAAATCTTTAAAAGTGGTGGCATCCAGCTCAGCACCTCTGGTTGATGTACTTCCTCAGCTCCCCAAGTGCCTCAGGCTTAGCAAGGGATTCCAGTGCCAAGGCCTGGCTTGGGACCCTCCCACTACCCAGAGACATCTCAGGATCCTGCAGAGCCACTGAATCCCAGAAGGTACAAGCAGCTACAATACTTTAGATTGTGAAGGCTTTAGGTTCCTTTCTCAGTTGCAGTCCTCAGCCTGGTCTTCAATGTCAGCCTTTGGGGAAAACAGTGTCTGCTCTTTTAACACACCACCTCTTTAAATTCATGGAGCCTGTGCTTAGGGAGCAGCTATCTGCCAGGAGTGGACTGACTGCCCAGAAATCAAAATTAACACTGTCCTTCTCTAGAGGAGGAAAATGGCACGAGCTGTTCCACACATCACCCTGCATAGAAAACTCAAAGTTATAACAGAATTAACACTTAACTGAGGAACTGGTCTGCTCTGAAGAGAGATCAGGTAATAGGTCCTATCACCAAAAGCATTATTTCTATCTCCTGGGGCAGTACACTTGGCCATTTAGGGAGCACTGGAGGCCCCACACTGCATCAGTTGCTTGGCCTGCTGAGCCCCTTCCCAGAACACATAAAGGTGCTGAAGATCTCGAGGAGGTGACTATCCCATTCAGGTTTTACATGACTCTGCCTGGTAAGGCACAAAGAGCTTTCACATCAGACATGAGTAAGAAAAAGAACTACTTTTTGCTTTACTTTCTTTCCTAATTTGCTTCTCGTCAGGTGACATGTACCAAACACATTTGATCTATACAACTCAATTTAAAAGGCAAGAACATAACTGAATTATTCTAGAAATTTTATGAACCTCTCTTTAAATCTTCATGCAACTCATCATGCTGATAATTTGTTTGTATTCAATGTATATATGGTTTTATTCCGAATTGCCACAAATCTGTTTGTTACACATTTTTTTGGAATGTGCACAGAAGTCCTAAGCTAAAAACCATGCAGAGAACACATAAGACTCCAAAGAAAACAACAACCTACAACAAGAAGGGAAGTCTGTCACCCCTTGACACAAAAACATGCAGCATGAGACACAGCACTACACAACCTTGTTGATATGGTAATAAGAACAAAAAATTACTTATACGAGGTAGAGGGTCAAATAAGCTACTCCTTTCAACTCTCTTATCACACAACTAAGAGACACAGCATCACATTTCTGGAACCAATGGCTGAAGTCCATCTAACTCAGATGTTTAGCTGGAATATATGACCTTTTCTGGACTTTATTCTTCTGTTACTTGTGATCATGAACTGTCTGACTGACTGACAGTAGTGAGAAGTGAGGTCAGCAAGTTACTGAACCTGAAAAGCTAAGGTGGGTCCTGACAGGGAACAAAAAATGCAGGTTGTTTGAAGCTTACAAAATTTTTGATGGTTTTGACGAGTTTACTCACAACTCTAATATCCAAGGTATTTTGAAAAGTATGGTACCTTTGTTTAAACCACATTTAGATGTAATTAAGTCAGCTCCCTTTTGAAAAATACAATTTTTTGACCACTCCAGTAGCCTAAAAAATGATAGGAATGATGTTCAAGTGACAAGAAGAAAATTCCCTTGGCAGTAGAAGTCCTAGGAGGGCATGTTTTGAACACAGGTAAAGTGATCTCGGGTCAGTAACAAGTACACATCACTGCAGCAGTCTGGAATCACTGCAGGATCTGGGAACAGAAAGGCAGGCTTAAAGCTCCCACAAGCCCCTCTAACAAGGCTGTGCCACAAATGTGCTCAAGCCCTAGTTTAGGATCTGCAGGTTCAGAACATGGAAGGAGGTACAGAAACACTGTGAGGAATATTCACATAATTTTTTTAAAAAATAAGTCATTTACATCAGGCATTCTCCTCAAAATACATCCCAGCTCTATACTACAAGTGCAAAAAGAAGAGAGAATTTCAACTTAGAAGACAGCAACCTGTGGGCTTACAGTGCACCACACAGGACAATGTTCCTTACACATATACCCTCAGTTTTTGCTACCCCTTCTTTCAGGCTCTATGAGGTACTTAAGGTCATAAACTCTCCTTCTGCAGTTGTTCTTCTGCATAATTTTTTTTTTTGAGTCAAACCAGTGGAAATGCTTTAAATTGCATCCCACCTCTAATGGCCCAGCTGGCTTTTTAAAGCCTCTGAGCTGTCACAACAGGAGTCTGATGAATACAGAAGGTCTCTGGCCACACACCACAGGCTTTCCCATAAGATATTTTTCCTCTGAGAAAGGCAGAGTTAATGGCAAGAAATAACAAGGCTCTACTGCTGCTTCCTCCTATTTCTCTAAGTCATATAAAACCAAGAGCACAATTATATCATATGTCTGTTCTGTGAGAAAAGAGGGCAAATGCAATTATATTGGAATTATCCCACACAAGAGAAAACCTGAACTACCAGAAGTATGTGTTTCACAACAGGACTAGAAAGCCAAACACTTTTCAGATACCATTAATTGTATCTAAGAAACAAGTAGCCAGAGCAACTGAAAGCAATGGAAATTTTTAAGGAAGGAAAGTGAAATCATATTTATATGGGATCTGTTTAAGCATGTATATATGCCTGACAAATAACTTTGCTGACAACTTCATTGTTGGACTTCTTACAGACACAAATTTGAGTAACGATATCAAATTCACACATAAAAGGTATCTTATGAAAGCCAAAGGATCAAAATCAGCTGTTCTGAACTACATTAAAGAAAAATCTGCCAGAAAATTGTCAGAGCTACCACAGGAGTAGGACCACAGGCTCTGTCCATTTGTCCATCCCTGGCTGTGCAAAGCTGTTATGTGCCAAGAGGGAAGAAAGCATTGATGCAACAGGAAGCAACTGACAAGGCTGGTAAACTGTATGTATGTCAGGAGGAAAAAAATTCCATTAGAAACAAACAAAGAAACAAACCCAAACAAACACTCTACTACTAAATGTTATGTGCTTGCACACTCACCTGCAGGTGTAACTAGAAACTGAGGTGTTCTGCCCAAAGCCCAAGTGACACAGGTAACATCAAGATTACTTTCACCCCTTTTCTCTCCATCTCATCATGCAAGTCCTCTGGGTCCACAAAAAGGCAGCTGGGGATTAATCCCACCATGGTTTATATCGGTGAAATTAATTCCTCACCCCCAGTATAAATCTTTCAGTTACTCTGCAGGAAGGGCACAGCTTTAGCTCATTTTATGATTGAGATCAGGGGACATGAAATGGTTTGCACAAAGTTAGAAGAGACCCTAAAAGCTCAGTCTGGATGGAAGTGTGGGAAACACTGGCTGTCTGTTATTGCTTCTACCCATGACATTATTCTGCCTCCTTGGTGCCTGTAACCAGGTTTTAACTACCATCTGTTCTTTGAGGAGTTCTCATGGCAAAATGGGAGCAAAATATTTTACCAGACAAGAAAGTCTGAGGGTTGAGCTCCTATGTGAAGTCCCAGGGGGCGAGAGGAACAGAAAACCAGTAATGCTGTCAAGAATCAAGCATCTTCATTCTGTAATCAAATATAACCACACATGCCACAGTGCATGCAAACCACAGATGTCAAAGTACAAATGCTGGTGACCTAAGGCACATTTCACACCCAATGTCTAAAGATAAAACCCTAGGAGGATAGCCAAACCGCCTTTTTCTCATTTAAACTACAGTTCAAAACAGCTTCGCTATTTCTTTTGCAAATGAGGATGACCTCAGAATTCAAATTTCACTCTAGAAGCAGTACTGTAAATCACAGGGCACTAATGGAAAAGATCCATGCACACACATTGCCTGAGTCACCCTCAGCTTTGCTCTGCAGGCATTGCTGTATGGCAATAAAATCACTCATAAGCAATAACCACTCACAGATAAGGTGGAGAAAACAAACACTCTGTTTGTTTAATCAGCAAACTGTTGGCCTAGATGTGTTCATCTCATATTTAATTCCAAAACAATTTCCCTGCAAAAGATGCCTGGATTGTATTACTGGGTATGTTACAAGAAAATTGGTATTTGGCCTTTCCACAAGCTTGTTTAAGCATGCAAACAGTGTTGTGAATTTTCAACGGAAACAACAGCTCTGCTGCTCACATCCTCCTCCAAGACCAAATCCTGTCTGGGGCTTGCTCCACCGTGCAAATCCATACTTACGCCCTGAGTACCATCTCAGATTCCAAGGAATTCAGGTTTGCCACTTCTCCATGGCTCGAAGTCTCCAGATTTCCAAACCTGAAAAAGGAGATGGATGTTTAGAAGAAACTCTAGTGAATAAAAATAAAATCCCAAACAGAACCATTCATACACAATTACCATAAACAACTACAAAGTACTCCCAGCTCAAACTACAAGGAATCTTAACATGTGAGCAGAATTACAGACCTTGAAGATTATTTCATTTAGGAGGGAAAAAGTCCTAAAGAAATACCCACTATCTTCCAACCCAATTTGTTAATTTATATGAAGCAGCCTTCACACAGGAGGAGTCAACCAAAACAGTGTCTCTGCCCTCACTCCAAGACCCTTCTGCCTGTTTTCATTCCATCCTTTCCTGGGGCAATATTCCAGTGTGCAATGAGACTGTATCACAACCACCCTCTCCACTACAGCTTCTGTGTGTCTAGCACCTGCCATTCCTAACAGCTCAAAGGGTTATTTCAAGGTTTCCTAGGTGGCAAGTGCTCACTTTGTGCCCAAACTCCTGGTGTCAGTAAGAAAAGCCCATGATGCAGTAACACCACTGCGAAAGAGGAAACCATGGGCATCACTCCAACATGCCAAAGGAAATCCTAACCTACAAGGCAAAACCCGTGCCTTGCAGGCAGATGATGCACTTGGTCTTCAGAGGAGTGCCATTGTTTCTGATAATACAGCTCCATAATTACCATGAAAAATTCCATGGCTCCCTACAGGCAGGTTTAATGAAGGTGAACAATTACTTGCTGTCCAGAATAAGACAAGATTATTTATCCATTAGGTTTATAACCTCAATTCATCTGAAAGTCATAACAAGTACATCCTTACATGCCTGTGCTACAACAGCTCTGGTAACATTGACGGAGAGAACACAGCAAGCTGTTTCTGTCCTGAAGGTTCATGTCAGAACTGTCACAAACTCATCCAAAAACATTTCAATGGATGGAAGTGGAGGTAGCTTTATGCTCAAGTATTGTCTAAAGCTTCATATATCAGAATCGCAGACCTGTTGTTATAGGGAGAGGCTTTCACTCTCCACTGCCATCTATCTCTGTAAGATGCCTAAAACTCATCTGAGCCATGTGAGGAACGAAGCTCACTTTTAAAATTTCAAACGTTTATTAAACCTTAACAAAATACAACAAAGGACTGAGTAAGGAAAGAGACAGGGCTGGGAACACATGACCATCTGCCAGGAGCTCGTCTACGAAGTGTCTGCTCCCCCTTTTATAGCCCTGGGGTTGCATCAGCCAACCCTGGCCCCTCCCAAAGGCTGCCCCTCCACTCTTCTGCACCGTCCATCGGTGGGGATCACGTTCTTGCACCCTGACTGGAGGTCAGGTGTTGTCAGGCTGTGCCCTCCCAGTACCCAGCATTCCCTATTCCAAACCATGCCAGGGGCACAGGTACATGCCCCCCTCCATCACATGGACTACCAAGGCTGTCCAGTGGCAACAATACAAGGGGCGGGGGATAGGGGAATGTGGGGAGTACAGAGCATGTCTGGACAACAAATCACAGTAACAATAACTATACATCAATAAAACTTCTCTTAAGATACCTACAATACTCATTCTTTTAATTGCAAGAAGCAATCCATCACATTACCTATCTATAACAGCCGGTAGACAAAAGGCACTTTCCCCCTGCTAGGGAAATTTTTTGTAATAAAAATTACATTTTTATATTCAGTTAAATGTTTATATTCCATTTTCAAAACTTGCAGTTAAGTTTTGGGGGAAAATTTATTGAAACGAGTCCCAACATCATTGTCCTACTACTGTATGAAATATTAAATATGTCTTTGCATAACATTAGGCACTTGTGTTTAAATTCCACTAGAGACACAAGCTGAGTTTTACAGGAGAAATCCATAAGACGGCAATAAAGAGCAGGCAGTTTTCTGTGCAAAACTGGAGAAGGCTATAATGCTTCCTTATGTTTCCAGATGAAAATCTCTGCCTATCTCTCATCTGTCCATGAATCACAGGTCATTAAATATGGGTTAGGAGGAGTTAACAACACATCGCATGTAAAGAACAGCCTTTCTGCAGCCTTCCAGCACTGTTCTCCCCAGCTCCCAGAAAAAGAGCTTTTCAATGCCCAGCCTTGTAGGAATGCTTTGCATACAAAAAGAGACATGAGAAACAAAAGGATCCTGTAGCCCACAGAACGTTTCAGCCTTGCTTGGCATTTGGGAAGTTACAGGCACTCAAAGGGACTGACTAAGCAAATGAGACCAGAATGTAATGGGTAATACTGAATGTTTAAATAATGGAAAATAGAGTGCAAAATGAATCCCTGCATCTCTGTTAAGGAGGGAAGAAAACACTCTGAAAAACTCGGAAATAGTATGGAAAGGTGGTCTCTGCAATGACCCCAAACAAAGCCCTAAATAAGCTTGTAAGCATTAAAAGAAGCAATTTGGAAGGCCAGATCCTCAGGAAAAATAAGGTGGTTTGAATCCTGCACACACGGAGTCATGGAAGTGAAATCACTTCTCTGGCTGAGTAGGCAAGCCACCTGACATGAAGGAAAAAGAGATTAAATAATCCATGCTACAAGCACAGCAGCAAGTCAAACACCACAAAGCTGCTGTCCCAAAACATGCGGCTCTGCTACTGCAGGACCCATTCCTTCGATGCTTCCCTGTCCTCTCCATTTGCCCTCCAGCAAACCACCCTCCTGCAAAAGGAATGAATGGGAAACATAAATCCCACTTGTTCTTCACTGTCGTTACCCAGCTCCAAATCTCCCACCAATCAGTCTCAATTCCCTCCTCTGTGAGCTGCTCCAGATGGGGACTGGTTGCTGCTTTCTCTGTGCCTGTGCCAAGCACAGCACCACTCCACTTCTGAGGAACACGGTTATCAGGGCAAAATACATTATGTAAGAGAGGAATTTGGCCTCCTCCTAACCTCATCTGGATAGCTACATCACACTTTATTTCCCCTGGGAATACCAAAGGCACTACACTGTATCTCCACATCCAGGACCAGGAGGAGCCACTCTCCTTCCCTCCAGAAACTTCCATGCAAGGCTTCCACATCAAAATGCCACCAGGATCTTTTTCTTTTAACTCTCCCTGCCCACTTGTACCAAACAAGTACAAAATATCAGAACGTACAGTGTTAAAAGCTTGGCAGATTTCCACAGCGTCTGCTGCATTTAGATGCCAAACTCCTATGAATGCTAAAGGGATGTGGATGTTCAATTACTCCTAAATAGTTTTGGAAACACAAGTTGTCCCACTCATGTCTCAACATACCAGCCAATGATCAAGATTTTGCCTAGTGACTTCTAATCTCTCTTAAAAGAAAACCTTTATAGGCTGAATCTGTCAAAAAATTTAATAAAATTAGTAGGGCTTCTGTCTCAAATTTAATCAAAAGCAAAAGGATAATGTGAAGTCCTGGAGGAAAGAAAATTAAAAAAACGTAACGACCAGATTTCTAAAACTGTTTCTAAAACTAAAGTTTCTCTTAAGCACAGCACTGGCTTTTTTATTTGCTTCCTGGACTTAGGGAAGAGCACCTCGCCTGCTTTTGGACACCATAAATGCTTCCTGCCCCAAATTCAGTCAGCACTGCACTGCCTGGACAGGATACTCTGCAGACAGCATCAAATGACCAACAGGTTTCCCCACTTAGGGTACAGGATATGCACATTTCCCAGGACATTTTCCCAAGAGTCCCAGGACTTTTTGTGTAAGCTGGGTTTGTGTAAGTCTAACACATTCATCACACAATTCTGCAGCACTGTAAATCCAGCATAAACTGAATGCACTGGGCTTAAGGGTGATCCATCTTCCACAAATACATTGTGGAGGAAGTTTTTCAGTGAGTATGTCCCTAAAAAATAAAATATCCTGCAAATGATGCGGACGCTGTTCCCTCCTCCTCTCTCCCAAGGATCTGCTCACCTGTAAAAATCTGGAAGGGCCTTTTTTGATCTGGTCACATCACTGTTCTCCCTTGGACCAAACAACAAGAGCTCAGTACTTCTAATTGTTCCCTTACTCCACAACCCTGCTCTATCCCCAAGAATAAGAGACAGGGCTCAAGCTCTTCAGATGAAACTAAAACTGACAACAAATGCCAAAACTGTGCTGACCTTTTTTTTTTTTTTTAATGAGATTGCCTTTTTATTACTTCACTGGCACACAAAACAAAACACAAATTATGCACAGACACCCACTTTAGTCTCTGTAATTTTATTATGAACAAATATCACTAAAAACAAAGTTGCAAATATGCAGGCTCTGGGCTACTTATTCTCAACCAATGTGGAGATGAAAAATAAGCTGGTTAAATTCAATTACTATCCATCTTTTTTTCAATTTTTCCCTCATAACATCTGCTTTTCTTCACACCTCGATATTCCTCAGCCACATGTAAATCCTTCTAACTTTTATAACTCAAGTTTAATCTATATTTTCTCCCAAGTCATAAAATTATAGATTATCCAGATAGACAAAACGCCAAGAGAAACATCCATGGATTCTTAAGCACTATGCTCCTATGATTTGTGAGAAGGGAAGGAAGTGGTAACCTCCTAGGATTTCCTGTGGATCCTGTTGTGTATTAAAAAAGGCCGGGGATGATGCTGACAAAATCAGGCAGCCCCTTCCTCTGAAGGGGCCACTGTAACTTGCTCAGAGAGGTACACAAGCCAGCAAGAGCAAAACTGGGCTTAGAAAAGACAGTTCTGTTCTATGGAGACAGTTCTGGGCTTTCCTGCCCTCTCCAGACATTTTCACATCTTTAAATCAGGGCGAGAGGAGGAAGGCAGGGCCAGCTTCCTTAGAGCCTCTGTGTTCTTACATTCTTGTCAATTTTTATCATTTCTCACATTCTGAACCAGAACAGGGATGGACCGAGAGATAAAGCATAGAACAGTCAATGTAACTGTAACCAAGTCTTGCTCTCCAGGATGGCTGCTCTTTTCTCAGCTGCTTACCTGACTGTCAGGTTATTATTATTATCTTTACTAATTGAGCCAGACAGCATCCCTACTAAACAGTTGTGATTATCCTTTTCAGATAGAAATGAAAAGCACAGATAATTAATCCATGTCTTGCTCCTTATCTAACTAGTGGGACAGCCAAAAATTAAACCCTAGGAGTTCTTATGCCACTTCTCTGTTCTAATTACTTCATGCCAGAGCAACCATTTCTGTGAATCATAGATTTTGAAAGTGCAATATGACCCCGCTAAAATAAGAGCACCCCTGACCCAGCTGTGTCTCAGTTAGAATCTAGGGTGAGAAACTAATGCTGTGTGTTCCAAGCATTTATGCAGACACAGCAGCCATGATTTAACAGTCTGACCATAAAAGCTATTCTTATAACATGTAGCAGTTCTTGGGATGTCTGCAAAAATTTACGGCTGCATATTCATGTGAGGTAATAGAACAGGAGAGCAAACTCCTTCTTGTGTTTGTACAATCCCTGCTCTGAATCAGCAGCCTCCAAACAGAAGAGCTAGGTCTGAAAGTACTGCTATCCAACAAAATTTTGGAATCTATTCAAGGTATGACTTTACAGCTTGTGCATTCTGTTGGGTTTTTTGGAGGAAACTTATACTAATTTTGCTGTGTTGGTCCAGTTGGCTTCTCTAGCAGCCATGTAAGACACAATTTCCTTACCTATGCTTTGACAAGTGCTGGGATTTGAGCAGCAAGGCATTTATAGACTGGATTTTTATGCTGAAATTCTGGATTTTGCAATATTCTTGTCAATAGGTTGTTAAACCCATGCCCACAAAAAGCAAGGGAGGAAGTTCCTGAGAACTTCCCCCTGTCGTGTAAATGATGGGTCCATTTCCACTTCACAGCAGTGACTCTTACCTGTCCAGAAGAAGTTCCAGCACTGCCCTGGGAGAAGCAAAGGCCCTGTATGTTGCAAGGAAGATGCTGATGTAGGAAAAGTCAGCATCTCCAAAAGCTGTGAGAAGGTTCTCCACCAGTTTCTCCAAAGTTCCAGCTTTTATAGCCCTGATCTTGGATGTTTCATACTGTCTGACAGTGTGCTCGGGGGGTAAACGGTCTCCTTCACCCTACAAAAGGAAACAAAAACAAAGCACAAAAATCAGACAGGAAAAATTAGGCTGGAAGCAGGTCCCTGACACGGATTAAATCCTATCTTTGCACAGGAATTGGCCATCACCAGTTACTGAATGATTTTGTCAATTTTCAGTGCTCTCCAAGCACCAAATGCTGTATCAAATAATGGAGTTTTTAAGTAACTTTATTTTAAAACATTTCTCTGACATGCTCAAAAAAACATTTTACAGCATGACCACTATCAAGACATGATTCCACCACATTTTATTATCTGAAAGACAATCCATTATCCCATAAAGAGTAGTATTACTGAAGGGAAGAAAAGTGGTAATTTGGTGTTTTAGTTAACTTCTGAATAAACATGAAAATGGACCATAACTTAAGCACTGGCACTTGTAATTCTCTTGCTGAAAATACCAAATTTGGGGTGTCACACAGGACCCAAGGTCAGAACACACTAGGTGCAAAAATCATTTCAAGATACTTTTGCAAGGAGGGTGTCAAACTCATCTTGCAAACCTGGCATTCTAACATCTCTTTTTTTTCTTAGAGTTTCCACTTGGCACAATATTTAGGGTTTGGGATTGTGTGTGGGTATGTTTTTTAAATAGCATTTGTTTTCAAAGCTTACAGCCTGCTTTGAGTCTGAAAGAACATTTCCTTAAATTATGCCATTACTTAGAGGGTAGTTCAGAAAAGTATTTTTGTGACTGGTTTAAATCCTATTTTGTAAAGTATGTGGGATAAAAAATCAGATTATAAATAAAAAATATCCAATATTTACTCAAACACCTTGATACTGAGGGCACGAAGACAGCATATTAATGACAGTCACTACAATCCTGGCTCAGGATACTGATGGAACACAAAGGAAAAAACATCTAATAATAAGATAATTAATAAGAGATATCCCACCCACTTCCTATTTACATCACTACTCTCCACTGCTTTGGAAATGTTTCTAATAGACATCCTTTTCAGTTTTAAACAACATAGATGCCTTTAACATCGTTCTAAAGTTCTGTCTCTAGTATTATTTACAAAGCTCTGCAATCTCATTTCCCAGATTTATGAGATCCAACAAACCCTTGGTGCAACATTAAAATACAAATTACTGTCTGTAATTAAAATAAAAACAAAACAGACTAGACGGAGAAATATTTAGCTACATTTTGTTCCATAGACCTCATGGCTTTTTAAAAGGTGTATAACCTGTAATATATCTGACTTAAAGTTGCATCTGGAAATACATGATAAAAATTAACTAAAAGTGTATCTGAAATTACGTATGACACATTTCTGTCATTACAGAAAAATTATTAATAGGGTATGTTGTCACCACTATGTAACTCTTTTTCATCCAAATGTTCCTTAAGAAAAGCTGGCTTGCATTAAAAAAAATTTAAAATTGCAATTTTTCTTGCTAACTCTTCATCTTTCAATTATGATACACTTTTGAAAAACTAGTTACACAATACAACCACTTTCAGACGGGGAAGAAAGTCTGCACCACTGTATTTAACTCTTTGATCCAGCAGATTGCCCCATTCACAGTGTAATGGTTTATGGGCATATTTACTCAGGGCACATAAAACCCTCATTCTCTCATGTGAGTATATTCAAAACAAGGGCAGAATCTGCTTCCAAGACTGATACAGCACGAAATTTTTCATTAATCGCAACACTACAACTTCCCCAAGACATCATGTTGGGAGAATGTTAAAAAGAAACAAAACCCCAAAAAAATTCCAGCAAAAAAAAACTAACCAGTTTCTGAAAAATCTAAAACTTTGTCAGCAAAACATCCAACTGTTAGAAATCATTGTGAGAGTTCTGGGATTGCTTGTGTTTGTATTATTTTAGCAATTCTGCATGTAAGTTTAAAAGGAAAAGAGACTTGGCAGACAAGCTCAATAACAGGCTTTGAGAATAAGACCTTGTGGGCTGAGTTTCATTCTAACAGGAAACTGCTCAGTCTGGATTTAATCAAGAGGGCATCTCTTCACTGACACAACCAGGCTACCCAAAGGCAAAGGAGTGCTCGAATTTGCTTTAGAGCTCTCTGCTCAGAGGGATATTCTCCTCACTGCCATGAAAAAACAATCCTTTGAAATTTTGACAGGTGTGCATGGTGACCACTGTTAGTGGTACCAACAAATTATACCAGTTTTACACTGTTTTGTGCATCCAAGGAATAAAAAAAGTTCTCCAGCTCCTCTTTGTCTCCTTCAGCACTGTGTCCAACAGCTTAACAGAGACCTCAACATTTCAAGGCTTCCTCTAAAACAAACAGACATGGCATTTTAGACTGTCACTTATATCTTTTTAAACCTGACTTTGATTTCTCAGGCAACAGATTATAACCTTGACAATCTGCAAGGGTAAGTGATGCACGAGTAGCTACCTACAGACAGCATCTATCAAAAGCAAATGCAGAAAGATAAAACGAAGGTATATCCCTATTTTCTGAGGTTGTGTATGGACTGATGTAGTGTAATTCTAACAACTTTACTAACCCGGGGCAATGCTGTCCTTTCAGAGGGGCCCACTGTCTTTAAGGTGATCATCTTACAGCTCTACAGCACAAAACATTACCTACGTACACAGTTCTTGCTGAAACAGGAGAGCTCCGTGCAGACCAAAACACATCCAGGCTGAAAAGCTTCCTCCAAACACTACCTGTTAAGCTCCAGTGGGAATATAAATTAACTATAAACACCACCATTGCCTAAATAAATGCTACAGCCTAGCGAGAGGGATTAGAGACTCATGATAAAAAGATAAAACTGATCAGTACAGAACAAGGCTGCTATCCAAACATACAGAACTGTAGCCATTGTCTTAGAAATATCACTGGAAACAATTGCTTTCACCCCAAGAACCCCACTGCTCTGCAGGTTTTTTCCAATGCAAATATTATCAGTTGAGATTCCAGAACTGAGAATGGTGGAATGAAATTAATTGTTTTTCATTATGTCAACTGGAAAAATACTAAAACCATTGGGATGAACAGTAAGAAAAGAAGATAGCAAATATTCTTCAGGCTCAGTCATTTGAAACATTATCACATCACTGAAGGTTTGTCTTCTTCAGAAATTCTGCAGTTGTTTTCAGAAGCATCTAACTAACACTTTAAATGCATTTTTACCAATTTTGACAGATTTTTAAATGCTTCTCACTTTCCTTGAAACGTACAGCTTCTCCATATGGAGAGTTTTTACTCTGTTTTTATTAACTTACTGGACAGGCACCCTATGCTGGAATAAAAGTGCCTGAAGTGCAATAACTTGTACATTAATTCAAAATAAAGCACTCTAATCAAGATTATCACTGTTTGTCTAAATATGAGTCTGCTTTAACCTTCTTAAAGTAGGAATTAGATGCTCTTTGTGATTTTCACCTTATTTTTTTCCACACTGCTTCCTTACACACATATCTTCTCCAACACATATCTTTAATATCTACACTCATCCTTGGGGAAAATTATAAAAAAAAAAAGGGGGGGGGGGGGGGGGAATCAAATCATTGAATGATTGAACTTGAAAAGCTCCAGAAATATAAGCATCCATAATGTCAGTCGAAGAGAAGAAACAGCTAAAATATCCTTCATCGAACACGGATCATAAAAGAAGACAGCAAGAGGGATGAAACAGAAGTTGTTTAGTTGTCTTAGTCCAGTATTCCGGTAAAGAATATTAACTTTTTCGACGAAGCGTTTCCTTCCGAGAAAGACCTTGGTGGAGTTTTCAGCTGGGTGCCGGCAGCGGGATTGTGCCGAGGGGTCAGGACAGACAGACAGACTGACCCACAGTGGCTGACACTCATGTGCACTGATCCCAACCTCGCCACATGACCGAGGAACAAAAAAATCCCTCTGAGAAGCAGCGACTTTGCCCCAACGGTGCCACACGGCAGTGCCCGGGCTAATCTTATCAACAGAGTCACGAGCATTTCAAGCGTTTTCGGGCCAGGCCGCTGCCAGCCCTCCCCGCTGCCCTCCCTCCCTCCCCGCTGCCCTCCCTCCCTCCCCGCTGCCCTCCCTCCCTCCCCGCTGCCCTCCCTCCCTCCCCCTGCCCTCCCTGCCCTCCCCGCTGCCCTCCCTCCCTCCCCGCTGCCCTCCCTCCCTCCCTCCCTCCCCGCTGCCCTCCCTCCCTCCCTCCCCCCCGCTGCCCTCCCTCCCTCCCCGCTGCCCTCCCTCCCTCCCCGCTGCCCTCCCTCCATCGCATCCCTCCCCGCCGCTTCCCGCCCTCGGTTCCGCGGGCCCAACAGTCAGAGCCCGGCCGGCCCCACCGCCGTGCTCAGTGCCCGGCAGAAAACATTCCGCCCGGGGAAAACCGTGATTTCGGAGCAGGATTTCCGCCTAGGAAAGCGTGGCTGGCAGTGCAGGGCTTGGGTGGCCAGCGGTGGATGTCCCGCAGACAAAGGCAGATGCTTTTATCCGACAGGACACTTGGAAATGAAATTAAATAAAACTATGCCAGAGCTCTCCACAGAACGCGCTCCACTAACTCTCATTTCCTCATTTTGGATACTGTTAAAAAAACCAAACAACAAACAAACAAACAGAAAACCATCAAAACACCCACGCAAAACCACAACTCTGCATACTGACTGCACCAAACTCAGAAGCCAAAATGAGTTTATGAACTCTCTCCTAAGCCCCGAAAGGGAGGGGCATTCCTTGATTCCCAAAGCTCCGCCCTTTTCCTTTCCTTTCTTGCCACATAAATACCCATTCTTGGCAGTGACCCAGAGTTTCCAGGACCAATTAATTCCATGATCATGACACAAAAGGCATTCTTGTTTTCTCCTCAGAGCTCATAGCCTGGCTGATATCTGTCTGAAGCGCTGGCAAACAGTCACAAAAGCTGTGGGGCAGATTTAGAGGGAAAAAGAGAAAAGGAAAAAAGCCTCTTACACAAATGCTGCTGCTCAGTTAGAACCTTTTCATTCGGACACCTTGCAGCTACTTAAAGCCTCTCTGGGGAAAATAAGAAATGAGAGGCATTCCATGGTGCTGAGCTGTGCATTCTCACACCTTCCGATGTGATGATGCAAATATAGCCTCATCTGGATATCGGTGAATTTTGTGGAACCAGTGCTACATGAATCAAAGCAAAAGTAAAGAAGCCTAATTCACAAATCACCTCTCCCTGTATGCATCTAAAGGAGTTTTAGCCAGTGCATCACTAAATTGAATCTTCAAAGAGGTCTAGGTTAAAGTGGCATTGTGGAGCGCTTACAAATGCTGGCGCTTATCCAGCCATGGGAACACAGAAATTCCTGCTCTGAATTTACCCCTCAGAAGCATCTGTGCAGTGAAGGAACATAGCCACGGTATTCACTGAGAATCAAGTCATCCAGGAGGTTCACAAGGCAGCATACAAGGTTTTTAAAGAAAAAAAAAAAATCACCTGAACAGTTCCAGTTCTCCATCTCTACCTTGTATGATCTCTGCACTTACTTTCTCACCACTTCCTACCTATAAAAAGTTCCCTCTCAACCTGCCTCTCACCTCTCTTGCTAAAAGGACTTTTAACAAAACCAATAAGAGGCCTCTCACCCTCTTCTGTCTGATTTGGTGTCCTCATTGAGCTAAGTGAACCTGAATCATAAGATTATAGATGTTTTTTTTTTGTTTGTCGTGCTTCACAGATCTGCAGTTCACCATAACACTGTTCCCTCTTAGGCACACCAGGGATGTATGTTTTCATAACTTGTATTATGAAATATTCCTTGTGGCGGTTTTGATTGGACACTGAAGCAAGTTCCTAATTTAAAACCGAAAAGCAAGAAAAATAAACCAGTAAGTCAGGTAAGACTCTTAGTCATGTGCACCTTACATTGTTGGAGGAGTATCTGTCATCAAATTACATTTACTACAAACACTCTTATAATCCAGTAAATAAATGTGTCCCATACTAAGTATCTCCCCAAAGCCCTTCTGTATTAAAAGAAAATTATTTGTAAAACTCAGTATCCTCCTCTCTTCAGTTCCAGAAACACCAAAATGTCCAATCCCCAAACCAAGCAGTAAATACTCAAAATAATAAAGAGTTAAGTGAGCAGAGCAGGATGAAGGTAAGGAAATGGGTTTTAGTGCCCATTTTGGCAGTACAATCAGCTTATTTTCTAAAATATTTTGACTTCTGGAGCCAAAGGAAGTGAAGGAAGTGTTACACAGTGTCTCCCTGAGAGAAGAGCTCTACAAAGTCTCCCAGGACTTGAATAAAGCAAGCAGTGATTAATTGTGAAAACTACTAAAAGCTTTTCCAGGTATAGATTATAGAAGGTCCCTAAAGAGGTAAAAGCAGCTGAGGCAGCTCCCCCATGCCCCAGAAACGGTAATTACTGTTTCTGCTCACAGCCTTTATCTTAACTCCTCTTCTTCCTTCCCCACACTCTCACAGCTTCCAGTCTGCCCTGGAAATCTGCAAGTGCCAAAGCACCAAGGAACCCTTACTGGAAGCCATAAGGGAGAAGAGGTTCTGAGCAAAAAAAAAAGTATAAAAGGTAGCAGACAGCTCGAACATTTCACTTGAGTATGAAACAGATTCTTGTGATTCTGATTATAGATGACAGGGAAGTGTACAGTGCACCTGCCATCTGACAAATACTGAGAGGTTCAATATCATTGCACAGCAAATTATTTATTTATATACAATATTTCTAAGCGGCCTTGATGTTAAAAATGACAACTCTATGCCTACCCTTAGAAATGCCAGAGGAAAGCTATTATTTAAATGTTGCTTGTGAAACAGTGGTCAGCAAAGCCCATTGCCATGCTTCTTTCATGAAAAATGCTGAAATATGCTGTCATTTTTTAATAATTGCCAAGTGTAGCAAAAAGAGGGGATGATTGATATTACCACTAACACAGTCAGACAGATTTCATATGGTATCATGATTTTTCACTACCAACAGAATACTTGTCCTGTGACAAGTCACGCTATTTTTTATCGTCTTCCAGAAATGTAATTTAAATTAATTGTGGAGCTCATCATCACTTTCTGCTCAGTCAGCAGAAACAAAGAAGGTCCTGTATGAGGCAGCAGGCAACACTGCTAAATTCAAAATGGATTTAAGGATGCCACAAGTAATAATTCTGTTGCATAATAGTAGAACAAATGCATATTGCATAACCCAAAATGCTTTTATTCATCCTAATTGTATTGTTGGCTCTTCTTTCACACTGTAAAAATTGCTCAAGCAGTACACAGAAATTAAATTTACACCTAGTCAGGAAACCAGTGTAAACAGCCACTTTATCCAGTGTAAAGACCAAGGCAAGAGTGATAAATTACTAATACTATGAATAGCTGGAAATTAAACATGTATGTGAGGGAAGACGAAATGCCTTCTAACAGAGGAGAAAATACTTAGCAGAAGACTGATCCATATTTTAAAGTGAACTGAACTTGTAACAAGGTATTTTTGTGGACCAACAAATACCCAAGAAATGCTACATGTCTCATTGCTCAATTACTGTGAACAATCTCTAATGCCAGATTTTTCTAAGCTTTTAAGAAGAAATTCGTTAGCAGTCAGTAACCACTTTTATGACCATAGCATGAAAATGTACCTAAACAGCATTATAAACTTCATTTCCATGGCTGTGTTTTTTACTACCCTTTGTTTTGAAACTAAGAGGCCTCTCTAGGGTGGGGTCTGAGTGGAAAAGGCAGTAACAGAAAGCTAATGTTTCCTAATATTAAGTGTTACCAGCTTGAATATTTATTTACGTCCTGAAAGAGTCCAAAAATATTAACTCAAACATTAGTCCAGGCCAAACTGCATTTTTAGTGTATTATCTATACATCACAAGGGACGAAGTATGGTATCTCCTGGTGTTCTTCTGCACACACACCCCCCCGTATAGAGCCAGGGAGTGACCGTGTTGGCTACACGCGTCTGCAAGCAATGGCAACATCCTTGTCCTAGCTGTACAGGTATTTTCTCTGTGAGAAATTCTGCATTTCATGGGACCAACAGAAGCGTGTGACAACTAACCTACCACTCACCTACACCAATTACTGCATTCTCCTAATTACAGCACCAGTCACAAAGCCTCTTCTTCTGCCCCAGCACAAACAGTGTGAGCTGGCCCTGAACCCTCTGCAGATATTTGTGTTTCAGCATAAGAATACTGCGTTGCACTTGGACTGGAATCCTTTGGCAATGGACATAAATCAAAACACATAATTATGAAGAAGTATTGAGTCAGAAATGCAAAGTAAGTATAACTTACAAGTAAGGGGAAAAATAAAAGAAGGAAAATGCCAGATAAATCAGAAGTTGTCCACATTGGTTTGATTCTTCTTCTTTTTTGAGGGGGTTGTTGTTTAATTATCCACCAGGAGTTAATAGCATACCTCTGCTCTTCCCTGTCCTGCTCTCCCTGACCACCTGATGTTTTCCCGAACAAAGTGCCTGTTTTTGCAGGAAGAATGCAAGTCTCATGCTTTAAGTAAGTGTGCAAGAGTTCATTCACATTTCCTCTGCTCCAGGGAGCCAGGAGCCTGGAGCACAGCCAGAATCAATCCGAAGCACTCCACGGGAGGAATGCAAAGGCCTAAGATCTGCCTTCCAAGTGAAACACGTCCTTGTTACTCATGGGGCACTTCCAACAGCAGCACAATGGCTGCCATCTCCAAACCAAAACACCAGCCTGCCCTAAAGAGCTTCTGCTCTAAGAAACACAAAATACATCAGAAGTACAGCCAGAGATTACTACAAACCAAGCAAACAAAAGCAGAGGTGTATCTTCTTCATAATTTTCTTGCTGTATTTGCATGGAATATTTAAAGCAGGTTTCAAATGCACATCAGGGGCATTTAGTTTATTCATCTCCTGAAGCTAATCCACATGGGTGTACTGACTTGTTTGCATCCCAACACCAAGACATCTCTGAAATGTTATGAACCTCATCTGACAAGTTCTATCCACAGGAATCCTCTAAACAACTGAAGGATATTCTGCGCTCAATTCGAGTCAAAACAGAAACTCAATTTACTCAATACATGCAAGCTTGTGTGGGGCATAAATTATATTTAGGATGGAATAAAACCCTAGCTAGCTCTAACAGGATGGTCTATTTCTGCTTTAGGATTTATAGACACTAACAAGGAGCCATGGGATCTGGCAGTCTAATGAGATCTACCTCAAGTCTCCAGTTTGAAGCCCAAGGGCTATCTCAAAGCATTCAGTCATTCCATATTGTTCAATCATTCTGAGATCTTTCAATGGAAAATGCCACTTAGTAATAAAAACATGTTGTTTTACTTGCACAATGAGCCAATGAACTCCCCAGAAAGGAAACTACTGTCTGGAAGAAAGGTTGAGTCTCTGTAGGGAGAAAGGCAGTACAGAGCAGGTGAGGGGTTAGGAGGGGAAAAGAAAATAATCCTTTGAACTGCTTTCAGACCAAAAAAGGTGGGAAGAATATAAGAGAAAAAAATAGATGAAATACACTGTAATAACAGGATTACTCCACAAAAGCACTTGAAATGCCTACACCTCCTTAGTACCACTGTGGCCCAGGGGCAGCACTGGTGGCTGCTGCCATAGCCATGTGCGGGACAGCCATGGAGGTGGCACAGAGGAAAAAGTCAGAACTCCATCAGTCAGCAACCCAGCAGAGCAAGAGGTTAGTGAATGTCACCATGCAAAGTGGCACAAAGCTTCACACCTGAGGTGGAGTTGCCAAAATCTCATTTTGACTGCCAAAGCTGCTGAAGGTGAATTACACTCTGATGTGCAACAGATGGCTTATGCAACTAAACAGAGATAAATGTGAGAGGCCAGAAAAAGTCAGCTGAAAATCCTACCCTCAGAGGCCCCACAGAGCCCAGAAAAAACCTGAAGGGTTACAGTAGGTAGAACATTACATATTTCAGCACAATGCTTGGAAGTGACAACAAAAAGCAAACAAAAAAAAGTCTGAGGAGCCCACATGTAGAATACCCTGTTCTGCTCAAGCTGCCTCATTTTTAAAGCGGCTATTGTGAAGCTGAATGGGGTAAAGCAAAGGGCATCCCACACAATTCCTGCTTTTGCAGAGTCTAAAACTGCACAAATGAAAACTTTTGCTTTATACACATAAAAAAAGAGCAAGATCTGAGCACCCAGAGTTCTCCTTAACCAGGAGAAGGTTGCAGAGCTGCTGGAAAACAAGCCCATACCTAACTCCTGTACCATGTGGCAATATAGCCCTGACACCTCCTGGGCAATGAAGTCCTCATGATTCCTTTGATAAGTACCTTTAAATATTTGCTGCAAACAAACTGAAATCAGAACTTTATAAACATTCACATACAGTAACTGTCATTTTAAACTAAACTAGAGGTTTCCCCTCCTCTAACAATGACTACATGCTATAGAGGAAAGTGAAGAAATAACACCCTTAACATTCAGAATAACAAGTCTAAAGGAAAAGACGCTTCTTGGCTGCAGGAAATGTTTGATTTACCCCTAAATCACAAAAATTAATGTCCAGTGTTTTGAATCTCATGCATTTGTTCTCATTATTTATAAAAATGTTCAATTCTTTCTGACTCCTCCTGGACTTGGCTGGACTCAATTACTTCTGCCACCAGCAAGTCCCTTCAGGTTAATTACATGCAATGTAAAATCACTAATTTCCTTCCCCCCTTGCTTCCAAAACCACCCTGGAGATAATATATGCCTTCTCCACTCACTGTTTTGAAGGCTTTTCCTATATCCTCCTATTCATTGCCAGAATGGAGCCTCAGTCCTGCAAGGATTTATTGTTAAACTTGCATATCAACCCCAGTTGCACCAAGACACAAATGTAACAGTCCTCACCTTTCTGGTAGCTCCAAATCCCTTTGCACCTGTGGATCCCCTTTCTAGTTCTCTTACCTTTGAGACGAGGGAACAAGCACCAGGAATGAGTGAGGAGCTACTGTCATCTCCCTAACAGTATTTTCTAAGTGTAACTCCACTCCCCCCTTCCCTGCTGTAACTTAATATTTGAGCTTCCTTTCACAACTGCTGTTGTATGGGGGGCAAATGCTTCCACGGAACTCTGGGCTCTCAGAAGCCCAGGTCTTCTCCCCAGGTGGTTTTAATTAATTCACTTATGGTCCTAAATTGTTCCCATGTGCTGCTGTGCCTTGCTAAGCAGCTGCTCCTCGCTGCATGTGTCACATGTGAAAAGATATCCATGTGATAACACTGTGAAGTCACCAAATAAATATTACCATACATCTCTGACAGCTAATGCATCTCCCCCAACTTTTTAAAATGGTTAAAACCTTTCAGCAGCTTCAAAACCCCAGTCTTTTTTAAGTCACACTGTCCCAGAAACACTTTTTCCCCATCTCTTTCTCACGTCCGCAGTGAAAAAGGTATCTCCCAAACACAGGCCACAGCACTGAGGCTGAATTTTAATCCCTACCCAAATCCTACTTTTGTGCTGTGTTACATTACAACATCCAACACAGTCAGTCTGGAGTAAAGCTGCAGCCATGCTTTAAAAGTTATTTGGGTGAAAGGTGCTGTGAGAATGCAAGACCATTATCACTTCATTTGGATATGTTTCTGCTTTCCTTGCAGTCCCTAAATTGTCACCTATTGGTGGCACGGTGCAAAACTGAACTAGTATTCAGGCATTAGCATGAGTTCAGTTTGGTCCAAAGTAAAAGGATTTCCATAAACAGAAAATAGATGTTCATGTCCAAAACATACAATTCCTCACTATGGCTTTAAACCTTTATTTAAATTAAAAAAAAAAAAAAAAATTAAAAAAAAATTTGGAAACACACATCCTCATGTATCAATAAAATTCTTATTTTATAAGGTGTAAAAACTTAACACAGACTTTATAGTTGAGCCCTACATGCTAGTGTACCACCCAGGAAGAATTACAAGTCACTTCTGAAGAGCTTGTATGCCCACAGAACACAGTGCTTTTTGGGGTGAATCAAGGGCAAAAGTACTTTTGGGACACTGCAGGAGCAAAGTCTCCTTCATGACACCTTCCCAGAGACAACTGCTGGTGAACTGCTCAACACTTCAGGAATGAGGTTCCAATTCCCTTTAGGAAGCATCTTTTACAATCTCTGATACTATCTTAATGTGGTACTAACACTAAGACATCACACACCTTCTGCCCTGCTGCACAAGACACTACACAGTGACTACACAAAGACAAGCAAGAGCAGGACCCACGCTGAGTTAGCTTTTATTTACCCCTGTTACACAAAATAACCCCGTATTCTCCAAGGGGCTAGGCCGTGATCTGACTACTTTGTGCTGGCTTCTTCACCCAGGTGCACCCCCTTACAGTGCTGCCTAAAGGAAATTATGTATTTGAAAAACGCAGTAGTAAAAGATGCAAGTTCAAAGCATGCGTTTACACACATATTTTTAATCAGCTTTACTAAGGTTAAATTTAAATCTAAGTGTGACTAACGTACTTGAAATGCTTCAGCCTGTTCCTTAAATGAAGGCATCAAAACCCAAACAGTGAAACTAATGGTTTCTCCACGGCTGTTCTCTGTACAACATCTCAGTCCAGTTCATGTGCTGCATCTCACAGGCCTCCCGACGACACACAGCCACATTCCTTGCCAACTCTCCCCTAACCCAACAAGTGATCGAGGTCCAGCATTCAGAAAGAAGGTGTCAGTTCCTTTGCAGAGCAAGCAAAATTTGGGGGTTATTCCTTACACTTGCTGCTTCTTTAAAAAGCAAGCAAGATAGCATTTGGTGATGTTAGCAGCAAGATAGTTAAGGCACTATAATTTAGGGAGAGCCTGTAGCATCCAAGTAGCACAGTTTAAAAAAAGTTATCCTGGCTGTCAGAGGAATTCCCAGGGGAAAGCAATTACAGCACAGGATGTCATTCTAATCCTGCATGTCACAGGTAAATGCCAAGGGCGAGTTTTGTCCATGAGCAGGCTGGCTGGGAGATATCCAAAATGCAGATAACACACAGCCAGTGCAGCAACAGAACAGTCCCCAGCAGCTTTATTCAAGGAGCTCCCTTAACTCGTTATTCAATATAACACATTATATTGAATAACAAATCAATATCAAATAAAAGAATCATGAGCAAGAGGCGCCCCTGCACAGCCCCAGAAAGGGAGGCTGTCCCTGTCTCTCCCTCGTTCCTCATGGCAGTGCCAGGTACCCCAGCCCTAACTCAGCCTTTGTAACACCGCAGGATTAAAGCACTGCCACCCTGTCATGCTTTGGCAGCTTGGAGTCGGAGGTTTTACACTCAACTGAGAGCATAACACTGTGCTACAAAGCCAGTCACCCTTCTAATTATGCATTTTGGATTTGGAACTGGGAAAGTAATGGACAGTATTCTTGCAGGCTTCCTTTTTAAAACTCTTATTAGGCTTGGATTCCATTTTTAAGTGTCTGTTGCACACACAGCCTCTATTAACCAGCTGATGACTGTATCCCATACTGCTACTTAGGATACCCCTGGAGCCTAAACCCGGAAGTGAGGAGAAAAATACTCCATGAGAAGTCATTAATAAAGGCTATGAATAGTATCATGGTACTATTATACCACACAACTGAAGGAAGGACAGGAGAAAAGAGCCTGCTCCAAACCAAAAGAAGCTGAGTGAGATGCCAAAGCTTTTTTCTGGATAACTCTGTACATGTCTACAGGTAAAATCATTCTGTTCCCTCTGCATACTCTACTTTGTGGGTCTCCAGCACCCAACAAGCATCTTCCCCCAAGAAGAACCAATACGAGCACCCCTATCCTTCCTCCTTCTACAAGACAGCTCCTCAGAGGCTTTGGAGTGGACACTAGCACAGCTCAGTTTCCATAGGAAGCCTGTCACCTCCTTGGGAGCTACTTTTCTGCTTCTGCCAAATATACAGACAGAACTACACCCTGGCCTTGGTCTGGGCAGTCAGGACAGGCTGAGGGAACATGATTAAAGGTCTGCTTTAGCCAAAAGCCACCAACATACGCTCTAAATCGAGAGACAAAACAGCAAGCTGCAGCAAGGACAATGATCAGCCAAGCCCTTGCCTGCTGCTTCCACAGGAAACTACACTCGACCAGAACATCTGGGATCTTAAGGGCAAGATGAAAAAGAAATCACAGAGCTGGCTCAGAAGGGTACGTGGGAGGGCAGGAGCAGGCTCAGAGAAAATGTGAGGTTTTGCTTCTTCCTAAATGTTAATGATTCCAGGCACCACTTAAATTGCAACCCATAGTTAGGAGGTCTGTGCTGGAAAGAAAGAAATACAGACTAAAGCTTCTTTTCTGACATGCTGATCAAGTCAGAGAGATGGTTCTGTCCCAGTTCCCAACTGGGATACAGATTAGTTAGCCACAAGTTTTTGCAATGTTTTTCTGTCTGAACTCTCCAGCACGAGCTTCCTGCCAATGTATGTGACTGTGGAAGTGTTTAGAAGCCAAACTTGTGGTCACATGCAGTTTTCAGTGCAAGGCAATCACTTGCACTAAATAAAAAAATATAAATTAAAAATTAAAAATTTATTTTTAAAGCTCAACAAAATCCCCAGAAAAGGGAATTATCAAGTAAAATCGGTACTAAGAAAACACAAATATTAAGTGATAGATTTGCTACTTTTCAGCTTTTCCCTCTTTTAGCATTTTAAGGTACTGAAAAGCACCCTTCTAACAGCAGTTCACGAACAATTTAGGAAGAACATGTTCCGCTATACACCCAATATTATAATATTAAAGACACTTTAAGACAAGCTATATTTTGCATCCATCTCTGCCTGAACAAACTCCAGCACCAAAAGCTCAGCTGTAGACAAAAAGAGAAAGGAAAAAAAGTAAAAATAAAGTTTCTAAAATCTCCTCTAGATGTGTAATCCATGCCTAATGAAGCCAGGCAGTCTGGTCGTAAATGAGCAGACTACTTATCTGTTATCTGGATATTTAAGACTCAAAGGAAGAGGAGTCCTTGTCATCCATCAGTAAAGCAAGAAACTTGATAGCAAGGATGGACTCTGAACGCTAAGCAATCATTTCAGGTGTGGAGAAAGAGAATCAACACTGAGGCCTGGGAAACTCCAGTTCCTGGCTGCATTTCCTGTGACCTGCCCCACTAAATAGTCACACATTGCAGGTCTCTTCCTCACTCCTTCCCAGATGAAGGGCTCTGATAGGAAAGACATTTGCAGGTATTGAGGAGCCCTTCCTGTCTGAGCGGCTCATTGCTCAGCATCCCCTCCTCTCCCAGGGCTGCACAGCGGTGGCCCAGCCCTCCCTAACTCCTGGAAGGGGAAGATAGAGCATTCCAGCTGCTTAACACACGGGGCTCGACAGTAGTCACTCCACAGCATTTTCAAACCTCGACTGCTTTCATTTTAACAATCTTGTCCACCGCCCACACCACAACCCATGCCTCTATTCTTCTCGAACCACTCTCGCCCCTTCCCCAGTTCCCCATCTCTCCATGTACTTCTCTTCCCACTGTTTTTTCCCTTCTCTTCAACTGTTTACCGTTTCCATAGAGCTCACCTCCCCACACCATTCGAACTGTGAGCATACCGCTCCTGGCCACAGAAATTCAGATATTTAGCGCCTGATCTACTTTTACATCCAGTTTGGCTGTTCTTACCTACTTCTGGCTACAGTATGACTCAACTCGTCTCTGTTTCATTTCGCTGGTACCTGGCTGTCAGTTCAAGATCAAAACCTCCTTCCGAACATTTGTTGGTGCCTTTTCTGCACAGACAACAGCACCATCCTCTTTGACATCCAGCCTCCCTATAGGCTGCATTCACATCCTCAGAGGGAAGCTGAATCCCATTTTCAGGCTCTTTCTGAGAAGAAAGTTTTAAATCACAACATGCTCTTTCTAACCACATCATTCAAATTTCTTGCTGCGCTCCCAAACCTTCCCTTCTAGTTATCAATATGCCTTTTTCTCTAGCCTGACATAATTCCAAACTGATCATAATTGTCCACCCCAAATCCTCTCATCCCCTCTTCTGAGTGTGTGCCATCCATATGTAAAAATCTCTACTTCTCCATCCTTTTCTCTCACGAAGATGTCAGGCCATGCATCTCAGCTTGCATAGCTTTTGTAGTTCGTTCCCCTCTCTCCAGGATCCTGGAGTCCTCTCAAAACTATGCTGGAAGCACGAAAACCCACTTCATTTTCAAAAAAAATGCATTCATGCTTTCTCCGTTTGAATCCATGATGTTTGGGAGGGATTCTCTCTCAGTATTTCTAGAAGGTACACTTGACTTCTGAAGCTTTGATACCAATCATCAGCTAAGACATATGTACAGACAATCCTCTTTAAATATCACATCTGCACATTCTTTTAAGTCAAAACAGCACTTTTGTGCTGCATCTCTCATAATACTGAGCTCCCACGAGAGCTTTTAATATGCCCTAATACTCTAGTGCTTAAAGTCTCAATCTTCATTAAATATTTAGTGACTAAGTATGTGGTGACAAAAGCAGTGGCTATTATTGGCATCCTTTGATGTCTAATATTAAATTTAAAGCTAAGAAATTCAGTGATTATCCAAAAGCTTCACAGTTCTGAAAGTAACTTGCTGATGCCTGCTTAAGTCGCAGCCCGTTTCTCTTTTACTTTTGTTAGTTGTAGAAGTTCGAAACACAAGAAAGACATTTCTGTATTTCAGTAGGCAAGTGCTTATGGTGCTTTAGTTGGAATCTTATGATTGGCCTTTAAACAATCCATTCTCTCATTACAGGGTAAAGCATTCAGTGACCCGGGATGAGTTCTTAGGATGGAGAATTTTAAGGAAGGTTTATTAGACTTGACTTGCCACAACAAACCAGGAGAAGCTCAGTGCCTCAGAAGGGGCCATATTGCTAAGTGGACTTTTACAGGACACAAATTGACACTGAGAAAAAGTTTTTTTAAAAAGTAAATCCAGGCAAGCATATGATCGATTAGAGAGTTACTATGTTTGCTACCGTGAAGGCACAATACTTGCTGATGTACAAATAGGTTGCTGACCTTGAGTCTTCAACCTAAACCTAACTTAGAGCACCATCAAAAAAATTAAGACCAACATTGCTAAATCCAACACCCTGTTAATTCAGTGCTAATGAGTTTCAAAGCATAGGAAAAAAAAAAATCGTCACCTGATGAGTCCTAAAAGAGACAATTTGCCTTTTCAAAGCCAAACTGCTGGGGGCAGGGATGGCTCTTCATAAATAATGCTCTGGGTTAGAGGCTATTTATTGATTTCAGGACCACAAAAAAAGCCATTAATAAAACAAGATCACAAGAAGAGCTTAAAATATTTTATGTTCTGAGGAGCTCAAGGGGAACAAATAGCCGATATATTCCAAAATATTTTTACATAATATACGTAAGATTTGGGGGTTTTGCTCATGAAAGAGGCCAGACTGGAAGCCAAGTCACAGATTTATGCCCGGAACAGGTGTGGATTTCTGACACATTGTTTCCTTCCCCACAAACATTCTGCCCTGAAAAAAACCAACAACAGCCACAGGAACCTGACAGTCACTGCCCTGACCTTGCAGTCCCTGGTCCTCCTATTGGGATGGGCAGCATCAGCTGTGGGGATGACTGCAGGAACATACACGCTCCATTCCTTTGAGAACTGGAGCGAGGCCTGCCAAACTCCTTCTATTACAAGGAACAGCACAGCCCAAGCAGGATCTACTTTTCTAAACTATGTTTATGGGACACAGACACTTTCAAAATGATCTTCACCTCTTACACCAAACCAGCTGGGAAAGTTGCAGGAGCTCAAATATACTTGGTAGTATTTTTCTTGGTAAAAAGAGGAGGCAGAAATGGGAAATCTGCCACTCAAAGGAAGCAGATTTGAAATTATCTGTTCTGATTAGTACTCTGTGTACTTCTTGGAAACACGGGAAGGGAAGACTCTAAGCATTATCTGTATGCAGGACAGAATTTGCTTATTTTTCCTGACTCTGGATTCAGCTCTGCTTCATGTATCGCTTGATGTCACAGGAACTTCTCAAGAAAATAACTGGATATAAATCTCAGGGCAATTTTAAAAGCCTTTAAAATATCAACATGGATACTACATCAAGCCAACTTCTTATATTACTGCCTTTGATCCAAAGAAAAATAATAAAAATAAACATAACAAAATACTATGAAAATTATAGGCATCTACTGCAGACCTGGCCCCAACATCCAGAGCTGCACTGATTCCAATGAAGTGAGGACATTTTTTATCGGCTGAGGACTTGGCCTGATAAAGGTGAAGGCACTCAGAAGCATGTCAAATCATCTGTGTACATTTAAGTTCACTTTACTTACCATTAAAGCCTTTGTGCTTTGACGAACAGTACAGAGCTGCAATTCTTGCAGAAATACAATTAATTTCTCATCTGGCTGAGAAAGCAATACAGAAATAATAGCCAAACCAATATTCCCTTAAGTTCAGAGGAAGTTCTGCTGACTTTGAGGGACCTTCACCAGTCAAAATAATATAACTATTTGTTTGGAGACCTGAGATAGGTTCCTAACAGCAGGAACAAGCCCTAATCCAGTCTGAAATAACTGTGAAATGTTCAGCTTCTCGGGCCATAAACTAAGATCCTTATTTCTACACCAAGAATCACCTGATACATGGCCACGGCTGGTCAAATTGTTTTTACAGGTCATGAAAAGAGGAAGAGTCAACAGCAGGAGAGTGTTATTTCAGATGACCCGGGCAGACTAGTTTGGAGTCTGCTTTGTTGGTTTTTTGGGGTTTTTTTTTTAAATAATGAGAGCAGTCAGTGGTAAAAGTTAATACTGTAACAATCCCTGCGGAATTCAGCTCCCTGGAAACGGCTCCGAAGTCCATGAACAGCCCTCCCCAAGTGTCCCCGTGCTAGCCTCACTTACCCCCAGCCACCTTGCTCCTTTGTTGGCAGCCTGCTGAATCTGCACTTTTTTAAGGGTGACATTGTAGACAGCTCCATCTTCTACCTCTTCACCCCATCCTGAAATGTGGTCTGCCAGGAAAAGGAGAAAGAAAAATAAGATGAAAGGGAACGTTTTCCCCCTCCTGCTGACCACAATCTATCCCAGGTGCTCTGCTGCTCCAGGCAGAGCGGAGGAGATGGGCAGCACAAAGTAAACACAACAATCAAAGCAATCCAGGATACCCTTAAGTTGAGGGAACACTGGAGATATTCTTGGCAAGCTGTCCTTTCCTGTGGTATCGAGGTACCCTGACTTTCCATTTAACTGTTTTTCCCAGACTAGCACATATTTTAAATAGTTGCATAAAGTCTTCTAAGGAAAGAGTTTGGTTTTGATTAGCAGTCGTCTATTTCCTCACCCCTTTTCTAAGGCAATTAATCTCTTTGGCCTTTAACTTAGGGAAGGATTCGCTGTTTTAAAACTGCTGAATTACTTCGGCGGGCAGCCTTGAATCTTTGAAACTACAGAGCACTTAAACCACAGCGACATCTTAATTCTCTCGAAAAGGAGAGGTATGAAGCATTTGTGATTTGCTCTTCCAAAAACCTATTATTTCAAGAACAAGAAAAAAACACAAATAGCTTTTGGCGGGGGGGGGGGGGGGGGGGGGGGGGGTGGGGGGGGGGGGTGGTGGCAGGCGCGGAAAGAGCGGTTAAAACTCGTAAATAAAAAGCCGAAGATAATAAAGCCGAGTGCAATGTCTCCCGAACATCCAGCGGACGTGTGATCTAGAGACTGTGCTCGGAAACGGGCACGGCACCGCTGGGCACAGCGTATCCCGGTAGCGGGCACAGCATCGCTGGCATCGGGCACGGCATCGCCGGCACCGGGCACCGCTGGGCAGCGGGACGCGCGGCAGGGCAGGGGACGGCACAGCCGGTTACCATTTTCGCTCTCCACAGCAGTTTCATCCTCGGTGGCTTGCCGGGCGCCTGGCCGGACGCGCCGCGCTGCGCCCGCCGCGGGCCGGGCCGAGCCAGCGGCCCCTGGGCGGTGCGAGAGGGGCGGGCAGGGGGAGCGCGGCCGGGCCGCCTGGCACCCCGCCTCGGCCCGGCACCGCCGCCCCCGCCGCACCATCCCGCCCCGGCACCGCCCCGGCACCCCGCCCGCCCGCACCGCCCCGGCACCACCCGGCGGCCCCCGGCACCGCCCCGGCACATCCCCCCGGCACCGCCCCGGCGGCACCATCCGCCCCTGCACCGCCCCGGCCCGGCACCCCGCCCCGGCACCGCCCCGGCACCATCCCGCCCGGCACCGCCCCGGCACCATCCCGGCCCGCACCGCCCGGCACCCCCCGGCACCGCCCCGGCCCCGCCGCACCGCCCCACCGGGCACCATCCCGGCCCGGCACCGCCCCGGCACCACCCGGCCCGGCACCGCCCCGGCACCGCCCCGGCACCGCCCCGGCACCTCCCCGGCACCGCCCCGGCCCGGCACCGCCCCGGCACCGCCCCGGCCCGGCACCATCCCGGCCCGGCACCATCCCGGCCCGGCACCGCCCCGGCCCGGCACCGCCCCGGCCCGGCCGTGCCCGCTCTGCCCCCGCCCGGCTCCCGCGGAAGCGCCTCCTCCATCTCCCTTCTCTTAGCCTCGTTCCGTTCCCTCTCTCCTCTGTCGGGAAGGACGGAGGGGCTACCGCGGGTCAGGTGTTCAGGCTACCGTAAGGAAGGAATTTTAAGCTATGCTTAGCTTTACAAACTTCTGCCAGCTGGCAAGTAAGGAAATTAAAGGTTTTAGTAAGCCCTGCCCGGCAATCGTCGGCACTGTCCTCGCTTTTATTCTATATTGCTCACAAAGAAGACCCCGTGAGCACCTGTATAGATGCAGGCACCTGTAGGCACCTGCATGCTGACACAACCATCTCAAGACATCCTAAAAACTCCACTGACTTCGTTGCCCCCTGAGCTGTTTTTAGTTACCTGCTTTTTGGGACTTAAAATAGGGATGATTCAAATGCACGAATTCCTGTGCAAGGCAACGAAAAGTGCTAAGAATTGTGAAAGAGAGCTCAGACCTCCCAAAGCCCCACACTAACCTCCAGCATGTTCCTGTTTTTAGTTCCAGCAGTGTTACGACCGATGACCTGAGGAGCACTGCAGGCTTCAGGGGCTGGCAGCACTTTTACCTCTTAACATGAGGAGCCATACGGAAGCAAGGAACATTGTTTTCAGTTATGAAACCATGACTGAGCTGTGTGGTCACAGGTGCCCTGATCTGATCACTTGCCAGGCTGTGCTGTTCATTTAAATGTGTGATCCTGAAGTGGTCCGGAATAAACAGTTATGGATTACCTGACTCAAGTGTAGTGCCCCTACAAATCAAAGTGTAGATTTCCCCGAGTCCTGTGGCTTCTCCTTGTAAGACTGCAAAAATAATGCTGAATGCTTTAAATTTTGCAAAATCTGCTCTTCCACATTGTAATTTCAAGTGTGCATCGAATCCCTCATGGTCAGCCCAGCAGGTGTGTGAGTGCCTGCAGAGCAAGTTGCCATTGAACAGGACTAACATACTAGCATATGCAAATGCATACCCACACACAAGAAATTAAAAAGCAAAAAATTACTCTGAAATAAAATCTTTTTTTGCGATGATGTCCTGGTGCCACAGTACATGCACTAACATCACTTTGGGTGGCAGTCACAAAGCAATGGCACTTATTTCTATTTCTTTACTAAAAAGAACATGGCAGTGAGTTAATATAGTGGGAAGGAGCTCCTGTATTTTATTCAATTTACCTTCTCTTGAATCACATGTTTCAGACTGGATCCTTACAAAAGACCTTATGGACAGACAAGCTCAGGATTTTCCATTCAAGGCAGAGCACAAGCCCTCTCAGAAATTATGTTCCTGAATCCTCTTGGCCACTGACAAGTGACTGAAGGAGTAACAGTGACCTCATACAGTTTAGCAAGCAGCAGAAAGCTACCATTTTTATTTATTGGATTTGCCATTAGTCTTGCACAGTTAGATTTTCTTCACAGATTATTTTTATGGAGATACAGTGCCCAGACTTTAGTACCATTGAATTGTTTAGATTAGAAACAATCTCTAAGATGACTGAGTCCAATCATGTCACAGTGAAAGGTTACAGAAGGAGCAGTAATCAGACATTCTATTGACAACTGTCTGCCTTGGGAAAAGGATATTTCAAGGCCCCTAAAAATCTGCCTTATATATGCAAACACCAATTTTTTAATACTGGAAAAAAGAAAAAGCATATGTAACACTTAATTACATTTAAAATCCATTGTATAGTGTACAGCCACTTATTTGAGACCAAGAGACAGAGTCTGAATGCACAGGAAAACATGGGGACCAACCAGGCTCTGTTTAATCTAAAAGATGTTCTGTAAAAATTTCAAGGACAGAAGGAAGCCTGAAAACGAGGAAGAGTCTACAAATCAGTTTAGTAGAACTGCTAGTTTGCTCTTTTAGCAGACTTTAATCGCAAAATTGATCTTCACCAATGAACCATGCAGTCAACACCGTGTTAAACATTTGGTTCTTTCCAAATCATGTTCACATGCAGTAAGTACATTCCTGTCATAATCAAGCCCTGTGCCTGCCCTTTTTACCAAATCAGAATTGTTTCTCTAGTACATCTGAGCACACATTCCCTCCAACTCGCAGCAAGAGAGAAGCACAAATCCACTTGTGAATGCAACTTTACACTTCTCATTGTGAAATGTTATATAAGAAAGTATTTTGAGGTCTGGAAAGCTGTCAGACTGCAGATCATTGACCACTTACAGCCCAACAAGAGCTGGCCAACTGTCCACAGAGAAATAAGGTAGTGATAGAGTGATGATTTTCCCTGTGTTTCAGCTGTTGCTACAGCTGGCATGCAGACGCCTGCACGGGAAGACAAAGCACAAGATCTGTAAAGCAGCTGGAAATAAAGAACAGTTCATTTGACTGCCCCTGCTCAGGGCCTGACAGGAGGAGAAAAGGAAACAGAAGTCAGAGATAACCAAATATGGAAAATATTTGAGAGAGCAAAGGAAAAGGACAAAGCAATAAGGACCACCACTGTCTCTTGCTCGCTCTTTTTTTTTTTTTTTCTTTTTTTTTTTTTTTTTTTTTTTTTTTTAAGAGGAAATACACTCCTTGCATTAAAAAAAGCCATAAGTTAAGCCATGGTTTCAAGGAGGTCCTTTCAATGGCAGCACCAGCTCAAGCCATTTCCACTCCTTGATGCTTGAGCAGGCCAGGAGCCAGAACTGGCTGTATGTTGGTTATGCAAGACACTTACTAGTGACCATACCTTTGCAGTCAATATTTTATAGTATTACCTCTTTCTCCAAAGCAATGCCACCTCAACGGCATTACCTAACTGTTAATTGAAAAAGAAACTTCCATGAGACACTCTGTTCATTCCATAGGAAATACAAGAATCCATCATATAGAATCATGCCTGTCCAAAGAGACACCCCTGCAATGATGATGTCTTTGAAGTGAGTGCCTACAAAAGAAATTTAATACTGTTTCTATGAGGACTATCTCATTAATTGTTATTCATCTGGTTTCTTTAAACCATACTTAGTTCTTGCTTTCTGTTTATGGCACATGCTCTCAATTTGATAACTAACAGGTGCCATGGCCTACAATTCTGGAGACTGAAACTAAAAAAAAACAAAAAACATATGCAGCTGAACCACAAAAGCTAGATAATGCAGACACTATAGAAATCCAAACACAAATGAGTTTTATATTGTGTTTCTTTGACAACCCACTCTGACATTTAGCTTGGCAGCAGAGACCTCTTCACTATAGAATCAGGAGATTCACCTAGGAGTGTTCCTTTACAATGTGCACACCCAAGTTCCAGCTTCCTACTCCATTACACAGTTGGTTTCTCATGGACTGCTTTACAGCTGCTTAATATTCAGTGCACTGCAATCTCCTGAAGGTCCTTAATGGCACAAAGCACCTCACAGGCACATTGCTCACTCACCTTTCCATCAGCATGGGAAGTGCTCTGCACATGCTGTGAGCTGATGTAGAAGGGAGCAGAGGTGAGCCAGGTCTTCCATCTGCCTCTTGTGAGATTAATAAACTTGATCATATATATTCTTTAAATGACTGAGATGCGCTATCATTACACATCAGTCAGTCAGGAAAGTCGTGAGAGTCAAACACTGAATTTCAGTTACAAACTACTAACTAATCAAAGCAAACAAAAAATGCTACATTACACATTGTATTTGTGCTTTTTTTGACTGTCTGCAACCTTTGCAACCCTCACTCCTGTGCAAAAAGGGAAAACACTGCTTCCCCCCTCATTCTGAAAGATGTGACAGTGCAGTTGCAGCTCAGTAGAGAACCAGACACACAAGTCCATCATAATCTGTCTTCCTGGACACCAAAACTAAACAGAAGCCTTCAAGTAATTGCAAATATTAACCAGTTTCATTGTAAAATGCCAGAGGAAACGCATCAGAGCTCCCATACATAAAACTAAATTAATGATTCATAAGGCCGCATAATTAACTATGCTAAATCAAAAAATTATGCAGTTAAGGAAGCACATCCAGCCGCTCCTGGCCCTCTGATTTCACTTGTGATTGCAATTAGATAGTCATGCACTGTTTCACAGGCTGTGCTGTCCAAAGGGACGTAATCTCAGACCTGGGGGGCATATCTCCTTCAGGAACAGCAAGTGCCTGGGCTCCCGTTGGGAAAGCCTTCAAAGCAATCCTGTGTAAAAGCAGGGGCACATCGCTGGGAACGTGCACCCCTGCTCTGCCGTGGGCAGGAACCGCAGTGCCCTGTACTGCCGGAGCCTCTGCCTGCAGAGGGGTGCAAGCAGTGCCTGTGTGCCCCCGAGGCTGGGCTCAGCCCTATCCCTACTCACCCACACCTTATCCCTACTCGCCCTCTGGGCTCCTTGGAAATGCCCTGCAGGAGCAAAACCTGCAGGTCCTAGAACTCTGCTTTCAGCTCCACGGATCACAGAACACCCCGAAACTTTTCCTAAACCCTTAGTGCTTTGAGAGGGCTCTCGTTCCTGTTCCATGCCCACATGACCCTGCAGCTTCAGAGCAATATCGCTCTCTAATTTAGTGCTGCAGAGCTCCTCTCACAGTGAATCCTCTCTGCTGCACATTTCAGCAGCTTTGAAGAAAGAAACAACACCCTGGAGTGCATGCTGAGAACATTGTTTTCTGAGGCTCACGACTCAGTCAAATCAAAGCCAAAACTAAGGCACTTCATAGTTATGGCTATTTCAATGCCAAATTTCAATGAGGCCCACAGGCCTCAGCTACTCACACTGTGGAGTTGTTCAAAAGAAGTTAGCAAAAAGTCTTTATGGAGAGGAAAAATAGTTTTCCACTCTTCTCATATTCACACATGGATGAAATGTTTTCGCTCAAACTTTCCAAAAAGTTCACCTTTGAGCAGAGGCCAAGTGCCTTATTTGAACAATTTTAAAACTCTCTGCAAAGAATAAATACTTTAATCATATAAAAAGGCACTGCTCAATTGCAAATTTGACTGTGGGTAACTCTCCTGACATCAATTCCACTGTCATGGGGCCTGAATCAACCTCAGTGCTTATGCAGAACTAATAAATATTCTTCCTGCCTTCTCCAACAAAAAGTTATGGAAGACTGAGAACAGAAGGCTAATATATCCAGCAAGCATTTCATCTATACAACAACACAACAGTGCCATAAGAGAACATATCAAAATGCCTAAGCCAAAATCTTCATGACACATGTAAAATAAATCAAATGGCTCTCATATTGTAACTTGAAAGATGGTCTTCACTGTGTTTTGGATCTCTTTTTCTGCACCTAAGTCAGGTTTAATAATTAAGCTGGCCATTGCACAAATGTATTTGGTTGATTTAGCACAATGCTGATTTTCTCCCACTGCTCTCTTGTCTCCATATACATACTGATTCTTCATAAGAAGCTTCTTACTTTCAATACATTTACAAAATTATCATTTGTATTATTGGCTAGTTAGTACTCAATCCTCCCCTTCATTCCCAAATTACTTGCCATGGTTCCTGTTCTTTTTGAGCAAGCTTTGGTTTCCAGAATAAGAAATTTAACTATTTGATTAAATGAGTTCTCAAAACTTCCATTCTGCCCTGTTTCATTTTGCTTTGATTACAGATATACTGCACATATGCCTCTTATGGCCCTGTTACAGTATGTTTAAAAAGGATAAATTTCTGTTGGCTATAAGGATCTTCATCTCCTAATTCTGGCACAGAGTCCTTTTCATTTTTCCCCTTAAAAAAAGAAGTATTTCCTCCCTAGAAGCCTGTATCACCCCAGTATCCTTTAATCCAAGCACTCCCCAGGAGACTCTGGGCTTATTAATGATATCAGAGTGTCTATTATTTAGGATACTGGGAGGGAGTACTTCCCCTTCTGTCTGGGGCCCGCTGTCCCTCTGAGCAGACCTTTGCCAGTGAGCTCTGTATTTATAGCTAACTAGTTCAAAGCCCAAGGACTTTGTCCCTCCCACCCATTGGGTTATAATCAGATGGCAGCATGTCTTGGGTTTGACTCACTCTCTTCATGCACACACTTTGTTTCCACAAAGGGTAAATGAAGAGTTTGAATTTAAATGCTGTTCCTACAAAAAGTCCTAGTGTTTGCATTTTCATGACCTCTAAGACTGAAATAACAGGGATCAATTGATCATAAATCCTTGTATTCTTATCATAGTTTATGTTATTTGATTTTTTAGTCTAAATGATCCATACTAAACTTAAGAACTCTGTCCCTCCTTTATTGGGGGGCATGTTTCAGGATACTCAGAAGTTCCTAGACCCCAATTTAAGGAGCCCGATGAATGCCTGTCAGAGAGATCTTCTGGATCTGGAGACAGTTGCACACCATGGATAATTTTCTCAGCCAGATCTAAAACAAAGTCTTGCAAGCTTTTTACCAACCCAAATTTTTTCCCAGCACTCAGGCAACAGTAAGCCAGAGTTGTCATCATGTTTTCTCCTCTTCATTGGGCTAAAAGAGAAATAATTGAAGAGAAGCAACAATTCAACTTATCTACAGGTCTCTTGGGTTTTTTTAATGCTACATTCATTCTATCTGACTTCATTAAATCCTAAAGGCTTTTATAGCCCTTCTACAGAGCCCAGGACTCCTATTCAATCAGAAAGCTTCTACAGAGATTTCTTTTGAGTAGGGAGGAGCCACAATCAAGAGACTCGTAAACAAATATGTAACAGATAACTCTAGAAATAGATATAGCAATCCTTCTGCAACCACATAATGTATTTTCATCGTATATACTCCTCAAACAATTAACATTTTGGGGCTTTACTAACTACTGCAGCCTTGAACACAGGAATCTCTAAATTAGAAATTATATCTTTTGAATGCAGTGCAATAAAATCCAGGTTTGGGGAGCCTGGGGTTTGGGGGTTTCGAGTTACTTTTTTACTTTGAATGGTTTTACCTCCTCCATCTCTAAAATATCCTACAGTCACATACAACAGTCTGTACAACAGTGACTTGCCTTCTTCAGCTTCCATGAATCTTCATCTGGGGAGTTGTTCTTTCATCATCTAAAAGCTCTCCAGCAAGTTCCACCCTTGGAGAAGAAATTCTGTAACTGTTTGAAAACAAGACAAAGGCAGTTTTGAACTGCAGACAGCAACACATTTACTTCTAATGTCCATTATGTTCTCTCTCTCATGAAACACCACAGTTGAGTAAAGTCACAACATGGATAAGAAGAGGCTCAGTCACGTCCATCAGATGCTGTGCCAGCCACACACACAATGGCACTCTGGTTTAATAAATGAATGCTAAACATGTTTCTAGAAGTGGCCTATTTTGCTTGGGGAGGCAAAAATGCCTTTATCAGCATAAGTCAACTCCCATTTTTTCCCTCTCTGTTGCTGCGACTCTTGTTTTCTACCTACTGCAAGACTCCGAGCTTTCCAAAGCTCACATTCTTACCCACCCACTTACTGATCAGTAAAAATGCAGCATTAAGACGTTCTTTTTCATTCACCTATTTAATACTTACTTTTAAAATCCCTCAAAACTCAATCTCACTTTTTGACACTCCTTATTTTCATTTTAGAAGCTTTTCATCTCTACTAGTCCTTCTTCTCACAGATCAATGCCTACCAGAAGCTCCCCAAGAGTAAAGGCTTTGCCTTTTATATACTAACACTATACCCTTGGTAACCCATTTCAAAATTATACACCCAGCTTTGAGATGCACCTTTATCCTGATGTCAGAAATGCATTTGTAGTTCACAACAACTGGACAGAAGTGGTATTTCCTTTACTAGCAGATGTTTTAAAAATGCACAGCCCTTTTTGAGGCCTATCACTAGTGATCTATAAATACTTGCTTTTGCTGGTATTTACCTTCACACTTTGCCCTACATCCTTCCCCTTGTTTATTCTACCTCTGATCTGCCTTTTGATTTTCCTGCCATGCTCTGACAGACTCCTGCCCACTTGCAGATATTCCAGGACAGAGCATAAACTCTCTCTATGACCTTTAGGTGCTGCTACAGTGCAAGGACAGATTTTATGATGGATCTCTCAAGTCCAGCATTCAACACTCCTGCAACTGGTGCCAGAGCAGGACACACTTGAACAGAACTCACTTGAACAAATAATCAACAGCTATTAAAAATGCTGTGGATTTTTGGGAGCAGCATACTCCAGCTAAAAAGAAATCCCTCTTGCTACTTGGCTGCTGCTGTCATACATCTGTCACTTCCTTGAAGTGCTGCTGGTGACTTCAGCAGATTCACTTGCAAGGGAAAGGTGACAGGATTAGATCCACAGGCTGTAAACACTTCACTCCCCTCTGGGACCACCTGGCTTTATTATTATTGTCATATTGTGCTCAGGCAGCAAAGACATTTATTTAAGGATACTAGTTTCTATTGCCAGCTCTATTACATCTATTTTTGTTTGAACTTATTTAAAGACAACATTATCAACCCAGGAACAAAAGGCAGGAAGGAGATGGAAGCCCACAATGCTCTAGACAATGACAGGAAACAACCTGTGTTTTGACAGTTCCCCCAGTTCTCTTCCAGATGATCTTTACCAAAGAATTAGACAAAGTCCAAAAAGCAAAATAAAACTCAAAACCCTGTGAAGAGGAAATCCTCTTGTATAGGTACGAAAAGAGTGGAAAATTTTAGAGAAAATTCAAGTCTAGCATCTAGCCTACTGACAACTTACTTAGCAAATTCAAACCCTATCCATTGTATTGGGATGACATACTTGTATTTCCAAGGTTTTACGAAAAGATTTCCTCAACAAAACCCAAGACCTCCAAAACTGGCCGAAGTTGAGCACTGTTATGCAAAATTGTAACGAAAGTTGGCGCAGAAGCCACTGTTTTGTTCTGCAGAGACAGCTGGAAACGCAGGAATAAACAGGATGGAAGAGCCTCTTTTCAGGGGCATATTATAAACAGCAAATTAATTGTGTAATATGTTACCATGCTCAGGGAATTTAGCAGGACTGCAAATCAAAACCTAGAGTATACCATTATAAAATATGCATTAAAATCCATTAAACCACACACCAAAGAGTCAAAGGAATATTTGATTCTTTCACTTTGGGATACAAGATGAACACTGAGGATTCCATGGAGGAACATTTCTGGTAAAGTTACTCTGTACTTGTCCACAGATGAATTTCCAGGACATACATATGCACTAGACAGGCAATTTTTCAATCCTGGTGTACCCACATCTGCCTTCTGCATTACAGGGATTTTGCAGCATCCTCAAAAAAATGAGCTTAAACATATAATCTTTCATCCACAAATAAGTTCTGTCCTGAGGCTGCCTTGCTAGAAAGAACTACTTAAACTGCAAGGCAAGTCTTTGGTAATAGTGCCAGCAAGAACACAAGAAAGAGTCAAATATTACGAAATAATACAAAAGTACAATTAAAGTGGTCACCAGTGCACTGAGGAATAGAATAAACGTCCCAATGCATTCCCCAGACAGCACCAGACAGCATCAGGTCCCAGTATGTTTCAGTTATCACATATTTATCCTGGATTAAACCTGCAACAAGAAGTGAAATGGCTCCATATATTTCTTTTCCCCCAAATACATAATAATTAATATGTCTGGATTGCTTTCTAAACCTTCTTTTTGCTTTGCAAAAAGAAAGCAAATAAGCCACGACCTTATTATCTTTTTTTTTTTTTTTTTTTTTTTTTTTAGAGAAAAATGAGAATTTAAGCTCTAGCCACGCAAGCAGTCAGCCATGCATTCATCACCACAACGTGGCATGATGTGTCACTTGAGAATTTGGCACCCACTTAAGAAAAGGAATTCTGCTTGTTTTTGTTCCACTGGCTAGTCCAAAACCAAGTGCAAAGTTGCATAATCCCTCCAATTCTGTTGGAGGACCAAGATCCACGGAAGAGGGAAGGAAAAAAAAAATCCCAGTCCTCTTTTCTGGATAAGATGTTATAAATTACGAAGCCAGAGTTCTGTAGAGAAAGCAGTGCTCTTACTCTCTCAGACAGGCTTCTTGCTCTTACAAGTGGACTCCAGACTTGATGTATTCCGTTCCCTCTCTCCCTTCCTCCCCCAACCCTTGATGAAAGTATTTGGCAGGAACTTTTTATTTAAAAAGCCCCACCAGACTGCCTTTGTGCTATCCCAGCAAACCTCTCTGGGGAAATGATGTTCTCTGCTCAGCAATTCCTGTTCAGCACAGAATGCCAGCACAAGGAAAGCAGCTGGAGTGACTTCCTATTCTCCATTCAGGCCTGGCAGCCTCAGAACAAAGCTTTACAAAAAGGGAGGCTGAAACCAACAGAGAGTCACTGACAAAGAAGTGCACAAGGACTCTGGTAAGATGTTATTGCCAGCACTCAGAACAACAGAGGACTCAGTAACAACTTGAGCCACCAGAGGCCTGAAAAAGCCAGTGGAAGGCTGTGGATAATTCTGTGGCTGCAATCCTGACAGCTGCCATGCAGACATGTAAGGATATTGTCCAGTTTAATCTGAACACCAAGAAATTTCCTGCAAATCCCATTCCACAAGCATTTCTAACAATGCAGCTATCACCACATCTCCCAAGCCTTCAAGATTATTTTGATGGGCATTACTTTTTTTCCTGAGAAACATAATGTCTGTTTACAAGTGCATGGAAATCCAAAGTTTAATCCAAGGATTACAGCTATTAAATACTCCTATTCTCAATCAGACCATTTCTTGAGCTTTAATTTGAAAATCCATATATTGCTTGCTAATTTCCTTATGATTAAATATCAAAAATCCAGAGCATCTGAGATCACAGCTGAGTTCTGGAAGAGACCCAAGAGTTAAATCTCCAGGGAAGTCAGGCAAGGCTGATAATTGGGTTCAGACAGGGATATATGTTTGGATTTTTATGACAGTGATTCTGGATAACACTCCAGTTTTGCATTTTCCCCTCTTCTTCAGCTTTACTCATTTCTTCCTTCTAAGAAAAGGTGACCTTTTTACTTGCCTCTCATCACTAATCAGATCTAGATAACACTAACTAACCCTCACAACAGCCTGAAGGGTTAGTGAAGGTGGGAAGGATGAGAGAAGGGAACAGTGCTGCCCATCCAAGGCAATTGAACTCCAGTTGGAAGGTCTGGCCTTTTCCTGGGGCTGCATCACCATGACAGTCTCACAGACTGCATCTCCAGAACAGGATGGGTCCACTTCTTACTCTCCCACTTCCTTTTCTTCAATTGCCATGGATTTCTTTCCCTGGAACACTGTTGCCAGCTCCCAGCCTACTCAGTGAATGAATGACAGGTTCCTCTGGTTCAGTCTGCAGCTGGGGGACGAGGAAATAATATTTAGACAAGAAGGATGGAAAAAAAATATTCCAAAGGAATATTCAACTCACTAAATGTTCATTAACATAAAAATACCTTAAAGGAATGCCCTGCATGTAACATAGAGGGTATTAATGAAAATGTTCCTACATGTTTAATCAAAAGTCTTAAGAAAATATGTCTCATGTCCATGTGATGACTAGTTCCAGGAGCAGCCCTCTCCCAGAACAGTCCCATGGCAGCAAATCCTCTGCCTGTGCTAAACTGCCCACTCTAATCTTGGTTGGTCTCCATGCTCATACAAGAACAGAATGCACCACCCAGATCAAACACGGATATTAAACGGGTATGCTAAAAAAAGGGAATCCACAGTAAAACTTAATGAGTCTCCAAGGGAGGGAGACACCAGGGACTATGGAAGCCCTTCTCAGGACATTATTGTGCTTATTGTGCTGCTGGAAAAGTATCTTATCTAGGTTACTGTTTTGCCTTTTCCTGCTTAATTATTTGAAGAATTGTTTTACAGTCTCCTTTGATGTAGGTATTCAGTACAGAGTGGGGAGAAGGGTATCTTCAAAAATGTTTAATGAAGACCAAAAGGGAATTTTTCCAGTTTGTCATGTTTTCACTGAGAATAAAGGTGCCATTACAGCTGAGATAGGATTTACACAATAACTCAAAAAGGCCATTATGACTCTCAAATAATCAATTATGAACATACTTCTGTTTCAATCCTCCATCTTTCAGCCATAAACCAGAGCAGTAAAGCCTGAATCTCAGTCCTCCCTGCCCGTGGCAGGCACTTGGAACTACATGACCTTTAAGGTCCCTTCCAACCCAAACCATTCTGTGACTCTGACAGTCTATTTACCTCCTGCAATTACTTTGTTGCCCTTAAGCCAATTTCCAGCAGAAATAATGCCAGCAGTCCCCGAGCTAACACCACAGTTACAGCTGGGTTGCAGCTTCCCAAGCTGAGGCGACTTTGGTGGAACACATGACATATCCTGAATTCCTCCTCTGTCAATAAGGTGGGTGGTCCTGTAGGTAGGGCTGATACAGGAATAAATTTTCCCAACAGCTGTTTTCTACATACTAAGGGGGGCAGGGGTGGGTGTAATATATGTGTATATATGTGTGTGACTCTATTTCTTTTTTCGAGGGCTGCCGTTTTCTTTTAAGAGGAACCTCACAAAGTTGTGTCGTTTCCTCATTATTAATAGCATAATTATTATCTACACAGGCCAAGTGTAACTTTAAAAAATATTTTTTTTTTACTTTAGAGCAGTGTTTCACTTTGTGATTCAATACCTTTGTTAATATACAAAATATCAGGTAGAATGGAGCCAGTGGAGTATAGAATGTTGTTGCCCAGGAAATAGAGGTTCTTTTGTGGGATCAGGAAATGGGTTGGAAGGGACATTAAAGATCATCTCAGTCCACCCCTGCAGGGACATCTTCCCCTATCCCAGATTGCTCCAAGCCCCACCCAACCTGGCCTTTGACATTTCCAGGCATGGAAGGGATGCAGGAATGGTGTACAATCACTTAGAGTCACTTGGAAAGGGGAATGTGTGCAGCAGAGCAAATACTTGCAAAGCACTGGCCTGGTTTTGGTACATAAGTAGCAAGGCAAAATGAAAACCCCAAAACATCCAAATACAATAAAATATTTGAACAAAAAAAAATCATCAAATCAAACACACAGCAAGTTCACACAGAATATATATAGGAAAAGAAATATATCTTGCCTTCACCTGTGCAGTCTGACTCCACTTTAGAGGCAAAGCTGCCAGAAGCAGCTTAAACTCAAATTCCATATTGATGTAAATAAGGATCATACCCAGAGCAGCCACAGAAGAGGGGCTGCCAGACCCTCAGCTCCTGGGCAGGACTTGCCTACCATGGGTGCTGCATAACTCAGGCGGGTCTGGGAGTCTCCAAATGCCTGAAAATGGGCACAGAGGGCTGCCCTTCATATATCACAGGAGTTGGAGTGAATTCCCTCCTCCATACTGGATACATCACTGTATTCAACCATGACATAAAAGAAAAAAGTTGGCTTTCCTTCCTCTTATAAAGGGAAATAGCAATACTCTGAAATCACACGGCTTCCAGGCAGCTTCCCAAGCACACTTTGTTTTCATTGACTAAAGTAATGCCCAACAATGGCAATTGAAAGCATATTTTCCTACACTATAAAAAGTCTTATTCTATTAGAAAATAGCACGTCTTAAATCATTATTTAGCCAACACTCATCCTTGCATAGTGAAAGAAAATGGGGCATCCAGATAGAGAACTATGTGTTGTTTGGGATGCCCAGGCTCACAGCATCCCCAGCAACTCTGGGCATTCCCAAAGAACACCAAACTCTGCCTTCTTTTTTTCCTTGACATACAGCCAGCATTTTTCAGTTTGACAGGAATCACCAGGCAGCTGTTCTGAAAGGAGGAGATGGCAGGTATAATTACTGCACAGATAATCAGGATTTGTCTGGTTTACTCTGTGAACAGAGTCACAACACCAGCAGGTTTTCTGCCAGCACAGCTCCCCTCATTCCTAGAGAAAGGCCTGAAAGGAGAGAGGTGGAAGTGAGATCAGATTTGGACGGAACATTGGTGCAATTTTCTACATGTACAAGGCTCATAGTTCACACCAAAATTAAAATGACCATTTCTGTGTGTCTTATAGCACTTAGGCCAGTACTTGGTAAAACTTTCCCTGGTCCTGTGCTTCTGGAAACCATCCGAGCTCCACTGATCAGCATGAGAGCAAATCTGTCTGCACACTAATTATTTGACCCCAAATCGTAAATTATTTTCTGAATTGATATTTTCTAGGAATGAAATATGTCTCTTTGAGTCCCAAGAATCATCTTCATTTTAAAAGAAAAGAAGATGAAACAGAATATTATATATATATATATACACACACATATATATGTTTTATATATATATATGTGTGTGTGTGAAATCTATATGTTATGTGCAATATAGGAAAGGTCTCTTCTCCTTCCATCTCTAAACTTTCATTTTCTTCATCTATATTTTCAATCTGTAAACACAGGCTCTTGGCAAGTTCCCTAGCTCTTTCTTAGGGCAAGAGGAAATCTGTCCAATTGTTTGACAAAGTATCCTGATAACACTTTATAATTAATATGTAAGAATTTCTCCACCCATAATCTCTGGTGTAACCACACTCAATAGAATGGGGGTTTTTTTGGGTTTTTTTTTTTGTTTGTGTTTGTTCGTTTGGTTTTTAATAATTAAAATCCTGGGTTATTTCTGTAATTTTTCCTTATGATTTTTGCTGTCCAAAAATTTAGCTTGGTTATCCTGCCTATGGCATGTCCTTATTTCTCGTTCCCCTTACAGATTGCTTGCTGCTCTGTGGGTTTCAATTCTACTCTTAATAGACTGGAAAGGGAAAATACTTCTTTTTGGCATAGAGAAAGGGAAACAATCAAGATAACGAAGGCCCGGGAAAATCTCTGGAAGTGAGGTGCTAATTCCAATCACTTTGAGGCTAAAAAGGCCACAAGAGGCAACTTTGTCGGAACAGTGTTGTGAAGGTCTGACTTTAACAGGAGCTCAAGCAGGAACCATTCCCAGGTCAGGCCCTCAAACCTGGCTCATCTTTGTGGCCCTTGGCAGAGCGCAGCGCTCCGGGGCCGCTCTGGAGCCGGGAGCGGCGCTCCTGTGGCACAGGATCTCCAGTACGCTCTGGTGTTCAATGAGCTGGAGACCAGGCTACGCCACCACAGCATGGCCTCGAATAGTCTGGATATGGTTAGGAGCAGCTGTGAACAGGTCTTGCTTCTTCCCTCATATCCTTTGTTTCTTATTTTTTAAACCTTAGGTCTGCGCAGGAACATCCAGTTTCCAGCTCGTTATGGGACCATGTGACTGCCTGGACTTTGAACTCAGATAAACTCCCTACTGAATGAAAACGTGTTAAATGCTTCCAGCAGAGATTATTTTGCATCAAGCTGTACTAAGAAATGCAACAGAATTTCAACACTCACATTTCAGAGGCACAAAAGAGAGGAACCATCCTTGTCCTGAGTGCAGCGTTTTGGGGGAAGCTCCAGAGCATGCCCCCTCCCCCCATACACACAGCAACACTTAGAGCAGCCTATGGAAGCATGGTTTAGTTTGGGGAATAAAACATCCCGATTCCACATAATGATGCATCAGCTTCTGCCCAATCAATGCACACAATTTTGCTTCCAAAAGATATCTTCAGAAATCCCAAAATCACACATTTAAATCAGTAAAATCAGATCCAAACTGGTCATGTTGGGATGGATCAGAATTTCTGCAATACTTTTAGCCTGGAGAGATAGCAGAGTTTATCTAATATTTGAAAAAAGAAAAAGAAAATCCCAGCCCTGATCATTAGGGTGTTTTTCCCTCGGTGCAGAACATATGGTTTAGACCCCGGCTCACTTCCAGACAGAGTCATTAGGGACTGTTTTCCCTGTGGTTTTCACTGGATTCCTGGAGAAGCATTCCTCTACAGTTCCTCCTGTGAACATTTGTACCTTGTCACAGGGCACTAATCTCTGGGGCCCTCTGCCCCAGAGAGGCATTTTAGCAAAAAGTTAAATAATTTCTTAAAGTTATAATTATATCCCAATCCCCTCCAAATACAGTTGAGAGGGGCAGAGATAGAATTATAATTTAAAGTATAATTGGAGAGGGAGATAGAGATGAAAGAGACTGAGACAGAGACAGAGACAGAGACAGAGACAGAGAGACAGAGACAGAGACAGAGACAGAGACAGAGACAGAGACAGAGACAGAGACAGAGATAGAAACGTGGACCTATTAACACTGGGTCTGAGTTGCTAGGGATCCATCAGACACTATCTCCTGTAGCAGAACGGTAGCTCATGGAGAGGGACAGCACTGGCAAAGGAGCCAAAAACTGATGCTGCACATCCAGAAATACACTTTGGTTGTGGGAACACTCTTCCAATTAATTTATCCAATGGGGTAATTTGGGATTTGATTCCCATCCTGTAAAGATGTGACACAGTTGACTGAGGAGACTGAAAATTTGACGGGTTTTAATCAGGGCAAATCACCAACCAAAGAAAAAGAGGTAGATTTCAGGGCGAAATGTAAAATTTCCAGCGCCTCTGGTGGAAAAACTTGAACGGAGCTGGAGAAACACTCGGCTACATCCAGCAGAAAAAGACACACATCCCTGAGGTGCAACATTGCCATCATGTGGCCATCCCAACTCTGCAGGAACACCAGTAGGGACAGGAGGAATCGGAACATTATCCCAGGTTTGCAGCTTTTTCAATAGTCTTTAGAGGAGAACTGTCGAGGGGGTGACACCCTCTCCTGACATCCCTCTCCAAAGAAAAACACTCATTTCTCCAGACCTGCCCTGCTTTATGGCAGGGAACAGAGGCATTTTCTATTTCCCGAGGCACAGCACTGCCAGGGTGACATTGCAGTGCACAGAACAGAGCACAACTGACCATCCAGAATGTACAGAAACACCAGAAATGACAAATGGAACATTCCTGATATCAGGAAGCCAACCTTTAGGAGTAATCTGAATGAGAACAGCACAATGGGCCGGATCAGGAAGGAAGTACAACACATATATATGTGAAAATATATGAGGAAAATATACAGAAGTTAGTATAGAGTCAGGAGTGGAAAGCAAAGCAAATTAATGAAATTATGAATTTAAGGAAAAAAATAAATACTGATAGAGGGCAAAACAGGGTGGAATGCAGAAGTGAGCTGTGATAAAATATGCAGATGGCAATGTTTTACAGTGGAGCAGCAACTGAGTTAAACAGGATCCAGGAATGATGAGGGGCAATGAGAGCAACAGTGAAGCCAAGTAATTTCCTGCTTGAGCCAAAAGCTGTTCACCCGCACAAAAATTGTGTTTGCCCTCCTCTCACATCCTGGTACAAAGCATGATTGAGCTTACTCACAGTATGGCCCACTGCTTCCTGGAATTACAGCCTGAGGGAGAAGGATACAAACTTCCTAGGAAAGGGAAAACCTAAGCACAGTACAACAGGAATTTTTCTGTCCAGGTGGCACATCAGGCAGATAAACACACACATTTGGAAAGAAACTCAGCTGGACATTCCTTAGAATACACAGATTTCAGCTATAACAATCTCGTAGCAAAATTTCACTAATAAAAAAGGGCAGCGGTATCACTTGAGAAATGAAAACCAGTACTGACGGGCACAGAACAGCAGCTCGACTCCCATAGATGCCTGGCCCTGCAAAAGCAAATTCTGTTTGTGTTCCCATCTCCCAGCAAGTGGCACCTGGAAACACCTAAAAGAACTTGCCTGCTGTCACCATCTTAACTGGGGCCAAGCCCCTGCACTGGGAAAGATCCTTCTACACTGAACTGCCCAGACCAGGAGGAACCTTCTTCTGTACCACAGAACTCGCAAAGAAAAATTGCAAGAGCCCGAAACTGGAAATTTAAAAAGCCACTGAAGGAAATGAGATAAATATTTGCTATTACCCTGAGCTGGACATGCTGACATGGTAATTACACCTTTTTAAGTTCTTTTTTTGATGGTGTTTGCATGGTGTTTTCCCAGCTTGAATCATGGAATTACCTGTAACAATCCTGAAAATTGTGGCTGTTTCTATTATGTAGTTTCTCCTCTCTAGGGTAAAAGAGAAATTTTTACTCATTTTTTTAGCAAAAAGGCTGATTTGTGAATAATGGCTTGAGGCTCCAAGAGTTTTGTTCTCTGTGTCATCAACCAAGTTTCCATAGGCTGCTACAAGTTTCAGTAGCTTTTTAAAGAGACTGTTCACTATTATTTATGTAGTTGAAGTGCAAAACAAACTGAAGGTTTGAATTAAAATATTACTTTTCTTTTTCATTTAGGACTGTCAGCTCTATAGCACATAAACTGGGAGATTTTTCAATACGAATACAGAAGAGAAAACTGTTTTCCAAGAATTCCTGACACACCAGGGCACTGTGGTAAAGACCTGCTACTGGCAGAGGCAGACCCATGTGTGCCAAGTGTCCCTACCACAGATGGACGGGGGAAGAAGCCAGAATCCCATATGGGGAATTCCACAGGGTCTTTGGCTTCCCACACAGACCTCTAGTGACTCCCCAAAACCTTCTCATCTTTGAACCGAGGAGCTCCTCAGGCAGAGTCCTCCAAAGAGGCCACGCCACAAACTGCAGGACCCAGGGCAAGCCCCCCGAGGCTGTTCTGCTCGAGGCAGGTGTCGCCTGGATGCAGCCACAGCTGCCGGTGCAGGAATCAGCTGCATCACCCTCCACTCCAATTTCTCACCCTGCAACGAGGCTCAACACTGATGTGTGAGGAAAGTGCCCAATGTGCTGCTGAGGCACCCCACATCTTGCTCTGCATCTACTTCTCCTAGGCCTGTCTCTGCAGGGACAGTCCCCCGGGGCTCTGCAGGACCTCTGCACCCTCTGGCCCTGGGTGACCCTGCAGAGGCTGCCAGGAGTGGCATGGACATTCCTGCTCTGCCACTTTGTGTGTAGCATCAGAGAGGCAGCCTCTCATCACCCAGCTCTGCCAGCCGGTACACAAAACCAACATCAAATTAACCTAACAGGAATTAAAACATATTTTAGGATAGCCTTTGCCCAGGGAGTGCAGGGAAACCCAGCTGGACAGCAGAATCTAAAGCCATGTTCCTCTCAGCCTGGCCTCCCAATAGCCTTTCCCAGCCATGGAAGGCAGTCTGATTCCTCTGATGTCTCCAAGACAAGGAGGGCTTTTCTCAGGTGCATTTCTGCCCTCTCAGAGGGAAGGAACAGCTATATCCCACACCCAAAAATATTGTAAGGCATTTTAAAATGCCAAAGGAATAATTCAGTGGAAGTCCTCATTCTGAAGTGTTTCCCTATGGCACACACCTGCTCTGAGGATGGTGCAGATCCAGCCACTTTTTGGTGTGAAACTCAGATCACAGACAGGAAAAAAACACCAAGAAAGTCTCCTCCTGCCAAATTTAACCTATGGAATAACTGTGGGTCTCAATAATCAATTATGAACATACTTCTGTTTCAATCCTCCATCTTTCAGCCATAAACCAGAGCAGTAAAGCCTGAATCTCAGTCCTCCCTGCCCGTGGCAGGCACTTGGAACTACATGACCTTTAAGGTCCCTTCCAACCCAAACCATTCTGTGACTCTGACAGTCTATTTACCTCCTGCAATTACTTTGTTGCCCTTAAGCCAATTTCCAGCAGAAATAATGCCAGCAGTCCCCGAGCTAACACCACAGTTACAGCTGGGTTGCAGCTTCCCAAGCTGAGGAGACTTTGGTGGAACACATGACATATCCTGAATTCCTCCTCTGTCAATAAGGTGGGTGGTCCTGTAGGTAGGGCTGATACAGGAATAAATTTTCCCAACAGCTGTTTTCTACATACTAAGGGGGGCAGGGGTGGGTGTAATATATGTGTATATATGTGTGTGACTCTATTTCTTTTTTCGAGGGCTGCCGTTTTCTTTTAAGAGGAACCTCACAAAGTTGTGTCATTTCCTCATTATTAATAGCATTATTATTATCTACACAGGCCAAGTGTAACTTTAAAAAATAACAATCAGGCTGTGGATATTTTTTAACTCTCAAGGTCACTAGGTGCTGCTGGTTAGGAGCTCCCTGAGCAGCCTGGCAGGGCACCCTGTTTGAGCAGGGCAGCTCCGACCTCACTCGGCCCCACACGGGGTCCTGCTCAGCCTGGCGCTGTCCTGGGGGTGGACAGAGGGACCCAGACAACCTCGGGAAGTGACTTGTGGAAATCTCTTGAAATTTAACAAGACCGAGTGTTGATGCTGCACCTGGGTCAGGACAATCCCCAGGATCAATCCACGTGGGGAGGAGCAGATGGAGCAGCCCTGGAGAAGGACTTGGGGGTGCTGTGGGTGAGAGCTGGAGCTGCCCCAGCCCAGAACCCCTGGTGCCAGGGCTGAGCCCCCAGTGTGGGCAGCAGGGCAGGGGGGATTCTGCCCCTCAGCCCGCTCAGGTGAGCCCCCACCTGCAGAGCTGCCCCAGCCCTGGGTTCCAGCACAGGAGGGACCTGGAGCTGCTGGAGAGTCCAGAGGAGGCACCAGGATGGGCAGAGGGATGGAGCAGCTCTGCTGGGAGGAGAGGGTGAGAGAATTGGAATCGTGCAGCCTAGAGAAGCGTTGGGGTAACCTCATTGTGGCCCTGCAGTGCCTGAAGGAGCTGACGGGAATCACTGCACTATCTACAAGGGCCGGGAATGACAGGACCAGCAGGAATGGCTTCAAAGTCAGTCATGACTGCGTACAGCAGTGGTGACAGTAACATCGGGATTGTGACTTCAATTCCGGTACGGGCCATTTACTTAAGAATTGGATTCGATGATGCTTGTGGGTCCTTTCCAACGCAGAATATTCTGTGAATCTGTGAAACTTCAAATTGAAAGAGAGTAGGTTTACATTGGATATTGGGAAGAAGTTTTTCCCTGTGAGGGCCAGGCACAGGTCTCCCAGAGAAGCTGTGACCGCCCCATCCCTGCAAGTGTCCAAGGCCAGGCTGGACGGCGCTTTGAGCACGCTGGGCTGCTGAAAGGCGTCCCTGCCCGTGGCAGGGGCGGGATGGGACGGCTCCAGCGCCGCTCGCAGCGGCAGCCGTTCCGGGATGCGCCGGCCGCGCTCCCGCTGCGCCGGCGCCGCGCGGGGCGGGGCGGGGCTGGCCCGGGCGGCGGCTGCGCGGCGCGGGCGCGGCCATGGCGAAGCACACGGTGTCCTCGGCGCGGTTCCGCCGGGTGGACGTGGACGAGTACGACGAGAACAAGTTCGTGGATGAGGAGGACGGGGGCGACGGGCAAGCGGGACCTGATGAGGGCGAGGTGGACTCGTGCCTGCGGCAATATCCTGAAGGGAGCGGCGGGGGCGGAGCGGGCCCGGCCGCGGCCGGGGCGGCCTTATAGGGACACATCCGCGAGCGGGCGGTGGGAGGGAAGCGCTGGGAGTGGAAAGGGCTGGCGGGGGAAGGGGCTGGCAGGACAAGGGAAGAGGCTGAAGGGGGAAGGGGCTGGCAGAGGGAAGGCGGCCCAGCTTCCTCCCCTGCCCGCAGCAGCCGCCGTGTCCCAGGGCTGCGCTCAGGGAGGTGTCCCGGGGAAATGCAGACAGGGGTTTTCCTGTGCCCAAAGAGTTCCCCGGGCCCGCTGCTAGGGCTGCCTTGCCCAGCTGGCCCTTGGTCACTCTTCCCAAGGGCTGCTGCTGTGGACTGCTGTCCCGGTGGCTGCTGGGACTGGAAGTGCCAAGCTGAGACCTGTTCTCGAGGGCTACAGATTGCAGAAGTGATGGAGAATAGTTTCTTTTACTGGGATCCTCATTCAAGGGAAGGCCTAGGAAGTATTCAGCAGTCCTGGAAATGTACAGCTGTTTTTTGATGCTATTCCTGCCTCAAACGGCCTGAAAATTGCTGTCTTAGGCTGTAATGTCTTCCTAGCTGTTGAGGGGATCCTTGCATTGGAGTGTTTTCAGTCAAGCACAAGCCAGCTACAAGTATGGCTGTCCTGGTACTTGATGTCTGCTCCTTAACCATCTGGCACAGGGAACATGATGGCTGCACTGCAGGCAGCTCTGAAGAACCCTCCCATCAACACAAAGAACCAGGCAGTGAAGGTAAAATAGTGACTGCTCGCTCATGGATTACTCCCTAAAATTCTTTCCTGTCTCTGTTACCTCTGTGCCACTTTTTGTACTTTGGGGAGGTCAGAGAAGCAGTATTTAGGGTATTCCCTGATTTTGAAACATCCATGACCCACAAGCATTTTAATCTTGTTCAAAATACTGTAGCTCAGGTGTCACCTGTCCAGGTACCTTTACCTTGGTGCTGGACCAGGTGTGGGTTCTCCTACCAGTGCTGGTTGTGTTTTGTGTGCCCAGGTGTCACCAGGTGCCTGTGTCTGACTCAGACCAGAAGTGGCAGCTCACAGATGTAATCGTTGTGGGCTCAGGGAACCAGGGTTGCAGTTGTCACCTGTGACTAATGAAACCACCAGCAGTGAGCCTACAAAAAAGGAAGAATTGTTTTTTATCACATCCAATCAAAATGAAGCTGTTAAAACCTCAGGAAAAGTGAGCCCTCCCCCACCCCGTGACAGAGTGTGGGAGTCTTCTGGGTACATGCATTTCTGAATATCCCCAGGGTGCCTCCTGAGGTCATGATTGCAGTGGTGGGAGGAACAGGCTGATAAGATACCGCACTACCCAGCTGGTGAGTGCCTGCAGTCACTTCTCCCTGCCTGAGGAGAGCCCCAGGGTCATGGTTCCCTGCTGCGTGGCTCCTGGCAGAGCTGTTCCTACAGCTCCAGGCCTTTCCTGAATGGTTTTACAGAGCTCTGAGAACCAGCTGTTACAAATAGGGCTATATAGCTTTGTCCTCACATTAATGACTTGTTTCCATTAACCCTCTATTGAAGGATTTAAGAATACCCTTGATAGTGGAATTGAAGAGTGCAGAATGACTGAACATTAATACCTGTCTTAATTTTTGATTATCTTTGGAATTTATATATTTTTACTTAGAGTCATGTGAGAAGTCTCGCTAAGCCAAATGATTTATGGGATATTAAATTGAGTGGGAAAACTTATAGTTTCTGTAGGGGGAAGGTGCCTGAAGTATTTGTGTGATGGAGTTATTCAAAAGTCCAGCAACCCTGAGACAGACATTCTCTTATCCTGCCTCAGTTAGTGATGGATGAACAGGAAGAGCTGCTCCTTGCTGACTGCATGGCTAATTGCTGCTGTAAGCACACCACACACATTCCCAGACCTGAAATGACATCCAGATCAGTGGTTATTAATGCTCAGTGTTAATGGCCAGTCTGCATCCAGTGTGCCTGGGACAGCAGCTGACTGCTTGGAAAACATGTGGCTTCCAGCAGTCACCTCTTCCAGGCTGCCAGTGGCATTTCCCTGGATTATAATGGTTGTGTCACATTAAACACTACAGAGGTATGGAAAAGGCTCTGATGGGAAGGGGGTGCCAGACGAGCATTTGATTGTTACAATTATTTTGGAACTTGATAGATCTTGAGCTTCCATATGAGCATTTACTATTTAGCCATAATTAAGGGATGGAGAATTGCAAACACTAACAGAGGCAGGAAAACTAAAGCAGGGCAAATGTGCTAAACTCCTGTATGTTGTTTATCCTTGGGACAACATGTCTGTTATATCTTCCCATGACAAACAAGCTCTTCACACACAGTGCTCTTCAGAGCTGTTAAAGAGAAAAATGCTCTAATTGGGTTTGAGAGAGGAGCAGTGTTTGGCTGTTCCTCACACAAGGATTGCTGTGTCTGTGCCTGCCTGTTGACAGGACCGTGCTGAGAGCATCGTGCTGAAGGTGCTCATCTCTTTCAAAGCCAACGACATTGAGAAGGCAGTGCAGTCACTGGACAAGAACGGGGTGGACCTGCTCATGAAGTACATCTACAAGGGCTTTGAGAGCCCCTCCGACAACAGCAGCGCTGTGCTGCTGCAGTGGCATGAGAAGGTGCGTGCATGGGGACAGCTCTTTCCAGAGTGCCCAGGCCTGGAGCCTGGCAAGAGCCCCCTTCCTGGCTGGTGAGAATCCTGGGACAGATTTAGGCTGTGATGAGGGCGTGGCCCTGGAGCTCACAGCTGACGTATCTCCCACCCACTGCTGCTTCCTGGGGTAAACACCCAGCAGTTAAAATTTGGGTTTCTCTTAGACTGAGGCAAACAAAATGGTTTCATCCAGTGATTCAAGTAGGCTGAAGGAGAATTTCCTTCCTGGAGGGAAGCAAAATTTGAAGCTTGGTTATGCAGGGAAATGAAAGCTTAATTAAAGTTAAATAGCTTCCTTGAAATTGAGTGTGATTATTGTAGCCTGGCACCCTGTCTGCTGGTGTTTTTTGGAGGGCAGGCAGAAACTCGTGCAATATAACAAAGACTCCCAGAATGGTTTGAGTTGGAAGGGACCTTAAAGCTTATCTCATTCCACCCCTGCCATGGGCTGGGACACCTTGCAGTATCCCAGCTTGCTCCAAACCCTGTCCAATGCGGCCTTGGGCATTTCCAGGGCTAGGGCAACTACAGCTTCTCTGGCAAACCTGTGCCAGGGCCTCCCCGCCCTCACAGTGAAGGATTTCTTCTTGATACTAACCCTCCTCCCTGTCAGTTTGAAGCCCTTCCCGCTTGTCCTGTTACTCCAGGCCATGTCCAAAGTGCCTCTCCGTCGTTCTTGTTAGCCTGTTCAGGTGCTGGAAGGGAGCTCCAGGCTGCAGCTGCCCTGGCCTGGTGCTCACTGCCACGTTTCCCTTCCCAGGCGCTGGCTGCCGGAGGAGTGGGGTCCATCGTGCGCGTTCTGACCGCCAGGAAGACGGTGTAACCGCGGTGTGACCGCGGCCGGGCTGCCGGCGTGACTCCGGCAGGGAGCTGCTGGTCCAGCCCTGACCCCGCCCCGGGCAGCCCCGCCCGCCAGCTTTGCCTTCGCCCTGCTGCTTCTGTCATGCCCCACCCATGACGCGCATCGTGATCTCTTCTGTAGTTAAATTCTGGAAAATTATGAAGGTGGAATTTTACTTCGAACAGGAATATTTGGTACTCGACAGCCTTTCAGTGACATATTCAGTGATGTAAACAATTTGATGTTTAGGGTGATTTGTATTTGTGTGTAATTGTGGCCGATTTGGACCTGACTCTCTGAGCAAATGCTGAGGGACACAGGGCAATGTCTTAATTTTTTGCTAGCCAAGCAGTGTTTTGAGCTTAATACTTGATATCTGAGAAGTGGGGCAGCTATTATTAACACAGGTAACTGGACCATGTTGCCTTCGGTCAGCCTCTGACCCTACACCCATGAATAGAGAAAGCAAGCTCTTTTCCAACCCCAATTATCATTCCAGAGAGCTGAATATTTTCCTTAACCTGCTCAGGTTCATTGCCATCAGTCTGATGTCGGGTCCACAGTGGGATGGAGTTGTCCATCATGCAATTTGGAAAGTGGAATTTAAAAGGGGAATGGTCCATTTACACTGGAGCCCAGCCCAGTGAACTCTTCTTATTTTGGGGAGCAAAGATCCCGAGGAAAAGAAGAAAACGCAGCTTTTACACAGCAAATCACATTTCAGCAACCGGAAAGTGATTTGTTTTTGTCAAGCACAACTAAAATGGCTGCTTGGGGTAGAGGAACATATCCTGGTATCGACACCTGTGGAGGTTCTAGAGCCTATGCCTTGGAAAACTTTGCCATGGATTTCATAATCTCCCATGTTTTAGAGTGACCCAGAAGGCTTCTCCCGTGGTGCCCTGGTGCACCAGGTAACTGGCCCCAGCTCCTGTAGGTCACTGCCCTTTGCCCTGCCCTTGGACATCACATCTCCTTTGTCCACTGACTATTGGCCTAGTGCAGCAGGGCACCAGGGGAGAAGCCTGCTGTGTAACTCCAAGCTTTAGGGAAACCCATGGACAAATTTTCCAAGTCATAGGCTCCAGAGCCTCCACAGACACTAACCTTGCAGAGCCTCCCCTATTTTGTTTTCTGGTTATGTAGGGTCTGTAAGGATACCAGACAGCTCACATTCCTTTTGCAGTGTGCCTCATCATATTAGCTAGTGGGCCAGTCAGGTTCCCAAATAAAGAGGACTATTTTAAAGAATTAGGAAAGCCCAGGGCATCCCAGACCACAGATCATCAGAGAAGGTTTAGGGCCAGGACTGAAATACATGTGTTTTAATTTCACTATTTTACTACAGTTCAGTTGTGTAAAACTGTTGGGGACCTTGTGAAATTTTTGCTGTTTTTTGATATCTGCTTTGTTTTTGTAATAATAATAAAGACCAGACAATAAATCGTCACTGAATATTTACTCAGTGTCTGATATGCCTTCAGTGAAGACAGGAACCAGCATGGTTACCCCTAAACCATTCAGTGCCTCCCCAGTTCTCTTCCTAGGATGCTTCTTGCTTACTGTCTCCTGAAGAACACAGGTACAACCAAAGGAGGCACTGAGATCACCAGCTGGGAGACCCGGCCTTACTGCAGACAATACAGAAAGTGTCCATAGATCTGTACAGAAATTCTGGTCATGCAGAGAGGGTCCTGCCCTTACAGCTCTGCCAGGGACTGTGATTGGCTTCTCTGGTTCTCTCCACTTGCCCAGATTTGGGATAAGACCTCAATGAACCTCATTTAAAAGAAATAAGCTGTAATCTCAGAGAAGTAGAGTGTTTTCCAAAGCAATTGATGCCAAAGCAGGTCACCTGCCTCTAGATAGCATTAGCTAAATGAAGTGAATAAAAAGAGTGGCCTTAAGGTTCTGCAGATCCCCTTGGGTGAGGCTGTGATGGATTTAGGAACATTTACAGAACACATCTGTGTTTCTGTTCAGGGGTATGCTAAAGCACGCATTGATGTGGGGATAGGGCAGGATTTGCAGAGGCAGCTGTGCTGCTAATGAGTGACAAAGGAAGGGTAAAAAAGTAAATCTAGTCTTAAAAGCAGCCTCTTTGCTCCACATCCTGCCTTGCTTGTGATGGTGGATGGTATGGACATCATGACAGGGGTTCAGAATCTTGTTAGGAGAAGGAAGCCTTCAATGGAGAACCTCATGCAGGTCAGACTGGGAAGGGGACAGGGTTTGCTGAGCTCTGCTGCCTTCAGCTTTAGCCAGAGTAGGCGGCAATGTCGCCTTCTCAGTCACATCCTGCTTTTGTGCTAGCCAAGAGCTGCTGCTGTCCTCACATCCACCTCAGTGTCTGCCAGAATTTGGGAAAATGCCCAAACCCCCCGGTCCTGTGAAGAGAGCTCCAACCTGCCTTCCTGTGAATGAGCTCCTCTGCTTCTCCAGCCCAATAAAACTCCTCATAAAAAGGTCTTCCCTTGGGTATAATGGGAGGTTCTTTGTGCCTGAATCAGTCTTTTTTTGATTCTTCAGAAATTATAAATTTGTATATATTGTTGCTATACAAAGTCAAAACTTGCACTGCAACCCAGTTGGATTTTGGACGTTTCTCTCTTTCTGACCCACCTATTGGCAATCTGTGTTTGCTGGATTTCAAGTCTTCCACAGGAAATGTCACCATCTCTATTACTCACTTCCTGTTGGACGTTAGCATAGAAGAAACAAGTGTACCTACTGAGTTAGTTTTGGGCAGAGAAAGGGGAACAAGAGACTTGCTCTTGCTACAAGGGCTGTGTTTATCACAGCTCTGAAATCTCACTGTCAAATTACCAATACCCAGGCAGAAGGATAGCTGCTGTGAGCATTCCAATGGTGATGATCTCTCATCCTCCTCCAGCTCCCCTTGTACTGGTTTTGGAATAAACCTGACTGAGCAGTGCACCAATTCAGATAATAAGATGAGCAGAAAATTATGCCTCCAATAAGATGAACCCTTTGCTGCTCCGTGAGGTCTCCCATCCCTCACAGGAATCAGAAAAGCCACCAAGAGGGATGTTTTTATACACACCATGTTGTTACTCTTTTACCTGAGCATTACTTTAGCTGGTTGCATCTCCTACTGTTTTCCTGGAGATCAGAGTCTCCCATGCTCCCGTGGGAAACCCATAGGAGCCGGCTGGGGTGCTGAGGGCACACACACAGCTGTAGAACCAGAGAGCCTCAGAGTTCTGTTTGGTCCTACTTTGAATTAAAACCCCAGTCTTTGCTACTCAGGGGCTCGGGTTTCTCCATCAGCCGTACTCAGAAGTCACCTCCCCAGCCTCTGCGCCACTGCTGGAGTTATGTAATTTACTAGGAAAGTTTTGGTAGAGCCACAAGAGTGAGTGTTGCTGACATATTTTAAGCTCTTACAAAATACACATCACATTGTTGGTAAATGGGGCAGAGGCAAAGTACTTCCAAAAATGCTTAAAACCACGTGTGGAGCAGCCAGCTCCAAACCTGTGAGTCAGCAGCAGGTCAGAATACCGCTGCCACCACGTGTCCCGTGCTCATCTTGGCCCTGAGCTCCCAGCAGTGCTCCAGAGCCAGCTGTGCTTCGTTGGCCCTAAAACACCTGGACAGAAGGGATGTCGGGCTGAGCCCTCGGGATATGGTGCAGCATGGACACTGCCCCAGGAGCCTCATCCATGAGCAGCTCCATGTGCCCTTAGCGGGGAACTCCACACTGGGACAACACGGTGGGGTCGGGAGGGACCAAGGGTTTCCCAGAAGGTGCCTTGGGCTCTACTTCACCTCCTATGACAGACAGGGGAGCCCCTGCCCAGCTGTGCCCGCCGGGAACTGGCCGCCGGAACCGCTTTGCAATAATGAGACTCTGCTTTGCAGGGCACCAAGGGCTCAGCCCACCGCTCATCCTGTCGGTTTACAACCTGAAATTTAACCTGATGAATCACCCGGCTGACAAAATCCATGGCTTCCAATGTAAAAACCGGAAGATCAAAGCGCGAGTAGGCGGGGAGTAGCTGCCCGAGAGGAGCAGGGATGCAGCCCATGGAAACCCGCTGTGTCAGAGGCAGCCTCTGCCCCACTTCCCCATCCCGGGGCTGACGATGCGAGTGAGGCCGCTTCCTGCCAGGTTCGTGACAGGGGCGGGGGAAGGCAGAAGTACAGGCAGAAGGGAGCCGGAGAGGCCGAGCTGCGCCACAAGGAAGGACAGGGAGAGAGGCGAGACCCACGGCACGGGGATCCCACATCCCAATCCCACCGCGCCATGTCCCTGGTGGAGACGATCCGGCTGTGGCAAGACGGGGTGTGTGCAGCGGACAAGAAGGAGTGGAGTGCTGCCCTGGATGCCTTCACGGCCGTCCAGAACCCTCCTGCCAAAATATGCTTTAACATCGGCTGCATCCAGCTGGTCCTGGGGAAGCTGGCGGAGGCAGAGGAGGTAAGGTGCAACCCTAGGGCCGCTCATCCTCCCACCTCTGGGACTTGCCCAGATACATGGACATGGTGGGGAAGGAAGGAATTCAAAGGATCACGGTCTAAGGGATGAATTCGGGGCCTTTTAGAGCTGCGAGGAAGGGGGACAGCCCTAGGCTGCCAAACCTATTCTGCTAGTGAATCAGAGGTGAGGCAGCAGCAGTGATACACAGTTCACTCTCCCTCTCTCCAGGAGGTGGCCGTGATGGCAGATGGCTCCAGGTCAAAAAACCAGGAGCCTGGTACAGGCTCTCCCTCATCCAATGCCGGGTGCTGCACGAGACACAGTGCTGCAGTGCCCACAGAGATGAGCTCAGGCCACTCGGCTAAGGCAGGACAGGTACAACTGCTCTACACTCTCAGATTTTTTACCCCCCTCCTACATCTGCAGGCATTCACCCGGAGCATCGGCTGTGACAAGCACCTGGCAGTGGCCTATTTCCAGCGGGGGACAGTGTTTTACTGGAGGCAGAAGTGAGTGGAAGGGTTTCAAGCTTCATTTTTGCTGCTTACAGAGATGCCAGCCTTCATCTGAGGATGGCCCCAGGCAGGTTGGTACCCCAGAGCCCAGACTGAAACCCCTTGAGGTCAAACAGGCTCCTAATCTTCAGCACTGCAGTTCTGGGATTAACATTAACCTCAGAACCTCTTTCCTCCTCTGGGGTGTCTGAAACACTGCAAGGGATGGAGGGGAGGCCCGAGTGAACTCGCCAAGTCTGAGTACAGGCTTCGAGGCAGGCAGGTTGCCACCACGAGCTGGTGACACCTTCGTCCTCTGCTCCACAGCCATGAAAAGGCCATTGAGGATTTCAAAGAGGCACTGGCCCAGCTGCGAGGCAACCAACTCATCGACTACAAGATCCTGGGGCTACACTACCGGCTCTTTGCCTGCGAGGTTAGACACACCGAGCCACCAGTTTTGATCCCAAAGCTCTGTTCTCCAGCATGAGAAATCTAAAGAGGAGACAGCCAGGCTCTCTTTGTACCTTGCAAAAACCAAGCAAGCGGGTGCAGTGTGATTGCCCCACTGTCCTTTCCTTTCCTGCCCTTCTGGCAGCAGTCTGGCTGCTTCAAGAGTTTTTTGCCTTTGCTCCCATCCCTCCAGCAGATTCTCTGCAACATCGCACTGGTGTATGCCACAACAGAGAACTGGGAGAAGGCTGAGGAGTACCTGACCCTGGCTATAAGCATGAAGAGTGAGCCCCAGCACAACAAGATAGACAGGGCAATGGAAGCCATCCTGGTATGGAGGAACAGGTCTCACAGCCCCACAGGCAGAGGGAGGGAAATCCCACTGATGGCACATCCACCTTTTAGCAGGATGAAAATGCCGTGGGAATGGATATTGTAGTGGGACACAAGTCTGTGGAAGAGCTTTGGGTCACTGGGGAGGCAGGGATGAGAAGATGGGATGCAATGGACCATACCAGGGCTGAGACTGGGCTGTCATGGTGGTGGTCTGGCTTTATGGAGCAGCCCCAAGCCCAGAGCAGAAGCGACATTCATCAGTCCCTGCTCTCACCACCAAAGTCTCCATGACTTCTCTGTGCTACAGAAGCAGAAGCTCTGTGAGCTGGTGGCCATTCCTGTGGGGAAGCTGTTCAGGCCAAATGAGAAGCAAGTGGCTCAGCTGGAAAAGAAGGACTACCTGGGAAAGGCAATGGTAAGAAAGATCTATACTGTTTATTCAGGCTGAGCCTGTGGGCTAAGAGCTGTTGTCTGCCTTCTCATTACCCCTCTGAGCTGCTGTCTGCTGCCTGGTAGGCAGCCAGAGATAAGGAACTGGTCTCTGCCTCAGGGGTCCCCCAGACATGGAGACAGGGATGGCACACAGGAATTTCATGGGAAATAGGGAGTCTGCAAGAATACGAGAGCTACAAGCATGTTCCTGCTGAGCATGGCTATTTCCAGTTTGTGTCCTTAGTAAGACATGAGGGATAGTCAGCAATGAGCTAGAAAGACCCCACTGGAGCTTCAACTCAAGCCAAGACATTTTCAGGGGTAAGGGAAAGGAGCTATTTAACATCTGACACCCACAAGAAACCTCCAGTTCTTCCACTGCTCTGTTTGAAAGGGACTTTTCAGCTCAGATAAGCAGGCAAGCTTTTCTCCTGTGAATGTGCAAAATCCAGTCACTGGGATACCACCCTTGGGCACAGGTCCTGGGAGGCAACACTTGTCCAAAAAGGGAACCAGGCACTGGGGAATCAGACAGTGGAGAACCAGGCAGCTCCCTGGGTGCCAGAAATACGCACAAAAACATGTATCGACTTTCTAAATTACATTTAAGGTCACCTGTAGGAGGTACAGGCTTGAGCTGGACACTTTGGCTCCTTTCAACACTTGTGTTTAAACCAGAAGGAAACTTGTAGGTTATAACGCCTCAAATCACAAACACAACCAGGCTAAGAGCAGAAAACTTACCACAGCTGAGAGGGAAGCTTTGGTGCCAGAGGCACTCAGCCTGTAGTCAAGGTGCTTAGCCTAAAATCATAGCCCCTCCTGGGCTTAAAGCATCCTGAGGAGCTTGGCTTAGCCAAGAGGAAAGGAGGAGGGTGGACATCAGAGGTCTGAGGGAAGTCTTCAGGCACCAAGTCACTATTTGTCTTTGGCTCTAGGTGGTGGCATCTGTGGTGGACAAGGATGATTTTTCAGGATTCGCTCCCCTACAGCCACAGGTAAGACTGTCAGTGAACAGCATCTCAGTGCAGGATGACATGGGGTGGCTGTCATCGCCAGTGGTGAGCAAACAGCATCCTCACAACCCTGAACTCTGTGCCACCACTGTGGGGAGGGGATGGGCACTGCTTCCACGGATCAACTGCTCCCTCCAGCATCAGGAAGCTCATCCCAAACCCACCCACAGCAGTGGCTGGGGTTAAGGTGGTTCCCTGCACGGGGTGATGGCTCTCTGCAGGGAGCTGTCTCTGACCCTTACCAATGGATCCATTAGGGATGGTCTGCCTGAGCCTGAGCCGAGAAACAGCAGTTCTGCTCTCACTTTGCACCCTTCTGCCCATTCCAGAAATGGCATTTCCCATGCCATTTTCCAGAGGTTGTAGTGGCATCCTCCCATTCCTAAATGTGGCAAGAGTTTTTCCAGGGGGTTTTTGGGAGGATGGAGGGAAGCACAGCACCATGCACAAGATAAATTACAACCTTCTCAATGCAGACAGGTGTTGACAATCTCAATCCTCTGTGAACTGAAGCTAAAATCAGCAGTGAAAAGAGGATTGTGCCTCTGAAAACCAACTGTATGTTGAAGAATGTGGAAACTGTTCCTTAGAAGGAGCAAAGCCAGTGATATTCCTCATGACAGTTAAGGAATCTGCATGTGAAGGAAGGAACAGTGTTGGGGTGAGGGCAGGCATGGTAAAAGGACATTTCTGCAAAAAAACAAAAATCCTTTGGATTACTGTTATTTTCCTTTTTTTCTTCCTGCTGGCAGGCCTCTGGTCCTCCATCCAGGCCAAAGACTCCAGAAATTCTCAGGTAAGTTGGATGGACAGATAACCTATGCAGCCAGGCACAACCCCATCCTGCACTCTCACAGCCAAGCACCCCGCTGGCACCCAGAATTCAGGGGGAAGGGGAGTGTAGAAACACAGGAGGCAGAGGTCTGGATTCTCCCTGTGATGTATAACAACAGTATTGCCAACATTCCTGACCTGTCCTCTGCTCCCACACCCAGGGCCCTCAGAGGGCAGCCACACCGTGTCATGTATGAGTTCATTCCCGAGACCGCTGAGGAGCTGCAGGTCCTGCCAGGAAACATTGTCTTTGTCCTGAAGAAAGAGAAGGACAATTGGGCTACAGTGATGTTCAATGGAAAGGTATACCAGGAGTGTGCTGGACAGGAGGGGCAGACAGATTATGTTTGAGGTTCTGCAGAGGATTGCCAACAGTAATTAAGTTTCTGACTGAAGTCTCTTATGTCCACCCTGACTTAGGCCACAGGGGTCAGTGAAATCCACGCAACCTGCAGAAATTAAAATTCAAGCCTCAGGAACCCTCCTGGATGCAGGGGAGGGTGAGGACACAACCAGCTGTGGCCTCCAGCAGTGGGTTGCCTTCTTGCTAAGCAATCACTACTCATGTCTCCTCTCCCTGCAGAAAGGGATCGTCCCCTGCAACTTCCTCGAACCTGTGGAGCTCCAGAATAAGCTGCCTATCCAGGTGAGGAGGCTCAGGAGGAAATGGTGTCCTGGGGAGGGCAGATCTCCACATATTCAGCCAACACCTGCCTCCCAGTAGGACCCATGATATTGGGGTTGATTCTTCTGGCTCATGTTCACCTTATCATGAGCTCAGAGATCTGCAATCTCTGTGTTGGTGGCACCCGAGTGGTGGTTGGCAGTGCTGGGGAGATAATGGGTTTAGCACAGTCACCCCTCCGGAGTTCAAGACCCCAAACAGTCTTCAGGAAAATAGCAGGTTGGAGAGGGGCTGCACAAGGCAGCAGCACTCCACCCCTCAGTAAGGGTGGGATTGACAGCACTGTCTTCTTCCCATGGCACAGGAAGAAACACCTGTGGAAGATGAGATCTCTGAGTCACCCACCTCTCCTGTGCCCGTGCAGCCACGGCGGCTGGCGCCAGGTCAGTGTGGGGAGCTGAAGGGATGGGGAGCATAGGGTGACAGCAGCAGGCAGAGATGCCATGTCCTCACCCTTGGAGACCAGGACTAGGGCTCACCTCCATCTCAATCCTGGCCCCATTTGCAGTCAAGGACTGGGAGACATTAGAGCAGGAGGCAGAGACAGCAACTGCAGTGCTGAGGATGGAGTAAAATAGTGTCTGTGGGGTCCCTGAGGAAAACAATCCCTCTGTGCTCTTAATTAGCACAGTGACTACCGAGAAAGGGAAGCTGGAGATAGGAATGGGGCAAGAACCAGCTTGGAGAAAAGATTCCTTGTATGCTCTTCCTTCAAGCAGGGCATCCATGATAGTTTCAGTGCTGCTGGGAGCTGAGCTAGGCTTGAAGGAACTGTATGGAAGGGATTCCTGGATAGTGCTACCTAGCGTCCCATATCCCAAGCTCATGTCCCCAACAGAGCAATCTTGTAGGAGTACATGGGTAGAGGTGACACAGAAGGCTGTGGCTCATGGAATTAAGGACAAAGATCTCATGGACACAACAACCCCAGTGATTTTATGGTACCAAAAGCCATCTCAGCTCTATTAGTGGGACCATGTTCAACAGTGTAGGCTCAGGCTCTTCTGGGAATGAACACAGTTGTGCCAAAGCACTGCCAAAATGTAAATCAGATCCTCATGAAGACTTCCACAAAGCTGCATGAAATCACCCTGCCTGGAGGCCTGAGTTTAGCTTTACAGTCCTACTGAAGGACAGAGATTGCCTTTGGTTTTTGGGGTGGATCTAGGGAAATGAGAAGAGCAAAGACACTAAAACCAGCAGCTACATGTTTATCTTTTTTTAATCCTCCCATGAAAGACATCCCACTCCTGCAAGAGGGAAGGCACAGAGCCAAAACCTCTGCTCAGTGGTTGTATCTAGATCTTAGAGAAGAACCCCTGTGGCAGATGCTGTATCCATTTGAAGGACCGCTGCTGGCTCCAGGGTTAGCAGGTGTTGCTGGAGACCATGATAGGCTGCAGGTGGACTGGCTGTGTGTTTAGACAATGTTTATCCCATCCCACCTCCTGAGCCACCTTTTTCCTCCTCCCCAGACTGTGTTCCTGGTACCGTGGTGCAGCCAAGAGACACAGCAAAGGTAATGTCCTGCTGCTCATACAAATCTGCATTTACCAGGAGACCTAAGGCTGCTTTTTGGGAGTTCTCCTCCAGGCCTCAGGACTCTCATCTTAGTAAACTTCAGGCACCTGAGAAGAGAGAAATAGGAAAGAGCTTGGCTGGAATGTACACGCTCCTGGGTAGGGTCAGCACAGAAAGTTGCACTGGGAAGAGAGATGGGAAAATACAGCAATTCCAACTAAAAAGAGGGGCTTGGAGGGTGGACACAGGTCTAATTTGGTCACCCCAAAGCCATAATTTGGTGCCAAGTCACTAATTACTGATCTCTCTCCTGGGAAAAGCCTGGGGCTGCCAATCAGCCAATGTCCAATCCAAGCACAGCTTGGGAAGCAGAATCTAACACAGGCAACCACAGTTTCCACATCCCTGTGCTTGCCAAACCACACAAGGTGACATCCCATTTCCTATCTGCAGGTGGCTGAACCAACTGTTTCCAGCCCCCATGTCCTCAAGGTGCATTACAAATTCACAGTTGCCCTGAGAGTCGATGGAGGCCTCTCCTACAGGGAGCTCCTGGAGCTGGTTTGCAAGAAGCTGGAGCTGCAGCCTGAGTACACTGAGCTGAGGTGAGGCACTGCCAGCCCCAGTGAGCCAGGGCTGTGTTCCAGGGCTCCTCACCTCCATCCCCTGCACACCAGGTACAAACCTGTGGAGGGCCAGGAGCTGGTGACTCTGAGTGCAGAGAACGTGGAGGCAGCCTGGAGCCAGGGCAAGGACAACTCCCTGACAGTCTGGTGCAATGGCACAGAGGTCAGTGACAGCTACAGGGGGCAGCCACCTTCTCTTCCCTCCTGCCTTTGTCTTCCTTGCCACAAACCTTTCAGCAGAGGCCAGCGACCTCATGAAAGGCAGAGGAGCAAAGAGAGAGTGGAGAGGAGAAGCAGAACTCCTCTCTCTTGCCCAGGTAGAGAAAGTCAACCAAGACGTGGTGTCCTCACCAGCTTGTTTCCTGCCTAGGGAGAGGGGTTTGTACCAGACAGCAAACCAGAGGAGTCACTGCAGGAGGCAATGCTGGAGGACACAGGACCAACCCACGTTGTAGCTCAGTACAGTTATGAAGCCACTCAACCTGAAGACCTGGAGTTTCAGGCAGGAGACAGGATCCTTGTTTTATCCAAAGGTAATTGTGTTCCTCCTGGGACAGGAGAGGGGAGAGTCCCCCCAGCTCTGGTGAGAGGAAGGGTGGTGAGGCAGCAGCAGAGCCCTTCCAGCTCTGCCTTGGGATTCCCATCCACACGTTCCTGTTACACACACTTCCTCCAACATACTTTCACCACTCTCATTTCCACTACACCCCCCTCCCAAACATGTAAGATAGGAGTTACACTTGGGCTGTGTTTAAGCTTATTGAATACAGTGGATTCTTTCAAGGAGATGCCTCATTTTAGCTGCCATCCCCACAATGGAAGCAGGCTCTTACTCCTATTCCTTCCACTGGAACCTTTTCTCATCTACTTTTCTTGTTAAGGGAACAATCTTCAATTAGTCATTCAATATTAATCCTTAGTGTTTTTATGGGAATTGAGGCTTAAATACAGACTAAATCTCAGGAAGATCGATGAAGAATTATATAAAAAGGGCATGTTCCCCATCTCATTTGAGCCTTGGAGTGAAAGCAACACATCGGGAATAAGTTGTAAAGGCAAAAAATCCTTGTATTTTGCTATCTGTAGTTATGTCACTAATTTGTGGTGGCTGGCAGGCTTTGGAAGCAGTACGCAACCTCTGACAGGTTAATTCTGCACCACACAAAACTGATGACCCCCTCCACCCCAAAACCCTACCTTCCCCTTCATTGCTGAACTAAATATTTCTCAGTACAAAGCTGGTTCTTGCCTCACTTAGATCCCCCACAGCAAAACTGCCTGAGCTTTAACTTAAGCCAAGGTAGCACAGGTTTTGGGGGGGGGGGGGGGGGTGTTGTTCTAGGGTTTTTATGTGAACATGGGAAACAGCTGACAAAACACTTCAGGTGTATCCTGAAGAGGACAGACCAAGGTGTCATATAATTTCCTCGCTCTCCACACTCACTTTGTTTCCACTCAAGGTAGTTTCCAAGCCCCCTATTTTGTCTCTATTTTGATCCAAGTTCCTACTCCCATTTGATATTCCTTCTTCCCTTACCACTTTACTCTCTTCCTCATTCCTCCACATTCTACTCCCTGCTGGGTCTAGCACAGCTCCAAGTTTTATCAGCAGAAACGCCATAAAATGGCGATCACAGGCCTGTCTGCAGCATGTTGTGCTCCTGTACATTCCCGTGGTCATAGGAACTGTCAATTTTCCCTTCCAGTGAATGAAGACTGGTTCGAAGGCAAGTGCAAGGGGAGGACTGGCATCTTCCCATCTGCATTCGTTCAACAACCCGACACTGAACACCCAGAGAAGTAATTTCAGAAGAGCTTGAAGTTGTGGAGAGAAATTAAGATTTCAGCTGTTGGCAATATGTAGTCTGCATATTAATCCCTGCATCTGAAAATGAACTTTAAATGTTATTGCTACTTGTATTAAAAGCTTTATATTTTCTCTTACCTTTTGCACTGTTCTCTTAAACAGGAACTTATTAAGAAGTTGCTAATTCCTGTTAGGAATACATTAATTCCTAAATCGTGTGCTTGCCATGTTCTCCCATCCTTAAAAAAGCTTTTATACAGTTATGCCAGAAGCTGGGAACACCCACAAGAGGGTGGTGCGACCTGCATTTACAGCCCTGCCAGCAGATCCTGAAGGGGAATCGAGTTCAGGAAGCTATAGACCAGGAAAGCATTTGCTTCCTTAAAACCTTAGTGCCAACCCCTAGATCTGAGAAGACATCACACAGTCTCCTGTTCCAACTCACAATTCAAATTCACAGGGACTTTAAAACTCCCATCAATAAAAGCAGACATTTTCTTCAGGGCTGGGACCTGTGCTTCAAAGTTTTTACTCATCAGTCAGAAGATACAGTAGCTTAGAAAGACACAGCCTGTAATCACAGACCTTTACTCCAAAGATGCTAAGGGGCCAGGGGCTTCCCCACTCTGCCTTCTATCACAAGACCAGAAAACCCCACTGCCCCATTAACTTAAATATCACATTTCTTTTTAAAGGAACTTATTCTGGAGACAATAAACACCTGAAATTTCAAAACAAGAACATCTCTGGAGTTTCCTGTGACATACCTGGAAGCATGGAAACAGTGAACACCCTGGTCTGCAGGCAAGACACTGGCAGAAGGATCTGTGCCCTCCATCTGCACACGCTGTACCATGCTGAGTCTGCAACTAGGGAGGAGCTTTGCAAGCTGCTCCCTTCCTACATATTTAGTTCAGTATGTAAAAACTACATAGGCAGAACAAAACCACAACGAAATCTATCTGTACCAAGCCCAGGCCAGAATTGCAGTGATTTATTTAGGTCTTTCAAATAAAAAAATAAAAATAATAAAAAAAATCATTCTTCTGGCTTCTGCAGAAAAGTAATGCATTTTTAAAGGCCTGAAGCCAAGTCACACAGGAAATAAATGCCACACACAGACCTGGATGGAGAGAACATGGTTTAATTAAAGGCAAAGCTGATTTCGGCAGCTGCAGTTCTTGCACAGACAGAAAACACAAAAAAAAGCTTACAACACAAACCAGTTTCTGTTGGGGGCCCCTTCCCTTGCTCCTCCATATGCTGGAGGGCAGGCAGGGTCAGACGCATTCCCGAGGCCGGGTGCTCATGCACAAGTGGAACGGTGCAGCTGGGACCTGGCACGGCCGGGAGTGAGATGTGCTCCTGCTTAGCTCGTCTGGGGGGCGAGAGTCAGTGACGGTGCAAACACGGGAATGTCGCAGCTGCCTGGGCGCACAGCCTGGACACACAGCAGGACGGCTGGAGGCGACGCACACGGTGGGCTAGATTACCACCAGGTGGGAACTTCACTTTTTGGACTTGTTAAAGGAAATACAGCTTTGAAATGCAACACAGAACAGTGATGTTGCTAAGGTGGAGCTCATAGGGAGCTTCTTGTACCCCCCGAGGGTATTAGGTCTCCTCCACCTTTCCTTTTCGTATTCTCTGGGGCTGCCTAGACTCCAGCGTCACTTCAGCTCCTGCATGTGCTTTGTTCTACAGCTGAATTCTAGCCCAGAGATTCTGAATCATCACACAAACCCCTACTGCTAAAACCAGCAAATGGACATTGAGTCTGTTTCTGTAACTTCCCTGGGAAATCTAACAAAAACACTATCCTTTTCTTTAACAAAACTTCCAGTCTTCCTTCCCCTAATAAATAGCAAATACAACGTTTTTTTCCCTTTTCCCTTCTGCACCTTTTCATCTATGAACAGCACTGTGCTGTTTCCGTGTGCCCATGGGTGCCTTGAATTTGCTTTTGACACTGAAAGCCTGGGGCTGCAGCTGGGACAGGTTTCTGCAGCGCTGACCTGTGCCTCACTGGGCATGCGGATGCCCCATGCTGTCTGGGCTGGCTGTCGGATTCACCCAGCCCTCCTGGACCCCTGATTATTTTCTGCCATGGTAATGAAACTATGAGCATTCAGCGAAAATGGGAGGATGGAAAGAGAAAAAACAAAACCAAACCAAACGAAAACAGGAAACACAAAAACAAACAAAAACAACAACAAAAAAACCCAAAGAAAAACCCCACGGAAAGCTTTCTACCTACCTATTAAAATGAGTCAGACTGTGAATGCACTGACTAGCCTGCCCTTGGTGGGGCTAGCCACTATGCTACAGTAAAATGTACAGGAATCACACATTAATTTAAAACCCCATAGCAGTTAACTTGCTTTTCAGCAGAGTGCTGCGATGCCCCATGTCACCCCTTATAGCTCAAACACCTACTGAGAGAAGGGCATTTCATGCTGGAGTCTCTAACCCACCCAAAGCCTCTGGGTGAAGCGGTGCCAAGTGCCAGACTCTCTTTCATGAAACTCCTTTGCTAGTCCAGGATACAGAGCCCCACCTCATCACCACCCCACTGTGACTGGAGCAGCAACTGGGGCTTTCATTGCTACACACTGACTATGAAGCACATCTGTGTACAGAATTCAGTGTGATCTTACTACTGAGATAGTAATAAAGATGTTTAGGAGTAATTTCAACTACATTCTCAGTCAGCAAAGCAATCATTAATGGATTCCTATTGTATCTCCCCAAAGAGAGGAAAAGGATTGAGAAGTTCTCATTGGCTTCTCCCATCTGCCCTTTGCTCTCAGCTTTTACTTCCCATGTGGCTGGGGACATGCACAATGGAGAAGGTGAGAGGCGGTGATATTGGGTTACTGAGTGAGCCAAACAGCAGTTCCTCTCTCCCTCCGAAGGGCCCGGGGGGATGGGAGAGTTCCTGATGTTGTTTGCTTGCACTGCAGACGTTTTGTGCACACTCAGTGGGTTGGTGGAGCACTTACGCCCTCCTGACAGCAAGGAACAGAAGAGAGGGCTGCCACCTGCACAGGACTGTGTGTGCCAGTCCCACAGACCCAACATGCCATGGTTTATGGAGCCGTCGTTGGAAGGGTAGCCTCCTCTGTCTCAATGCGGCGGATTCATGGAGCCTTGTCCGCGCTGCTGCTTCTGCTTCTGCTGCATCAACAGCTGCTCCAGGGCCGAGGGGCCGGGGTGCATCATGGAACTGGACCAGATGGACTACAAACAAACAGCCAACATAGCACCTCTTTGTATTGCATCGCCCCTCTGCCACATGGGAAAGCAGACACCATGTTCTGATGCTCCCTCTTTATCACTCGTACCTGGCTTATCACTACAGTTAACCAGGCTTCAAAGAAGACCTTCTAAAAAGAGGCTCCCTGGAAGAACTTTATCCTCCTCCAGAATCCTCACTACCACAAAAATTCATCCCACATTAATTATTACTAATTTTAGACTAGTCAAAGCTAATGTTAGAATTTCTTCCACTTCTGCCAGCCTGGGCTTATTCCACAAAAATCTCAAAACCAGCAAGAACTGGAAATTTGTGACATCTTCCTGCATTGGTGACACCTCCCACACTGCCTGTATAATTGAATCTGCAGGAAAATCTCTGGGCTTCTAGCACTGAACTCTGATGCTTCCAACAGGCTAGAAGCCCATCACTTGATGGTCCAGCCTGCAGACCCGTCCTTGAGCACAGCCCCAGCCAAACCCACCTTCAGGCTCTCCATAAGCACAGCTGAGGAGTCCTCCATGGCAGGAGGGTCTTGGACTGCCCAGGTACCACTGGGAGCACTGGACTGGTGCCAGCTGCTCTCTGAAGAGGATGAGGTTGTTGGGAGATAGTCCAGACCAAACCCTCCCATTGCTGAAATGGCAGAAAGACAAGTTCAAAGCAACATGGCAAAACCAGTACAAAACAAACATCATCAGATGAAGGTGTCAGTGTCTGACAGCTCCATGCTAACCTGGAACCCAGCACTTGCCTGGCTTATCTGTTTTCCAGCGGTCTGCAACTCTCCGGTCTCTATTGTCTGGAGTCCCAATGGGTCCAAAGTTGGAAAAGGGAACAGAATTGTGGCTATGGGTTGGAGGGGAGCTTGGCAAGCTGCTGGGGTTGGAGGAGTGAGGAGACTGGCTGGCTGGTGTTGAATGATCTAGGAATTATAAGGGAAGAGGAAAAAAGGTCAGCAGAGACAGCAAGAGCATCCCAGTTGTGAATTTCTTAGTGCTGCTGCAAATTCTGCCATTACCCAGTTCGCTACAATGCTGAAGGTCAGTTTTTATTCCCTCCATTACATGAGTGTAATGCAAATTGCTAAATTCTGAGTGAAAAATTTACAAGAACAGAATGACTGTGCTTAATACTTACAGAAAAACAAAACCCAAGAAACCTCATGAGGGGTGGGCTAGGCAAAGCTAGTTTTCCCCATGCCTCTTGAAGAACTTGTCTCAAACTAAAGGAGTAACTGTCTCCAAGCTTGACAAACCAATAGAAAAATTGGATTAGACCTTGAGGAGTTTGCAAGTTTACTTAATTCCCAAGTCTGTGAAAGCTTTACACTTATGTGAGTCTTAAAACAATTCAGACCAGAACTTAATAGTGAGCAAAAGAGGAGAGGGAGCATGAAGCAGCCTGTCCATCGCCAGAAGGGAACAAATGAAGAGGTGAAGGGAGAGGGAGTTGAAGCTGTGTGAGCCAAAAATCCTGCTAGAATACAAGCACTTTGCAACTCACTCCATTTCACCCACAACGGCTTTTCCAGGTTGGTTGCAAAAGTCCCACCAAACATCTCATGCAGTGCAGATGTTATTTAAAATCCACCCATTTCTTAGATTCAACTAATTCCCCTCTCACACTCTCCTGGGTTTGTAGTGAGAATAAAATCATGACATAATAGTTATGGTTTATGCCTTTAAGGTAATTACTAACAAATAAGCTGGTTTGCTTTCTGGGCTGCTTAACAGTAAAAACCAAATGCAACAAAACCTGCGCCTGTTGTATTTTACTTCACTCTTCCCTCAGAGTTTCTTTTTCAAATATCTGCATTATCAACACAAAGTATATAGATGTCTGAGTATAAGTACTACTCCCAAATGGCTGTCAGGAAACCAAGTTAAAGAGATTTCAGGATTTATCGCCTCCTACAACATTTTTCCTGCTCAACTACTTAAATTAAAATCCAGGTTCTTACACTGTATTAATTACAGCATCCCCTCGTATTTCTGAAGATATATAAAGTAAAACAAAGCTTCAGAGACCTTGTCAAGCCAGTTTGGGTTTTTTATAAAAGTTCCAGTTACATATAACTTGCAGTTAGTTTAGAATTAACTCAAAATCTCTTAAACCACTAGACACAAAAAATGCCATTACCAGGATTACCTGAGCTGGCTGGAAGGGATGGAGACCACGGAGTCCCTTCAAAGAGAGAATAGAGTGAAGTCTCCTGATGGGCAACTGAAGGGGTGACTTCTGTTTTTGTGCTGGTATTCATGTTTTTTCCATATACCTCGTTGAACATGCTGTTGTTCGGATACCTTTCCTGAAAAAAAAAAGAACCATATAAGAGCTTATGTGTTAGATTTATTTCAAACACTGAGACGGTACAAAGGAAACAAATATAGCTCAAAACATCTCTTAATTCCTTTTTCACTTCCCAGCCCCATCTTCTTTGACCATTTAATTTAACATTAAGCCCATCATACTCAGAATCAGGACAGATTTCCCCTGGCTGGACTGCAAAGTCTTCACAAAATCTTCAGATTCCTGGTACTCAGAAAAGTTGTAGCAAGACCCTGCTCAATTCTCTGGAAGAGAACAGGTAATTCATTGCTCTGGAAATAAAAACCTACACACCACAGCACCCTGAGATGCATCTTTTCAGTCAACTGCATGACTTCATTGACAGCAAAGGGCTCACGAACTCAGCAAGATTCAAGAGTACATCTGCAGAGATATAGCTAAGATGAATTTGGGAAGAAAACTGATGAAGGCAAAGATTAAAGTTGATACAGAGTAAAATTACATATCCATGTGGATTTCTTTCATGTTTTCCACTGGCTTAACCAGAAGCTGAAACAGCAAAAGGTGTTGGACTTTGCTTCTCACTCACCTGATTTAGAGAAAAGCCACTGAGCGACAGGAAAGATGATGACTGAGACATCAATTCTGATGGTTTTTCCAGCAGGGACTTCTTCAGAAACAAAAAAAGGGAAAAGTGCAGTTAGTGCTCAGTGTAGGGACCAGTAGGAAAGTGAGTAATCAGAAACTGCCAAAGTGGTTTTGGTCACATTTATGTGTCTTGCATTTTAGCTCCAGCACCTTGGAGGACAGGGGAGGCAAGCTAACAAGTGCAAAAAATCAGTAGTTTCCCTACTACCTGTAATGAACAATCTACAATTCAACAAACATGGCAGCTGAGTCTCAGACAAACCCCACTGCCAGAACAGGTTTTCAAAAGCAAAGCGTAATACTCTGATACATCTAAAGGGGAGACTCCTGCCAAAAATACCTTATGGTTGTGAAAGATCTTCTACAAGTGAGACAGGATCCCCCCCCCCAGTGACATGAGGACTCCTTCAGACAAGATTAGACTCGCATATGTGGCTACTGACAGAATATTTTTTCTGTTCTGAGAGCATCCCCACTGTGGAGATGTTCTTAGTGAGAACAGCTAATTGCTTTCAAAATTAGGTTTAGTAGTCCAAGCATCATTTAGCACTCTCTCATTTCCATTATAAATTGCTTGTAGAGAGGAAGGAAAAAAACCCAACCCAAATGTTTTAAAGAAAGGTTCCAAAACTCCCCTGGACTTTTTACTTCCATGTAAAGATATTACAGACCATGACCTTTTTTCCATCATCTGTGTCACCTCCCTCTCACACAGCTGTTATTTCCAGCATAATATTTCTTGTCTTCCTATTTGGGTCATAATAGGATCAAGGAGTGAAAAACAGTGTCTCTGAAATGAGCCTATTCACAGAAGAAATAGCTAAGTTATCAATGACAGAAACCAAAGAAAAATTACCAAGCTTGGCTGGTAGACAACGAACACCACTGAATCTAGGATCTGGATCAGCAAGCCATAGAATTAGTGAAACGATAAGTAAAAATGTGCGCGAACCAAAATAAAAGCTGTAGTCTTGTTACAAATAAATTCCCTCTTTCACTCTCAGCAGCTCAGCACATCAGATGTTTTAAAACTTATTATTCTAACCACAAAAACCCGAACTGGAATCCCTCTGTCTTTAACAAAGTCACAGTACATGGAATATTTTTGCTTTCATCCCATAAACCTAAGACAAACAGCCTCATTTTCTTGGCAAGTGGCCCCCAGCTTGTTAGATTTTCAAAGTGACAGCTCATTACTTTGAAAACACGTTTTAAAAGACAGACAAAATTCCCACTCTGCACATCCACACGGCTTTCACAGCAAAGGATTTCCTTCCATTTCTCAGCAGACACAACAGTAGGAGCTTCAAAGGAAGCTGCTAAAGCAGCAGCTATTAGTTTCTTAGCAAAGCCACCTGATGAGACAGAAATGAGTGTCTGTTTTGTGACTGGCTCCTTTGGATGGCATGTAAAGTAACTGAGGAAGAGACTTAATCAGAGATTTTGAGTAGTCACAAATAATTCTTTGTTACAGCTACTAATCTGAAAGAGTAGGATTTAATGAACATGCTTGCAGCCATAGTAGAAAGGCACGCTGCACTTTCAGAGGCAATTTAAAAATTTATCAGCTCTGAGACCCCCCAGCTAGTGAACTAGGAAGGTTTTAATACAAAAAATGTAGGAAAAGAACACCTCTGTCAAAAATGACTTTATTTCTATAAGAGTTAATGTGCATTTATCAAGTTAATTGCTATTTTCTTCCAAAGCCATCTTCCCCTTTTTTCAATCTCTTCTGCATTGAATAGGGCAACCTCCCCTGCCTTTATGGAATTTTTATAAGAAAATTATAATCACAAAATCATATCACAAAATTGCAAAATGGCTTTGGTTGGAAGGAACCTTAAAACTCATCTCATTCTACCCCACTGCACAGGGATGCTTTCCACTATCCTAGGTTGCTCCAACCCCTGTCCAACCTGCTTTGGACACTTCCAGGGATGGGGCAGCCACAGCTTCTCCCCAACCTCACAGGGAAGAATTTCTTCCTAGTGTCTCATCTAAACCTATTCTCTGTAAGTTTGAAGGCATTCCCCCTTGTCCTGATGACTCCCCAAAGCATCATGAGTGCCCCCCTCCGCCCTGTATTACTAAACCCACACAACTGCAGAAGAGCAAGTGCATTAAATGATGCATCGTGATGCATCTCCTGTGGACTGTACTTACAAAACTCCCAATTTCTGAACAAATTAGCAGGCCTGGATTCAGCCTAAAATCTGTAGTTTTCACCCCCGTGAAAACAAGCTAGAAGGTGAGGCAGGGAAGTGGACAGGAGGGACAGGGGAGAGAAAGGAATTTCACATATCTCGTAATTTCACAGAAGAAAGATGCCAGTTAAGAGTGAGAAGCAGCAGTATTGCATCAAATACATACAAAGAGGCTTCGTCCAGGAAGAGAGGCGAGAGGCCCCAGCAGAGCTGGGTAAAGATCAGGAGGATTAGAGAAAATCAGCTCTTCCTCCTCCTCCAAGGCAGCCAGACTCTTTAACAGGTCCGGAGGAAGCAGAGGGGAGCTCTTGGGGTCCTAGACAGAAATGAGCACAGTGAGACAAAAGAAGGCAGAAAGAACAGTCAGAGCAGGAGAGAGAACAGCAAGAGAAAGTAAGAAGGCAACATGCAGAGGGCAAGGTGAGAATGCTGCTGAGACACACAGAGAAAATTGAGCAGAAACAGCCACCGGCCATGCGGCCAAACGCGCACAGGGAGAGGACCATGCACCAAGGAGACCGCAGGGAGCTTTGGTTAGCCGAGCATGTGCTTCCTCTTGCAACCATGCCACACACTGAACCTGTTCCCACGTGCAAGGTCAACAAACAAAATCTTATAGTCATTCTTCTACAGCTGACCTGTGAGTAATTTAGGTTTCAAGTAGAATTATGTTTGCATCTTCTTTTCTCTGCTTGTGGAGTTTAAATCCCATGAGACTTATTTCCACTGGTGATAACTGATATGCCAACGCACAGTTGACCAGCCCCTTTAGGCCAGTAAAATTTGCTCAGTGCTGGTCAGACTGGACATCTTAACTTTTGTGAGGGATGATTAAAGCACAAGCATCACAGGCAGAGCTTCCCTCTGTAGCACAGTGTGCTGGCACCTTGGCAAGGTTTCCCATTTAGGAATGAGGACAAGGCTTTGATCCTGTCTCCATCTAAAAACCACAACCTGACATCAGGGTAGGGGCAGACTCCTGTACATTGTCTGGCTTTTCTCTTGGAAGGATGAGCCAATTGATCTAAGCTGACCTTCTCCATGTCCTGAGTGCATTTACAGAGGCACACCCACCAGAGATTTAAAAGGTCTCTGTTTAAGCCTCCTTATAAACATCTCCAAAAGCACTCATAGACCACTCCAGGGCTGTTAATAAATAACAGAGATTGGTGGGTTTATAAACAGCAAAACGAAGCATGATTACACGAACAGAAGTAAAGAATTCCACTAGTGCAGCCAGGAGCTAAGGAAGCCATTTAGCTCTCTCAGTGTGGTGGAATTTTCAGGAAGAACAAACAAAAAAGTCCAAGACAAGACTGCTGCTATCATCGTTGATTGCTCGACCTATTGCAGCCTCAGCCATTCAATTCACTACAGCAGTGTTAGGAGTTCATCTAAAATGTAATAATTCAACTGCAATTATTTGGGTGGCTTTTACAGTTTTCATCAGTTGCCAGACAACAATCTCCCCCAAAACTATCAGCTGCCATGTTTCTTAACCTGGCAGCACAGTGCAGAGACAGATGTCACATCCACACTGAACAAGACTTACATCTACTTGAAACCAAATCTTCAAGAGACTCATCCTACACACAGCCTACTAAAATGGGGAATTCATTCCTTTGTGCTGGAACCCCAGGTACTGATGCTCAGGTCTCTCCTAAATAAGTCCACATTGTACTAACTTGTGACCACAGGGCATTCCTGAAACAGGGAAATGCCAAGAGATGCCAGGAAGAGTTACCAGAGCCCTAGTTTTCCCCATTTGGATCGTGGCTCTTACCTCAAAGGTCATCCTGGACACAGCATCCTGCTCGGAGCGGAAGACTCCCTGCCGCTTCCCCTGCGCTCCATGTTCGACTGCTGGGTCATCACCCTGTTGTCCGTCATGCCATAGGAAGAGTCCCAGTAATATTCTGGCACCTTGACTTCTGAGGGGTTCTGGTTATATGGCTCCATTGGGAAAGGCTTCATTTTTTTCTCCAAAGGTTGCTGTTGCATCACAGGAGGCTGTAATGACTGTTCAAAGAGTTTGAGAGGGTCCTGGGCCTGCAGGTAATAGGGCTGCTTTACAGACATGATCTTCCCCAGGGAGCCTTGGACTTGAGGGGAGTTCCAGAGCTGCTTCGACGAGTCTGTCTGTGGATACTGAGGCAGAGACACAGGATGTCACCAGCAGGGAAGAACAATTCACATTACCTGAATGCCTAACTCCATCCAAGCTGTCAGCCTGGCTCACGTGTGATAGCAAATCAGTGTTTATGACATGTCTGTGTTTTTCACCAAAAGCAATTTCCAAAGGCAACTAATGCTCTCTAGTCAAGCTTTAAACCAACAGCCAAGCATAATCCTTACACTATCCAGTACCTTTTAACCAAAAAGCCTACAAACTAAACGTTTAGTTAAGGTACTGGGCCAGCATTTTGCTGCCCAGAACACAAGCAGGGTCTCACCATTGGGTCCAGATTTGCCAGAAGGGAGATTTTCTCCAGCACAAGCTGAGCAAAGGAACTAAGAGCTGTAAGGGAACTGACACTGCAACCAGTTAGCCAAAAGAAGAGTGCAGGCAGAAGCTCACACTTGGTCCTCATCACGCACACAAGAAAACTGCAAAGGCCTGAGACAGACATACCTTGTTTATACCAGAAACACACAGCAAACAGATGACAGAAGACACTCCATTCCAGTACATACCTTCCCTTTCAGTTACAGCGGCCTATGTTCACACCCACCAAACTTCAGCTCATTTTCAAATTTGCCCAGAAGTTCACAATCAAAAAATTCTTTAACGACAATTTTGAAAGGTAATCCAGGAAGACAAGTCTTGAATGCTTATTTTTAAATAAAGCCCAGTATATAGCACAGGCCAAGTTTACCTGCTGGAATCCGGAGTGGTGTGGCGGGCTCTTCCCCAGGCCCTGCACAGCTTTTGTGGGGGACTGCTGCTGCTGCTGGGCCAGAGCTTGGACCTGTAACTGGCTTGCGGACTGTGCTGTTGCCTGAGCTGGTAAAGATGAGAGGGGTTGCTGGGAAGGAGGTGGTGTTTGCTGAGGTCCCTGGGTCATTGGCCCTGGTCCAGAGGGCCGTTGCTGGCTGTAAGGAATGTGGGACTGTTTCCCACCTTGCACCTGGTTTCCTGCAGGCGAGTGAGCTGTGGGCTGAAGGAAGGTTCCTGGGACAGAAACACCACCCGGGAAGGTGTATCCCGTGCTCATGGAGAAAGCCACAGGAGGGGGGACAACATAGGTTGGAGGAGGAAATCCTGGAAAAGATAAAAAAAATGCACCTTTAATCACTATTTGGCAGAGCATATAACTCCCTCCCGAAAACATTTACTGGGGGTTTCTCTTCCTATGCTGCTGATTTAGGAAATGAGGCACCAGTCTGCACGCATGCACTACAATGTCCTTCCTCACCTTGGCATGTGCATGGCTTGATCACCCAAGGATTCCGAGTTTGTTTTGGAGGTTTTTTTGCAATATTTCAGGCACTGATAGCAGTCAGCCATGGCAGTATCTGAGGGTCACATGTTTCCACATTCCTGTGTTCCCTGCCCCCCAACGTCCCTGGGTATTTTGACCCGCACTAGCTTTTCCCTTCACTGCTCTTGGGTTTTTGATGCTTTACCCCCAAAGTTTCCTCCTCTTCAAACACATTTTCATGGACTAAACTTCTGCAGGAACAAACAGAAGCAATCAATACAGTAAGTGCACTGCCTCCTCTCAGAGGATCACCAGTCTCTGGATCAATTTAGAGAGAGACAGATGGTAATCAAACAAATCCTCATCCGTAAGATCAACTCCTTGCCTGTAGTTCACAATGAAAAGCCAGGTTTGGAAGGCAAGTTTTAATTTGTGTCTCACAGGTCAGATTTTATGCCGACTTTGGAACAGGGAAGATGCTCATCTGACTTATATTGAGGAGCCCCATGTAACAGGTGCAGGGAAGATACAGCTTCCAGTTATTCCATGAGCAAACACTGATAGCAAGATATGACAGGCAGACTCCACAGCAAAATGTGACACACAATGCAGCAACAGCAGCAAGACCAAACAAATTACAGCTCCAAACATGAGCACCACTACAAAAGAAAGTGAGTTTTAAAGCAAGCAGCGTGACTGATCTTTTGCAATGGAGTGTGAAGCACAGGGAATGCTTCAGAAGCAGTGCTAGCAGAAAGCTTTGTCATGTTCAGACTAACTACAGGAAGAGCCTAGCATGAAGTTCCTTGATCTTAAACCCACTGAACCAGAAGGCAGGTGGCAGACTTCACAACAAACCTCAATTTCAAAACATAAGGAATCTTATTTATCTCATTTCAGTTCTGCTATTCCCCTTTTTACTACTTGATAAGATGTTCAACAGTAAAATCCATGTTCATTAAGAGAACCCCTACCTTCCAGAGACTGTACCAACCATTGTTACAGGATTTTCTTCAGTCAACAATAAATGACACTTCACAAGAAAGATGCAAATTACCTGGTCGGCTAGGAAGAGGAGGGAAGGCTCCTGGGTGATGAATAGGGATGAACTGGGAACTGCTGGCCTGACTTGGAGTCTGAGTTACAGGTGTTTTCCTGGCTTCAGACACCGGAGTCTTCCTCATCTCCGTCTGGGATTTCACCTGATGCAAAAGAAAACGTGAAGAAATTAAATCCCTTTTCCTAAATTTCCACATTAACCATATCATGTCTGAAGACAAAAATTAAACTCTCAGATTGTCTGAAGGATTATTTTCTTTTCCTTAAGTAACAGAGAAGTTTGGAACACAGAGCCCTCCTCACTGACCTCAAGCAGATTGCCCTGCATGTCCTCAGGCACTTCTCACCTCACAGAAGCACTCAAGGATATTTACTCAGAAGATGCAAGAGGCTCCTTCCTTCTCTAGCATGACAGTGAGAAGCAGACATAGTATCTCACACCATCTAAGGAACTTACCATGAGGCTCACCTGCAGTGTTTAAAAACAGAAAGTGTAGATGCTACTATGCTTCTCCTAGGGCACTGTTTTAACCTAAGACATGCTACTTACCTGTAGCACCTTAACAAACAAACACTGCCACATTCTTCCTGGGGAATTCTCTCAGCCTAATCCATACGGTGATGTATATGCACAAACTCCTCCATACTATGGAATTCTTTTGACCCAGAGCATACAAGACAAACAGCAGAAGTGCTTCACCTCATTTAGTTTACTGTGTAACTGCGGGGTGTTCTGTTAAAAGAGCTGCACCAGTTAAAGGCAGAGAGAAGAATGTAATGTAATGTTTACCTTATTCTGAGTCTCCCGCGGCCTGGGTCTTCCTGGGGAGGAAGACAGAGGGGAAGACTACTTTCCCTTTCTGTTCAGCTCAGCAGAACTGCCTGGAATGCAAGATGGAGCAGGCAGGAAAAAGACAGCAAGCAAGGAACCTGGGCAATACAGAAAGGGCCCAGGAGCAGACCTGACACCAAGCCTCAAAGGTGAGTGAAAGAAAGGGCTGTATCAGGGATCAAATTAAAAAAAAATCCAAACCAAACAATAACAATAACCCCCACACCATAACTGTGTGTGGTTTATTTAGACATTTAGTGCTGCTGAGTTGAAAGGAGTTACAGGACAGTTGTTTTCTGCCAAATTACACTAGTAAAGGGATAGATGCATTCAAATCCTTTCTTAAGTTCTTTTTCAAATTGAATTTCCCCATTAAGAAATTATGGAAGTGTAGGGCTCTTTCTGCATTTGTAAAATTGGGAGGTTAGGGTCAATTTTTCATTTCCCACTAGAAAAAGTCTGGAGGGGACTCCACCTCAAGGTTCTGGCTGATGCTAAACACAAACAATGCAGGCCCTTGCTCAGGCTGCATCTCTTCACCCTCCATCACATTCAGCATATTTAACTTATATTGTGCTGTCCCTTTTCCCTCCATGATAAGCCAAGTATTTTTATAATCCATATCAAGCATTATGTATTCTTTTATGGAAATGCTGGAGAATTCAAAGACACTCTTCCTGCCATGGCATTTTAAAACTCGAGCTCTAGCCATCAAAACTCAAGTGTGCTATCACATATTTCCAGAGGATGGCTTCCAAAAGGCCCCCTGCACAATTTAGTTAACTTTAGAAAAACCTAAATCATTCCTTGCTTCTATTTGATATCACCTCAGAAGTGTCAATGCTACCAAATATTTACCCCCACAATAGCCCTAAGTGTTCCTACACAGTGCTTGAGAGAAGCACCATTTTATCACAGGGACCTCTAAAGAGTATGCTACCCTTTTGAGTTAGTCTGCACTGAACTTCCTTGGCTCTTAACATTATCTTCCCTAGAGAACAGAGATTCAAATCAGACCACATCCTGCCTGAGCATGCAAGTTTCCCATGTATCTGCAAAGCAGGACTGATCACTTCTGTACCACATTCTTCACATTTTTGAAAAGCAGGAACTGCAGCATTTAAGCTTTTGAAGGCAATGAACTATGTAGGAAAGAAAGCGGGAAATTGCCAGGAGTGCCAAAGCAGAACACAGACAGTCCACCAACTGGTATGAAAACCTACACTGGTATCTCAGTGTGGGGGAATCAAGCCCTCCCTCTATTCTGGAGCATGTATGGATAAGCAAATCCACCAAATTATATGAAACAAAAGGCATTTCACTGGACTTGTTGCCATAAATACAGCTGATGAAGTTAAAAAAACCAAAATTCATTTCTATTCAAGAAGAGACAAACAACATCAGAGCAGATTCTGCTACAGCTGAGTGTTATGCCTTAAGACTAAATAAAGCAAATTTCTGATAAATAAACTATCTTTCTTATCCAGAAAACAACACAGTCCTCAGATCTGAAGAAGTCCTTAGTTTGCAAGACAGGGGCACAAAGATTAAAACCGGGAGTTACGCTCAGACCTGCAATGACATTCCAGATGCATTTGACAGATAACTAAGAGACTTGCTATTCTAAGTCACTTATATTGGTTTTCAGATACCAGAATTGTGTTCCACGACTCACAAACAATTGCCCCCTGGTTTCTGTAGCCTTTACAGAAACCCTCCGTACCGTGAGGTACGGCTCCCCTGCAAAACAACTGAACAAGGCTGCCAGTTCAGACATTCCTTTTCATAACCATAATGTTTAACAGCAAATCATCAGGAGGAAAACTGGGAAAATAATCCAAGGCTCCTAAACAACACAAGCTGGAAAGAGATGGTTTGTCTAGCCTGGGGATAGACCTCAACTGCACAGGCCTTTGGAGGAGCTGCAAAGAGGAAGAGTTATTCTGATCTGGGCGGCACTAATGGGCTTACACAGAGGCAAGGGACAAAAAGTGCATTAGGAAATAATTTCCACCGGCAAGAACAATGAAGAACTAACACAGTTTCTGTAGGGAAATAACAGACACCTCCATCACTATCATTGAATGGTTTCAGCCATAATCAGGGAATGACTGAGATAAAGCCAAATTGTCTAGGTACAGATCGGATCAGCCCTGACACTCTCTACCCTCATTTACTATTACTCAGCGGAAGGCAGACCAGCAAATTCACCATTACTTGATATATTTCATATGTAATGCTCAAAGAAGTAGATAAAGCATGCCCCTAAAAATATAACTGGTAAAAGAGCAGCTGATGTGAAAACAAACCATTCTGAGCAAGTGCCTGAGCAGAGATCAATGATTTAAGAGCAAAGTGGCTTTCCTTAGTTCAACAGAGACACTTGATTGCACCCACACTACAGAGGATCTTACTCCACCTATATACCATTTGGTGCTTTTGTGACATGTTCAGTTTGTTGAATGTGCACCAGTCAACTGAAGTGAAAATTCAGAGTACCCAGTTCCTTCACAACAGACCCCAGAATGGCAAGACCATGACTACGACATTGCCACAGGAAATGCCTTGGTGGCCTAAATAATTTTTGGAATGGGTAGAAATCTGTTTTTTAGGACAGTTATAGCACCTCTCATTGCACTCTCCCCCCCCCCCCCCTCTTTTTGAGACAGCATCAAGGAAAAGCAAAGAGATACTAAGATCACCATCACAAGGTCTTTGAGGTAGAAATATTTTATATTATTGAGCATTAGGTGCAGCTGCAGGACCTACAGCAAGACCTCAGCTCTACCATACTCTACAGAAGCAGTGACTGCCCCGGCACAACACGGCACTGTCTCAGGCACAGTATCCCTCTAAGCTAAAGGCTTACCTGAACTGCCACATTCTGCTTTCCTGCTTCCTGCATCTTATCCAAACCGCATTTCTTGGTTTCATTCTTTCTTTTATTGTTATCCTTCTTCCCATCATTCTTATTTGCTACTATTCCTTTGCTAAAGTCCCGTCTCTCCCTCGCTATGTCCTTTGGGGGGTAGATGCGCCCTTGCTCTCTGTTCATCTCCCGGGGCTTGATATTCTCTTTGAAGGTGACCATTGGTTTCTCTCCTGCATCGCAGCTGTTGCTCAGGCTTCTGCCAGAGGACAGCACTGATTTGAGTCCAGGGCTCCCATCAGCACACAGCGGCTCTGCCATGGATGTCTCCTGCAAGGCGAGACTCTCTTTGGCTTCACTAGGGTCCTCCAGTAACAGCTCTGGGATTTCTGTCACAAACAAGAGCTTTCCTACCTCATTTTCACATTGAATCAACCTGAAAAAGACAGGAAGAAATTAAAAAGCAAGTACATAAACTACATCATAAATCAGTCTGCAAAGGAACAGCATGCTGACGCACAGAACATATTAGTGCTGTCAGCATCTTGTGCTCACATTACAGCTAACTGCTGTGTTGAACAGAGAGAAAAATAACATTCTACATTGGCACCTGTGTCGTCACAGCTTCCAGTAGCATGAGAAACACACAGTACTTGCAATTACCTTGGCTGGTTATCAGCAATCCATTTGCCTGTGAAGATCAGGCGCTGCTGCCGTATCCGGCGTTGCTGCCCTTCTTTATCCCCTGTAATTGCCTGGTGGCCTTTGGAAAAATCCAAGTTCCTAGTATTGACACAGAAGAGAGAATATTAATCACACAATTACCCTCTGCAATATCCTATTTTTCTAAAAATACAATGTGTCAGCATTGCTCTATTAAAAGCTATGACCTTTCACCAGATATTTTTCAAAACATGGCTGTTAAGAGATGTCTGATTTACATATGTAATTCTCATCTGGCAAGATGTATCTACATTAAAGAGGTTCAGCAGGGTCATGAGCAGCATTATAACCTCACAAATTTCTTAGGGCTACACTGTCCACTGCATTTGTTTTGAGGAGACCAACATCAATCTATACAGCAGTAAACATACATAAATAAGATATTGTAGGGAACAGGTCAATGTCTGTAGAAGTCAGGACATCAGCAAGGGTGCAGGATCCTTCAGCTGTCACCCACCTGAACGAGGGCCTCAGAGCCAGGAATCCTTGCAACTCAAATTCTTCTGGAAGGGGGGTTGCTGACAAACAGACAGTAAACAGCATAAGGAAAGCATGAAAGCAGTGAACACAGTATCACAGCATGGTCTCTACACATAGTACAGTCTTCTATTAACTGGGCCACCCCACAATCTGAGGCATTCAGGAATGATAAAGCAGAGCAGTCTGCTCAAAACAAGAAAAAGCATTTGCAAAGTATTCACATGAACTAGTACAAGATAACTTGCTTCCTTATTTGCTCTTCAACTGTAATTCCCCACATCAAAAGGAAAAACACTGCTTTTCCCAGTTCTCTACAGCACAGACTACAAATGTCCTTACCATTATTACTGGATAGATCTTCTTCATGAGGCTGGAAACTATTTAGAAGAGAGATCAGCCAGGGCCATATGCTAAAAATTAGAAAACAGGCAAACCCTAAGTGAAAACTGCAAAATATGGAATATATTTGCTTTACCCAAAAAACACTAAATACTGTTACCATCACAGTTTACATTAATCCTCTGATTCCCAAGAGAAGTTTCTCACAAAGTGTCAGTGAAAGACCATTTTCTTGAAAGAATTACTTTTTCTAAAAAAAGCCAACCTAAAGTTCCCAAGGAAGCCAGGCTCTCATGGCACAGTGTTCATTATCCAGCAGGCCAGAGACCCTGTTGTGAATTTAACCAGATAAACCTAGAGTGTGAGCAAGTGCTGTGAGCACCTGTCTGCAATTCATGCTTTCCAGTTCAAAGCTGATGGCTCTCAAGGCACAGTCAATGAATCAGTTTATGCGGCAAAAGATTTTATCAAGACACAGCTGTGCAGAAGTACTTCTGCTCCATGAACAAGAACACTGTATTGTAGTGCTGGAGCATTTACTACCAAGGGAAGAGACTTAAGTAAAGGTTGCACCAAGAAAGATCATGAAACTAGAGGTGACCTTGCAGTCCCCTGCCTTGCCCTCACAATCCCAGTAACAAGCAACGACTGGAAATTCTTCCTAAAAACCCTGGAGCAAGCAATTTTAAAATCACACTGATCAATGCATAGGTGGTTCACATTTAACTGCTAACACCAGGTTGCTTTCTCCTGTTTGCTAAAAGCTCCCACCCAAAAGTCCCAAAACCCTTCTACTTTACTGATGGGCACCATGGAAACAACAGAAAACTATTTCAGCATGCCCATTGTGCTCAGTGTAGGAGAAATGAATGCGTCCTCCTCAGCCAGGTTTTCAGCCCTCATCCAGCATATGGCCTGGAGAATGCACTACACAGTCTCAGCTGCTTTCCTACACGACTGCAGGCACAGACATGATCATCATTATTCTCCACACTACACTGAGCAACAGCTCCTTCCCATGACTGACAAGAAACAAAAGAAGATAAAAACACCCCAGAGGTCTTCAATGAGGCAAGTAAAGTCAATAATATGCTGTCCAGAAATGGGTTCCTTCAGAGAATCCCAGAATGGTTTGGGCTGGAAGGGACCTCCCACCCTGTGCCATGGGCAGGGAGCATCTTCCACTACCCCAAGGTTGCTCCAAGCCCTGTCCAACCTGGCTTTGGCCACTTCTAGGGATGGGGCAGCCACAGCTTCTCTAGGCAAGCTGGGCCAGGGCCTCACTGCCCTTCACAAGGAAGGATTTCTTTCTAACCAACCTAAATCTACACTCTTTCAGCTTAAAGCCATTAACTGTGAATTACTACCTGCATGTTCTCTCTGCAGAGACTACTTGATACCAAGTATCTTCCCTATTAAAATACAGGCATAAGTCTTCCTTCAGGATGTGCAAATAGCAATAGTTATTGCCATCTCAAAAGGTATCTGAACTCTTTTCTTCAATACTGCCTTTAGGAATTCTGTAGTTTAAACTCCCAAAACTCCATGGAGTTTTTTGGCTTTTATTTAACAATCCAAAGTTATAGGTGCCCTTGTTCCTCATGCACCACACTGCTTTCCTTGGAGTGCCCATCTTAGGAACAATATTCATCCAGCTGCATCAGTAACAGTCACTCTGATCCTAAGAATCACCTTACGGAAACACTTTATTGAATCACGTAATTCATGTAAAGTTAACAAACTATGTACAAAACTGGGTGAGTTTTGAGTAATTTAAGCCTTAATTTATGAGATTAGTGGCAAAAGTGTAAAATCAGAGCAACTGTCCAGAATAGCCTCCACTGACATTTAAAGAGCCCCTCTAATAAACTGCATTTAATTCCCAAGTGACTGCATTCCAGCACTGCCCAAGTGATGCCAAGTGCATGAAATTAAGGCAAGTATTCTCCTGCCACTTCCCCCACTAATCTGAGAAATCATTATACTAGGTAAGACTACAGGAACAGGAACACTCGGTAGTTATGTTCAAACTGGACATTATAAAATAGATCTCCCCGAGTGTAAAAAACTTACAGCAAACCTAAAGATAATTAAGAGTCAATATAACCAACAGTCTCATGTTTTGCTTTAGCACATACACTTTCTAGCATTTTGTTATCTGTAATGATGAGTTGTAATGATCACTTTTCCCATGACTAATTTGTGGATCAACAGTAACTAGGACCTTAGCGGAACAAAATGTAACAAGAGAAAGATTAACACTCACTACCGTCTTTCATCAACCACTGCCTCCTGGAAAACACTGGGCCTAAGTTTCAGCCAGTCCATTGAAACCTTCACAGCTGGAAGAGGATATGCAGCTCCAGAGTCCTCCTGGTAGTCGTTTTGTAAAGGACACTTGCACAGAACACCAAGAAATGACACTAGAAAGAGAGTAAGAGGAAAAAGCGAAAGAAAAATATCCATGATGTGGGAATGACACTTCAAAGTTGACCAAATACCCTAATCAAACATATCCACTCCATAAACCCTATTCTAAGAGCTAGTTCTTTAGAACAAGACAGCCCAGCTACCTCATCATAAACAATCCACCATCAGATCACAACACAGGGCTTTTAAATAGTCTTTTACTATGCAGCAGAATCTTGATGTTTATTTGCTCTTCAACTGTCATGGCAAGTCATTTCGGTAAGTTAAAAAAAAATCAGGTGAGACAAGCCCAGTACAGAAATAGTCACTCACCTATTTATCAGAAATTATCAACTCAACTACCTACCTGCACTTTATTCACTTCAACCAGCAGGCACACAAATGCACTGGAGCTCTGCAGGCAGGCACCCAGCCCAGACCCTTTAAGGCACAGAAGCTGAGAAAGAGTAACCACACCAGTGTGACCACAGTGCCTTCAGAATCAATTCCAGGATGGAATTTGGAGAAATCCATCTATTCAGAAATTTAGGTGTTGACAAACAAAGCCAAGCTGACAACAGGCTCAATCAGGTTAAGCAAATCATCATTGTGTGGCTGGAGTCTAAAATGCTCTGCATTCACTTCTCTCCTGTTTGATATTATCAAAGGCAAAGAAGTAGCTGAGGTCCTGGTTGACTCAACTTCAACTTCAGCCCTGTTGAATCAGAACCAGTTCCATTCAAAGCAACTCCAACTGTATGCAGCCAACTGGGAGCAGCCCCCCAACAGGGGTACTACTCACCGCCAAGCTGGATCCAGTTTTGCACCAAGTTAAAATGTCGTTTCAGAACCAGGAAAATGATGCAGAGTTCTGTAAAGCTCAAAGAGAGTAAGTCCGAACACGGAAAGCCAGTGTTAGTCAGCACTGCTGACATAAACGATCCTGTCTGACCATCATCTCTCACAACTTTCTCCCTAATGTCTATTCTTGGCACTTACCTCACAGAGCCATTAAGATAGATACTGACAGGAAATTACTAATGGATTCCACATTAAAATCAAGAGAAATACAAAAATCAATTAGCTCCCACACTTACTGAAGAGAGCCAGAAGCTGTGTCCAGCAGAGCTGTTCATCCTGGCTGTAGCTGTGCTGCTCTGTTTCGTTGCTGAAGTCTCGCAGGTGGTGCAGTTGGAACAAGTTGATCACAGTAATATGGACTAACTGCTGAGAGTTGAAGGCCTTCTGGAACAACAACCTCTGCAACAAAGACACAGGTGGTATTATTTTTAGATGGCAAAACACATGCTTTAAAGAACTGGTTCCTTCACTGCTTCACTAATGTTTCTGCTCTTAGGCAACATTCATTCTGGATTTTATTTTCAGGTCATCCCTCCCAGCACAGCACTGGGCTTCCCAGGAGGACCCCACTGTTAAGCACAAGGTTTTTGCTTGTACACCAGCTCAGACACACAACAAATGAACATCCACTTTGCATATGGTTCTCTTCCAGAGCAAGTGCAACTTCAAATGTGCACTGACAGCACTGCAAAGGCCCACAGATCCACTGGGTTTGTCTGCCTTTCAAAGAACCAGCATGGAGAAGGTGACATTTAAAAAAAAAAAAAAACACCACCCCAGGAAAACTTAACTACTGCATAGTTATGCATTAAAGACTAATTCCACACCTGACTTCATGGGTCACAGAATGCCTCAGCAGACTAAAATACTGAGAGCTATTTACAAATGTGTTTCAGTAACTGTGCTAGAAAAGACACCTTTCTCAGGACAGCAAAAGAGACTTCAAGGCTTTTTGTGGAAAAAATGGAGCTATCCTAAATCTCAGCCAACATATCTTCAGACACAACAATCAGGGAATCAGGTGGATTAACTAGTGTAAGCATCAGGGAAAGGTTTAAGCTCCATGTTCACCCTTGACTCTCTCATTTAGGGTATGAAGCACTGTACAGCTGACAACTGAGATAGGCAGAGCTGCCAGCAGCAGCACCCAGGGCCTGAACGAATGCTCCCAAACCTGCAACTGCTCTCCTCAGAGTTAAAAGGAACCACAAAGTTAAACTGATTCACTACCATACACCCAACTTCTCACTTGTTGAACCCAGAAGAGTTCTTCTGTGATAAATTAGGCCTTTACTGCTTAATATAAACAAAACAAAGGTAATCTAAGCAACCTAGCAGGGCTCAATTAACTGTTTTAATACTCTGAAGCAGTCCAAAAAATGAAGACTGTTCCACATGTCTGAGCAATGTACATAACTATTGATTATATGCACTATGGAAAAAGCAGTACTTGTTCAACAGCCAGCATCACACACGGAAAGAGAGATACAATTATTTAATTTTGAAACAACATAAACAGCCAGGGTTGGAGAAGCCCACATCAAAAGTTAATTCATAGCAAAATGGGTGGTTTTTAAAATTTATTTTCAAGACAGTGCGAACCTGGCTGTAGCAGCACAATTCAAGACAAAAAGTGTAAAAGGACACTGTAAAGAACATTTGTGATTTTTTATATTGCTCAGACCACATTTCCCTTTCCTATTTTTGAAAAGCATCCACTGCTTTGCTGAACACATCCATCTTCCCTGATTCTTTTCCACAAATTAGTAAGCTGAGCAGAGCAATTTCCAAAAGGCATTTACTGGTTAACACTACGTCCTCTCTGAAACTGTACTACTTTGCATAAATATCTTAGAAAATTCTTTTGTTTTGATCTTCGCTGTATTGTCCCCAACATAATGAGCTGGGTACTTAAGCAAGGGGACTCCTGGATTTTCCATGGAAAACATGTTCTGCATAGTTCTGGTCTGCATAAAGTAAGGTTGTATGGGACACTTTTCAAGGCAAACTGTTAACAGGAGAGGCAAATTTACTGAGGCAGATTAAAAGCAGTCTTAATAACCAGTGGGAGTGAATGAAAAACATCCAAAAAATTAAGCTCTCAAGATTTCTCAGGCCACCAAACCAAGACTTCACAGATGAATCAAGTCCTTTTCACAGGTATCCCAAGAATCATCCAGGTTAAACAGCAGAGAATCAACAATGGTCACTGCTTTCTCCTGTATCTCCAACAACAATGGACCATGTGTCAAATGGGAAAAATCCCTAACCTTGGGAGAAGTCACCAGAACTATCCAATGTTAGCTGCAATGCAAACCTTTCCTAACTGGCTACTTGAGCTTTCTGTATTTTATCATGTGAAAGAATACGATTACTGGACTGTAATTTCAGAACTCAACTGCAAAAAAATATTCTACTCAATATACTAATTAATATGTCGTTAGAACGAACCTTGAATTGTTCTTCCAGCTTTTCTCGAAGAGGGCTCAGCTTCTCCAAGCTCTTACTCAGGTACACATGGCCATGAAATTTAATAAATGCCTTGATGAAGTCAGACACACTCCATCGAGTCTTCACCTCATCACGACTGCATTTAGAATAGAAATACCTGAGTCAGTCTTTGGAATTACACATAGCTGCATAACATTACAGAATAACTCCAAAATGAGGGAGGAACATCCATGCAAAGCTACTTTTCATGTTGGCACAATGAGCTTATGTCCTGCGTTCACTTATCACAGTCAGGAGCATCACAAATTATTCTTTTTTCCATATACCTGCAAGGATGCTCCGACTGGACATGGGCTGAGGGATTTCTGTTTCCACTGTCAAATATGCTTTAGCAAGGCAGGTACTTTTAGAAGAAATATCTTCCAACTTATCTGAGTGGCAATAATTTACTCTTAAGTCTCACCTTTCCAGTGCTTTAGAAAGTGCTTTTTGTAGGTTAGTGGAGGCAGCTGGGAAAGGAAACTTCACAGCAATGCTTCTGCAGTAGTAGAAAATTGTAGTCAAGTGGTCTCCTTTGGAGGAAGCTAGGATAGCCAATTGATTATAAGGCTGACCTAAGGGAGAAAAAGACAAGTTGTCCAACAAGTTCTCCTGGGGAAACATACTATATTTCAGAGTACGTGTGGTCACTTGGAAAGGGAGCACCAAATCCTCAGTTCTTCATCAGACAAGGCTCAGATAAATCTGCTGACCCTTCCACCCCACCCTCAGTTCTGTACCATTTCAGTGAAAAAGCTTCCAAATTTGTGGTGCTTCAGATGTTTGGGGTTTGGTTTTGTTTTGTTTGCTTGTGGATTTTTGTTGTTGTTTGGTTTAGGGTTTTTGTTTTGTTGTTTTGGTCTTTTTTGTTTAAAAAACAATACTCCAAATCTTCCTTTGGAATTATGAACTGAAAAGGTATCCCAGACTCACCATTAGAAGGGACAAGCTGAGCTGCATGTCTATAGTAAGACTCTGCCTGGCTGGTCTGATTCCTATAGCGAGCTAAGAAAACAGCAAAAAAACACAAGTTGAGAAACAAAATTTCACTCCCCCAAAGTTACTTCATAAAATGCAACTTAGCAGAAGAGAATTTCACTAGTATTTCAGAAATAAGCATCAGAAGAATGTGCAATTACACCAAACAGCACCAAGATTTGATACATTCAATTCTGAGGTGGCTGTTCTGCCTCACACCTAAAACTGTCCTATGGACAACAATGCCAAGAACACCACATACAGAGAGCTAAAAATATTTTCCATCCCTCTTTGCAGGATCACCAACTAGATCTATTTTTAGGTTGTTCAAATAGCAACTTCATAGTCCTGTGAAAAGAGAACTTTCTACAACAGAAAGTTTTACTCAAATCAAGAAAGAAATAAACCTGTTGAACTTAATGTAAAAAAGAAACTCCATTTATGAAAGACTGGATTTCTAACTGGTGCGCTTGTACATAAGATGTTAGTGTTTTGGAATGGAGAAGTGTGCTAGCCTGCTGCAACAAGCTTTTGTAATAGTTACCGGTTTCAGCACTTCCTTGTGCCTACCAGCTAGAACATGATTAGAATGCTAGGAGACAGACTCGAGCAGATCACTAGAAAGCCAGTGATTAACTGTCTCCATGTGTTAATGTGTAACACACACTACATAAGTCTGAACAGAGTTTCTTTCCAGATCTTTCCTCCTGCAGCAACCACCATAGGCACAATCAGCAGCTAGCTACTAAAGTGAAGCACTTCTGCTCCAGCAGTTGCCATGGTACACACAGACCCCTCTCTAGAAGCTGAACGCAGACAGAACTCAGCATCCCAGCCCTTTCCTTTTGAAACTCACCAATATCTCCCAGGTGGACAAGGCAGTGCTGGCAGATGTAGGAACAGGAGCTGGACTGCGGCTTCACAATGGCGCTGGTGTGCGTCTGTTTATTGCTAATGATCCCCAGCTGGGAAGACTTCACCCGGCACGGCAGGTCTACATTAAAAACTGTGCACAATTCCTGTAATAACTGCAAAAATGGGGCTGGTCAGTAGCAGCTCAACACAGGCACTGGAAAGGCATCACAAAACTAACAAAGCATCACTCAGAGGTGCGCTCACCACAGATGAGCCAAACGTATTTGAGGTGAATAAGCTCAAGTTACTGAAAGTGAGATTTTAAAATACGTTCTCCATATGGAATTCATTGAGATCCGCTGCATCCATTGTTTTCATCTGCCCAGTAAGAAAAAGCTCTGCATCCCAAACCAGCAAGCAACTCAATCCTCATGATACTTAAATCACCAAGGATTTATCAGTGGAGATTGACTATGGGAGGTCTACAGATATTATTGGATTTTGTTTTTGCATTGTCTTTTTGGGTTGTTTTAGGTTTTTTCAGTAGAACACTCAAAAGGAAAGCAGTGGTTTTATACCTTGATGAAGTAACGCTGTTCTCTGAAAATAATATCAAGGAACATCCCTCACCCTCCAAAGCAGCTTGTTCCAACATAAGAAACTGCACTGTCCCAACTTAAACTTTAGAAAGGAGCTGGAACATAACCAAGTTTGTAAGCAATGCAAGGCAATACTAACAGTTCAGTGACTGAGGTGTCAGTAAATATTTGTGCTAAGCCAACACCAAGATGCTTTCAAGGAACAAGGCATCAGCTACTTGATCAAATATTTCAAAAGCTGATTGAAAGAAAACCTCAACTCTGCCATTCTAATTAGTGCTTTTGAAGGTTTTCCTAACAGACTCCAGCAAATACTCTGCAAAGTGACAGCAACCAGAGAAAGAAGAGTGTTTGTTGGACTGAGTTCTAGGGTAAAAAATGCAGGTAAGAAGTGACAGACTTTCTCCCAGCTGGGAACATGCTCAGTCTCCAAATAAAACAGACCTGCAGGAAGGCTGCACTTCCAGATAAAGGCAGAGAGAAAGCCCATGGCTGACAGAGACACACACACACTTGTCAGCAAGATGCGACACAACCCTTTCCTTGCTGCAGAAAGAGTTTTGTGTTACACCTCACTCCCCTTTGGGTCTGTCTTTATACAGCAAACAAAAATCCCCAAACAAGACAGATCTCACAGATGAAAGCTGGATAAAAGAGCAATTTGACATCTTCAAAGATGCCAAATTAAGAAAATTCATGCTCTTGTTCAAAGATGTCGCTTACAGAGGCCTCACAGCTGGAGAACACATACCTTGGCTGAGCCAAGGCTTTAGACTGAAAATGTGATTAACATCACAGCAAACAGAGAAAGATGACCCAGTCTGTAGTGTCAAACTCAGAAAGAGTAAAATTCCCTGATCCACTGCAGGAAAAAACACGGCTTTTGCAAGACAAACTATGCAGATGGTAGTACGCCCTTGGCAACAATGACAGCCTGTCAAACTGGCTGCTTCCAGCAAGGAGCTTTACAAAGAAACAGTGCTGAAGGGAAAAAAAGGGATAGCCACAAGGGTAACGTTGGGGTTGGCATTGCAGATGTCTGGAATTCAACTAGGAAATGACACAGGATGAATGACCTACTGTGAGTGCTGTAAGCTGAAGACAGTGTAAATTAGCCATGACAAAGTTTACTCTGAACACAGAGAGGATTCAGCAACCACATTGTTGTTGAAGCAGACAACGGATAAGGGGAAAAAAGGAAAAAAAGGCAAGTTAGCTTTACTAAGGCGGTTACAATACACTGACTCTTATTCTTCATAATTTAAAGCTGAAATCTAATGAAATCTAAGACAGAAAGGAGAGTAGGCAAAAATATGCTAGTAAGAAAAAAGTATATGTATAGGAATCACACTCTTTTGGCAATTAACTGAAAACTTTGCAAAAGATTCTTAGCCCAAGAGCACTCAACAATACAGTTTTGCTTTAGGGGAAGAAAAGTTCCTAGAAGTGAACTAATTGTTCTGATTGTTGTCGAAAATAAAGACACCTCCATGCTCATCGTCAGTGTTAGGAGTCACAAGGAAGGGGCAAAGAACAAAACATTCGGCCATCACACACATCCCGTGCCTCTGCATTTTTTTGTACATATTTCTGTTCATGAGTAACTTAATCCAAGAACAAACTGATTATCCTTGCTTATCCTTCACTATATAGTGAATGAAAAGGAATGAAGGCAAAGGCCCACAAACGCATACATAGGAATGAGAAGCCAAGCGTGAATTTTAAGAAAAATGACAGAAAAAAAGAACTAAGAGTACAATGAAATCATCAACTAACTCATCTGCTGGGCTTGAGATATTTTGTGTCATCATTTCTGTAAGACATTACAATTATAAGACAAAATTCCTCACTACAGGTCACTGCAGAGACAGTAAATGGCTTTAAGAGGGACTGGAGAGCCAGTGAAGGGTAGACCTTCTAACAGTGAGAGGATTCATATGCAGGCAACAGATATACATTGAGGAGGCAAGAGACAGTGCAAAGAAGTATCATTCTACATTTCCTGCTGCTTTATGATGGCTTTGAGCAGTCACAGCAGAGCACACCTTATCCAGAACAGTGGGGTTTAGGCTTTAAAGCAGATTTTACTAGAAAGGAACATAAACTGCATCCAAACGACTACCAGATGCACAGAACTTTCAGCTCAAGACTGATCAAAGGAAAGCCCACCACCAGCTCTGCAGACATCTCCTGCTGAAAGCACCATGGTTAGCAAGGTGTACTGCTCAATCCAATACAGCAGCAGTTTCCTAAGCTAAGGGCAAAGGACAGATTTTACCCACCTAAAAACTGATCCTCCACCCATCCTCTACTTTGTGCAACTCACCTGTGTGTAGAAGCCACTAGCTGCCTCTAAAAACAGAGAAAGGTTCGCCTGAACTTCGCTCCGATTCGGATTTGCTCTGTTTTTCGCCTGACCCTGGAGTGTTGTGATCTGATTTTTAAAGGCATGATTCCAACTGAAAACAAAAGAAGCATTTATCTTTTTACCCTGGAAGTATCTTATGCAGATGGCATAAGCAACAGGAAAGAACTGTTTAATTACATAGCATCAGACATGAAGAATATTCAAATTCAGGCAACAATCAGATGGGAACACATGTTAAAAATGTTAAATATGGAATAACCTCCTTTCCTCACCTCTCATATCTAGGGAAACAGATCCTGATATATATATATATACACCTAACATATATGTATATATCTGCGTATATATCTGTATATATATCTGTATATGGCTAATGCTAACATCATTAATATTTGCTTGCAATTGTTCTATTTTAGGTAGCATAGAAGTCCCTCCCTAAAACAAGATGTGGGGTACAGAAATCAGGGTTAAAAATCGTTCAGTAACTGGAAGCATGGAGAAGAGAACTCAGCCAGCCTACTCATATGGTTTCCCTCATTGCTGAAAGAACCACGTGCTTCTGTTAACTGAACTTATTACAACCCATGCCTGCACCTTAAATAACAGGGAATGGATTCAGGCATGAAGAAAACCCAGCTGGATCTTCCCCCGATTTGTAAAATGTAATAAGTAACCCATTAAGCTCTCCCCTGATTATTCCTCCCTCTGCCCAGCTCTACCTCACAGGGCTTAAAACAGGGCTCTTCAGCAGCTACTCAGCTCCTGTTAGGCCTTGCTCAAAGTTCCAGGTGATTACATCAGGCAAATTTCCTTCTTTCCAGAAAAGGCAGACTTCAGCCCTTCCCTGATAGCAGAGCAGATCGGTGCTCCTTCGCTTCTCTGCCTCCATCTGGCTCTCCAAAACCCACTCCTGCATGACATGGCTGCTTCTGAATTGCCAAAGGTAAAGCACTAATCTACTGAATGCTCTTTATGGGTTCTGTAGTGCATTCTCATGTTTCGCCCAAGCACAGCTCTCATTTTAAAGGAAATAAGACAATCATTCCATAGGATACAAATGTTTTTCTGCAAGTCTCAAGGTTTCCTGCTCCCCAACCCAAATTACATACATACAAATTCAATGAGGTACTTACAGGTCCTGCTCCACTTTTTTATCTAATGCATATTCCAAATCAGTGACTAGCATTTTTTGATATAAGTCCTGTAGAGCCTGTCTGGACGTCCAGACTTCTGCTGGACCCAGCTTTGAATCTGAGCAACGAGAAAAAAAAAAAAAAAAGAAACACAAATTCAATGAGTTAAACTGATTTTTCACGCATTTAGCAAATGAAAGAATAGACCTCAGTGTAAAACACACACCACCAAACACCTGCTTTTATCCTTTTCCTCAGAATATTGAAATAGAAGAAGTACAGAGGGGTTCAGTGCTCACTGATTAAGTGATGAGTCTCCTACAACACCAAACTAGATGTAAGCAAAGTTAGCGGTTGGCAAGTTAAAAACCAAAAAGGGAGAAGGATGTCATTCTCTGTAAGTTATTAAACTGCAGAATTTCTTGCCACTGGATGAATTTAGAAAAAGTTCCAGAGTAGCCTGAAAATAATTAGCATTCAATAAATCCATGGAGGGACACTAAATAGGACAGTGCATGGACACATGCTATTGGTATTTAGAGAACACTGTGGGCAAGTACTGCTGCATGTCTGCCATTTTCTAGCTCTCCAGTAGTCATCTGCTCTCCATCCCAGAGGGGGAGCGCAAACACTGCTCCCTGATATTGAGTTACAGAGTCCTATTTCCTATGGCTTCTACAACCACCTGGGCTGGGGCTGCAGGAGCACAGGGGATGGGCCTCACCCCAGGGAAACCATCCTGATGCTGAAGGTGGAGCCACTCTTGTTGGGTTAGGTGGATCTGGGTGGGTTTAATATTCCTATGTTTAATATTCCTATGGGGACTACACCAACCTGGCAAGCACAGCTGAGCAAAGGTTCATGAGGGAAGCTACTTCGACTGCAGGGCTGATTCATGAATATAAACCAATTTCTATTTTCCATTAATAGATATAGCTTAAATCACAGCTCATAGCATTTCACTTTGTCCAGGGCTGCAGTTTCACAATATGTGGTAGTGCTCAGACTAGCATTTCCTCACTCAAGTTCCTTAAAACCACCCAAATCGTGGCTAATCCCAAGTACAGCAGCTCCTATGCTGGTCTGGGCAGGAGTCTCAGAGAGTAGCAGAGACATGACCTTCATCTCCAAATGTTTAGAACATCCAAAGTCAACTTCAAAAATATGTATTAGGTACAGGCAAAAGGGGCATGGTTGTTAAAATACTATTTACTTATTTATATACAGAGGACCAGCCTTGAACATAAGGTCGCACACTTTCCAGAAAATTCTTAGGAATGATAAGCAAAAGGAACACAAAAGGAAAGCAAAACCAGAAATCAAATATTATTAAGGTAGAACAACTGTATAATAAAGGTAATTACCTGTCATGTCAGCCTTCAGGACTTCTGCCTGCCTGTAACAAAGCAATAAGAGACAATCAATTAGAAACAGACAGATCAAAATAACTGAATTATGCCAAAGCACATTCATGCAATGGTGAATCTGCTTACAACTCACTCTGCTGTAATTTATCCCATGCAGGATTTGAGTTACTGTTGTTCAACAGCATGACTGCTTTTAGTTCATCCCATAACAGGAGTCAACTGTTCACTTTTCCTTGCTTATGCATCTTTCTGAACAAATACAAACTAAAAATGTTTACATTATGGTTTATATTTTAAACTTCATGCGGCAGCAGTGTCCTGCCAACTGTACTGACAATTACCTGGGAACTTGGTATTAACTCTAAGTTGTTTCACGTGTTGGCAAGAGCCAACAGAGTCAGAACAACACACTCCCATCAGTGTCTGTCAGCACCTTAGGAGAGTCCTCCTGACCCCATGCCACACGAGTTTTTGCAGAGAGAAAGGATAAGACCATGGCCTCCCCAATTACCTCTGCCTTGAGCTGCATCCCTAAAGTAATGCTTTGATCAGGTTTCCAAGGAAAAAAAACACACAGTACACACAGAAAGAGTGGCAGCTAGAGGTGACTATCTACAACTCCTGCACTGAGCATCCTCTGCAAATCCCCACTGCTGGTGGAGCTTGGCAAACAGCTTCCCAAAAAGTGGAACGCTGGGGCAGTCCTCAATAAATAAATATTTCTGAATGGTCAGTGTCTGGCTGGAGCAAGCAATGGAGATGCTACAATTCAGCACTGTGTCAGCAGTACATAAAGCTTCAAGCAGCAGCACTGCTGGCCTGTCTGATAGACACATTTAACCCACGGCTGGCAGAGGGAACACAAGGCTGCCTGCTTTGGCTGGGTTTGCATGGGACATGTCCCTCTGCTCTCAATGCACTCAAGTGGTGATGTAGATTTGTAGAGTGCAAGTTTTCCACACCGGACATGGAATCCTCCCAGCATATGAAATGCTCCCTTCACTTGCTTCAGGAAAAAAAAACAAAACAAAACAAAAAAAACCCACAAAAAAACAAACAAAAAAACCCCACAAAACAAAAAAACAACCCCAAGATGGAAGACACCTTGTGCCTAACATGAATGTCAGATGCCTGCTTGGAAAAGAATGGAGAGCCAGGAGAAAGCTCCTCCTAATCCTCCCTAAAGGGGCTGCAGAAACCAGCATATACTTTCTCTTGCCAATGTGAAGTTGTGGTGATTGTAAACAGTTTTTCAGTTTGTTCTGGGATCTACCTACTGGCCACAAATAATAGGAAAGGTTTTGAGGTCTACGTGAGAACTGAAAAGGTATCAGAATACGATATACATTACTTTGAAGACGTAAATTGTTAAGTCCCTTCACAAAACTTCTGTTTATTAAATGCAAGTATTATCTAAAAGAGTTCACCATAGCCACCTCCATCCAAGAAGCAATAGGATTCCCCAAGAGTTTTAATTGTTGGGAACAAAAGTCAAAGAAAAAAGTCAAGAACATCTTAATTGGTATCAGAAGTGAATCTCTATGTTCCTCAACTGATCCAAATGTAATGACAACTTCTTTCAGTTTATTTATTTCAAGAAGGTGTTAGTATGTTTTTTAACTTCTAAAACCAGGGAACACTGGAAGAAGAGGTAAAGAGATAAGCAGTACAAATTTTAGCTACTGTATCAGGAGAAAGCCCTAGAAACATTTCTTCCTCATCCACACAGAGGTAACAAAAAGCACCTAAGTGAAGGCTCTCTGTGGTTGCAGCCAACAGGATGGGAATGAGCAGATCCTGCTCCCACAGAGCCGAAAAGAGGAGGGACAGGAATCTCCTCTGTGTGCTGTGCCTCGGCAGCCCCTGCGCTGCTGACCCACCTGCAAGTCCGGTCAGGCACTGAGCTGAGCCAGATCTGTGGTGCTGGGACTTGGCAGCCAGCAATGCCATTGCTCGTAAGGAAAAGCTGATTTACTCAGGTGCTGGAATCTTGCTTTTCTGAACAGCTAGCCAAGTTCCTACAGTCTGGCTCATGCTTCAAGGTCTGAGCTGAGAACACAATCTGTGCCGCCAAAGTCATGAATGCTCAGCCCCAGCAGGACATGCAGGACTGCGCCCACAGACATGAGCCCAGAATTCTCTTCCAGGCACAAAGGCTCTGCCCTTTAAAAGCCAAGAACTGCTCCTCTAGAAATTATTTGTACAGAACTACCTTCCACTAACTACAATCTTTAAGAGAGAAAATATAAAAGCACTTTTTTTTCCCCTCACTGTTCCCTCAAGTTTGCCCTCACTGTTACCTAGAGAATTCAGATGACAAGAGCCTCAGCCTCTTACATCAGGGCAACTGCTGACAGACTCTTTAAGTGCACAGGCCTAATCGGCTACACCTGAGCTTCTAGAACACTTTAAAAACACTTCTTTTTGGAAGAGAAGACTCATGGGCTCACGGAACAAGAGACTTAGCACCAATCACTTCACCAGCAATATCACAGGCTGCCTTGTATAATTTATAAAACTGTAACAAGTAATACTGAAGGGATTGTCACTGTAATTTTTAATAAAATGTATATAGAAATTATTTCAATACTTCCTAGAGGCCAAAGGAATTAAGAGAGTCGATCTAACATTAGTATGCTGCTTCTCATTTCCACCTAGAAACAATTTATTTCAAATAGCTGCATTTTAAGATAGGATAAAAGAGGGCAGCCTGGGTACAAAACTTTTTCTGCATCAGTAGCAAAGTATTAGCAGAGAGAGAGAGAATGTGAGAGAGGTAAGATGCACTGCCTGTTCCTTAAACGACCTTCACAAGGGGCCTTTGCTAGTGCTCAGGGACTCCAGGTGGGCATCGACTGGAGTTCAATGGGAACGACTGACAGGAGTGTCTCACTTCATGGCTCCTTCTATCACCCAGCATTTCTAACAAGCTTTTCTGGCCATATATTTTATTGCACCATCTCATACTGAATTTACATTAGAATGACTCATTCTGGGGCAAAAAAGGTTGCCTGCTAGAAAACCTGGTAGGGCTTGGTCACAGATTGTATCATTTCAAAAATATTCTCAAGTACCTCCCTGCCCAATTGGACTCACAGTCCAGTCAAGCTTCCCTAAGTTTTTTTGGTCCAAAACCAAATAAGGACAAACTATAGTACAGAAAATTGTATTTCAAGTATTTCCATATACCACCTTGATATACCGTAATAGCTACTCTATCATTTCCTAACCAAATATGCAGATTCAGCTCTGCACTTTAGTCAAACTTGAAACTGATATACAACAGCCTACCATCCAATTCAGTAAAAATGTCTGATAAATAAAGGAATTTTCATTTTATTCATAAAATTGAAAAGCTTCAAAACTTTAAAACACAGTAGTTGGGACCATCTCTCGAGGTTCTAAAGGTAACAGATAAAAAATTAAGTCCCCACAGGAAACTAAAGAAACTTTTCTTCTCTTAAGAAACTGAGAGTATATAAAGTTCTATTTTGCTGGAACTCAGAAGCTACATTTAATCTGGAATGAACTACTGGACTTGGCAAAGGGAGACAAGAAAGACACATTTCATTTTCCCTCTTCCAAGTTTTTACCATTCTTGATCAATTAAGTTTCTCCAAAGCAGAATAAGAAAAGTTGTTTCCCTTAAGCTGGTAAGCATTAAAGAAAGAAAATCCCACAAATATTGGGACATCTCTCCCATATATATATATTTTGAAGTGTTTACCCCATCACACTGAAAGATACATGAAAAGATCATGTAGTCGAACCTACTCTTTAACACTAGAGCACATTTGCTTAATTTGATGTTAAAATCATACAAGAAAAGATCATATAACCTCTTTGGTTAGCTATTATATTCAAGTTTTCCCCTTGTTGCCATCTGACTACCAACTGTATTTGCATATCACTGAACAAATGGATCTATTTTACCATTGTCCCTAAAAGAACTCATTTCTGTTCCAATATCGGTCTTCAATTCTGCTATAATTCAAAGCACTCAATCACCTATTTTCAGTTTTGCATACACCACCCTGCATCTCTAATAGGGCCATATCCATTCCACAGAAGCAGGGGTCTGCTAACAAACTTCATTACCAAGCACAAATAAGCCAATAAAATTAAGCCAAACTTCTCAAAGCAGCAGTTTTGTCTTATCCAGCTAACGGCCTCCATTTCTGGAAGTCAAGTCTCACAACCATGCCTCTCTCATTTTCACAGTGAGGATGTGCCAGGCACGATCTGCTGTGGCATGACAAGTTCTACAATAAACATGGAAAACCCCAGACCACACAAAGCCAACAGAGAACTGCTTCACCGTTTCTGAAGGGGAACTCCACCTGGTTTTCCCCTGACAGCCCTAAGCACCAACAGCTGTACCAGTTCCCTCATCAAATCCCTGTAACACAACCCCCCCAATAAGGAACTGAGGATTTACGTGACTAAAATGGGCAATGAATCCAGGCAGCTGGGCTTATAAAAGCCATCAGAATCCAATCATGTGATTCTAAAAACTAAAAAACATTAAATGGTCAGGAGTTTCACTCCAACCAGAAATTCGTTTGAAACCAGAAACACTGCTGCAGTTCTCTTTCCTAGAGGTTTGTGCAAAAACTGTACCACAATGAAAAGTACCTTCAGCCTAATGTGCCTTAGCAGGAGGTGACTGATCTTAAGGCTCATCAAGGGAACTGGCAGAAAGTTTTCCTTCCTTTGAAAGGGAATAGAAAAATACAAAGAATATATAGAATAAATGTGGGAAATCTTTCATTTTGGGTAGAAAAGGTAAATTTTCTACAGTAGCATACTAAAAGTCAAACACCCTACGTATTTTATTTTCATAATTTCAATATTTGGCAAGGCTCACACCAGAAGGAACTTCAAAGCAACAACCTGCAACTAACATTATAGATTTTCCTCAAAATAAGTTATCTTCAACAAACATTTATAATGATTTTAATACTAAGTGTTTTTTTTTCTTTGTCTGTATTTAACCATACTCACACTGATTCAGGGCAGGTGAAAGGAGTAGGAAACACTAACAGCATGGACTCTGAATATTCCAGAGCATATTTAGGGGAGATTGGTTGTTCAGTACCCCCCAAGCACTGTATCCAAGACATCATTCGCGTTTGGAGTTTAGCACTTCGGACACGAGGAAAACTTGCTGATACGAGTGGCTGACAGTCTTTTGGAAAATAAGTATTTTTCCTTCAATTCATATGAGTTACCACTAACACTTGCTAGAACTGAAAGCTTTCTTTACAGTTTTTAGAGACTGGCTACTAATCCTTTATCGCTGGTACACTTTGCTAAAGGTTGGGTTCTGAAACATAACTCTGACTTCCCTGAACTGTTCTGTAGACAGTAACTGTATCTCTATCACCTGTCAAAAGGACATAATTTTGCAGCTATCTTAGGATTGTGCATAAACCTAGATGGTTATGCCTGAAGAACAGTAGTAGAGAACTCGTGAGTAAACTCAATCTTGGATTTTTCCTCCATCAATTAATTCAACATTGCCCAAATACAACTGGCTTCAGACAACAGCTCCTGTTAATAGCCTCACACACCTTTTCCTGAAAGGGCAAATGGATGGAATCAGGATTTTGCACGGGTATATAGCATCCAATGAAGACTTTACTTATTAATTTGTGTACAGACTACCTACTTGTGCATCAGAGATGTACTCTTAAACAACTTCAACAGCTTTACCTCTATAGAACAAGTTCTTAGTGTTCCAAACTTTCAAGTGCTGCCACCTGATTTAAATGACCATAGCTTGCATAAAGTTCTGGAATCACTTGCTTTGGGAGCTGGCAGGTTTGGGTGATGTCAGCTCTTACTGACATAGCAAGAGATCCTCAGGCTGTGGGTCATGGAATTAAATGTTCCATGTGCCTTGGAAAGACACTGCTAACACACACCAATGAAAAAGACCTTTAACAGAACCATCTTATTGTCAATTTTATGTGCTAAGTAGTTTAAATCTTATTATTCCTCTCATAGGCAGCTGAAGCCAGGATACAGCTAATTTCTTTGACCTGCAGTTTAATCATATTATAGCTGTAGATCAAAGCCACAGAAATATGTATTTCATCACCAGGAAAAAAAACCAAACCCTACACTTCTGCAAGCAGATATTAAAGCAAAGCAATCACCACCTCCACAGGGAATCCTGCTCTATTCCTTTGGTGTTCTCACCATAGCTGAGAAGGATGTTGAGAAATGGGACACAGAACATGGTTTTTCTTAATCCCATCTTCCCTCCTTCTCCTCTATGAGAAGCAAGACATAATAATCATCCTCAAAACAAAACCATCAAAAGTAACTCTTTCAAAGTTTGATCAGAGCTGACAATCCTCCTCCTTGGATAAGGACAGAAGTACCCTTGCAGTCAGCTTCATTCAAATTCATTTTCTTCTTCTAGTTCCATGCAAGTCAGTTTCTTTGTCCCAGTATTTAAAATGATGTGTCCCAAAGGTAAAAGCTCTCCTAAGGGAAGTTAATGTGTTCTTAATCTCTGATTTAATCTACAGAGAAGGAAATACAAATCTCCTACACTGCTCAGGCTTCTGGCATTCCAATGCCTCCACCAGACTCTCTGCTCTCCCTCTCCTTACAATCTGGAGTCAGAACGCGAGCTAAATGCCTCAGAAACAGGGTCCAGCCATTCAGGATCAGCAATATGCCTGGATCTGTTCCACAGAACTCCAAAATTTAAGCCAGGAGAGTAACCTGAAAATCATATATCCAACAACCTGTATTTTCCAATCCAAGCAAAAACAGCTGGCAATAAATATAGGAATAGGACTAGCTCAGGAAAGCTCAGCTGTGTTTCCATAGTAATTTTTTAAAAATACTGACTATGCTGTCCTTTAACCTGTCATCCTGACCAACTAGTTATATGGAATTTTACTAAAGACAGCAGGAATAAAAATAACCTCTAAATGGATGCTGTCCAACAAGGAAAAGCACAAAAACTCCAGTCACCTTTACCTTGTTTAGCTTCTGGGATCTGACAGGGTAGCTCCATAGGTAACCCTGACACTATTTTGAGAATAGAAAAAACCTGGTTTAGTAACAATAGTAAGAATTTATTAGCTATAAAAAAAGGGCATGCTCAGGAAATAATTAATGGGTACTTAACATGCTTGGCAATTCAAGACATTGATTTATTTTCATATGTTAAGGAATACCTTCAAAAGAAAATGTCTAATAACAAACAGTAAAAAAGTAATACTTTTATGGAATACCCTGGCACATCCATCCAGTACCACATCTACTGCACTGGCTGACAGTATGTTAGCTTTGCAGCTGACCTGAGAACAAGTGACACGCAAAACATTAAAGATCAAATATATAATCCATCTGCGTAACTCCTTCAGTCTTTACACCATCCCTCAGATAAGCAGATTTTTCAAAACTAAGGCAATCTTAAAGGTAGAAGTGCACAAAAACTTCAAGATTGCCCTCCAATCCTCTCAGCCATTGACAGCCCTCTCCCTTAAAGGAAGACAGACACCAAAACCTAAAGCTCTGCTCCCTCACTACCCACAATGAGGAACCTTGGGGAAGCACACAGAAGGGTTACCAGTTCTTAGGACTATGGCCCTAAGAGGGACGTGAGAGGATTGCAACTGAACTTGCCATGATAATTCCCACAAGGTTTTGAGACTGAGCAAGGAGAAGCAGCAGAATTATTTTCTGAACAACAACAACAAAACCCCCCTGAACTATGCCCTTGTAATAAACAGATAGTGTGATGATGGCTCTTGTGAATATTAAATGGACATTATAAGGTTAAAAGAAATTCTGTTAAGATCTGGTGGGGTTTTTTAATATAAGTTTTATAATGTAGAAAGCTGATCTCTGACCATTGGGAATATAGAAGCAAGAAGGACTGCACAGACTCCAAGAGGTGGGACAAGCGAGGAGCTGGGTGGGAAGAGTGACATAGGCACGAGTGTGCAGAGGGCTGGCTTACCAGGGGCTTGGCTTGTCAATAGCATCTATAAGGATTGCTATGGGTGTGGCCGGTGTGCTTCGGGCTGCAGCTAAGCACACAGTGCTGTCCCTTTTCCCTTATTCAGTCTCTTGTTGCGCTTCAATAAATCTTTAAAAATTTTAAGAAGTCAGGTGTTATTACTTGCACCCTTTTCCTCTTCCAGATGTACGCTCTGATGAGAGAGTACACTATCAGGTCTCAGTGGTGATAAATGTATAATAACACCAGTAGTAATTTCCTACATTACAGTTCCTGACTTGGTAAAACCACTTGAGTTAAGGGGCTGGAAACTGCAGACAGCAGATGTTAGAACAAGTGAACATTACTTCTTTTAACAGCTTTTGCACTACGAAAACCATTTCCAGAATTAAAGAAAAGGTAGATATCTGAGCATTGAGATCAGCTTCAAATGGGTATCATGAAAACAGTTTCAGAAAGTTCTGCTCTTCAAGTCAGCCCTGAATAAGCCAAATCAGGTCAGGCAGCAGATACCAGCCCTCCCTGGACACTGCATCGCATCTCCCAGACAAGCACAGAGAATACAACACAAAGAAAGGAAATAACAGTCAGTTCAGTGCCACACTTGCAATGCAGACAAAATATGCCCTCACACCTGCCCATGGAGCTGGAGAGCAGTGACACACTATGGAATGGTCACTCTGCTTTGCATCAAGAGGGCAACAACTGCAGCATCTAAATTATGACTTTCAGCTCTACAAGTTTTCTGCTGCCTCCAACCTCCATTAATAGCTTCGGATACAAAACAGATCTCTGGCTCATTTTTGGTGTTCCCTACAGAACCCCTTAATCTCAAACCCTCCTTCAAATTACCCCTTGCACAGTGGCACATGCTGGCCTTTACGCTTAGTAGGGCTGGAATGACTCCAGCACAGACGACACGATTATTCAAGAGTAGTCAGTTACTGGGAACTTGAGATACTGTCTTCACTGCTAAGCAGCAGATGGATAAAGAGCAAATCCATTAGACGGTAGCATCAGAGGTGGCAGAAATAAAGCACAAGTAATCCCTCATACTGTGTTTGTAGCAAGCTAGCTATGACAGATAGAGTGGAGTTTAACATGTTCAACACGTGCTCTCCAAGTCTCAAGATTGGATGCCCAGATAGTCAAGGCCTTCCAAAACATAAGCCTTAAAGCAAAATTATTGATATTTAAATATTACGGTATTCATATATATACATATATTCATATATATGGTCATTCAGTAACTGTAAACTGTTTTCTGCCCATCTCATTCATTTTATAAACTCCCAATCACATCAACTTCACGCAACACACATCTATGCACAAACATGACATACCCAAATGTTTTTCATTAGTAAGAGTTTTGAAAGGATACCACATGGTACAGAGAAGCCTTGACAAAACCACTCAGATTACATCTGGGTATGATTCTAATTGCAAGCTGCATCTTACAAATTATTTTCAATTCTCCATCTTTCAATTACATGCAAACCATACTCTGAAAGCACAGTAGTGGCAAAAGGCAGAACACCAGTCAGGGAGAAGGATATCCTCCATTTATAATAATTAAATGGGTACTCTGTACATCACTGCCAATCAGTTACACGAGTCTAATTAGCTGCTCCCCATTCTCTATCAGAAATACACATGCAATGCTGCTCTGAGATAAACCTACCTTCCAACTAGTGAATATTCAAACAATTTCTGACTTAGCAACACACAACTCACCAGCAGCCCTCTTCTGTTGGTTCTCCTCAGTTCAGGAGTGGCTCATCCACAAGGGCTGTTGGCTACAATAGCCAAGTCCGTCACCAAAACACATGGTAGTTACTCCTGGAATATGGGAAGTTACTTTGTTCTATGTTCAGCTGAAGAAGAAACCTATGACCAATCCAACCAGCCCAGATGTAGAAAATGTTACTAGCACGGAAGAAGGGAAGCAGATGGATACATTATTACAAGAACTGTCCTCTCCAGGAAAGGTGCAGCTTGAAGCTTTTGAGGCTGGTCAAACATCAACAGGTCTGAAAGAAATCCAGCCTGTTTGAAGAGATGCAGCTCCCTGGCCCAAGTCCAGCTGACCTGTGCAGCTCTGCTCCAGCAGGTCCAAACTGCCTCCAAACAGATCTGCTTCCACCACTGCCCCACTGAACACTCCCACGTACTCCCAGTTAACCAATAACCTCCTTTCCTGTTTTGAAAACTAATGGGTTGGTTAGGAGCAAACATCTGAGCAAATTTATAACTCCCAAGGTCAAATCTACTAGTGAGGCCTAAATATTTTTATTAAAAAAACACACACGAAACCCCCCAACTTGATTTAAAATTTAAATCTCAAGACCTAAAGAGAGTCCTTTCTAGTTCAGTGTCAGAAAAGCTCATATGATGTTTAACTGACTACAAATCAGGATCTGCTTTATGAATCATATATGGAAAAATGTGGGGGTTTAGTAGACCTTTACTGAACACAAACTGTAGAAAAGAATAATGTGAATGCAGTTTTCCAGACAGCAGTCTCCCTTTCAGCAGTTAGACCAGACCTCATTATCTTCTGCAAAGGCTGAGGAAAAGGCTCCATAGCAATGGATTAACACATCCCACCTGAAAATCAAACTGTAAGCTTAGAAAGGTCCTGGAAAGGTTATATAGCCCATTCCCTCACGCTGATGTTATTTCGGACAAACATTTAGTTGCTTGTTTGTAAAGTACTACCAAGTCATGTCCATAGCCCAAAGCAGCATCCCAGACATTCTGCCAAACCATTCCCATGCACTACATCTTACCTTCAGGAATTGCCGTGTGCCTTGAGTTCACCCACTCCAGCACCTTCCTCCCACCAAATCCCACAGCAATAAATCACCAGCCTTGCTCAACCCACTGCTACTTTTGGGACATGGGGAAGGGTGGTGACTGTCCTCACTCAAACAAGATGTTTCCTGAATCTTTGAGGCATACTGAGCAAGAAAAGACAATGCTATCAAAAGATTCGACATGTGACTACAGAGTTACCAGTTATTAACTCAACATTTGTGTGTTACTGAGGCTGCACAAACCAATGCACCTCCTGCATTCCACTTCGTAATCAACTATAGATGGGATTTCACAGTCACTTGTTTTGTGGAGTATACCAGCATGTCCAAAAGAAGTTTGAAAACAGAAAAATTTTGGCTGTGCTTTAGCGTTTGACAATAAAGCAGGGAAACCAGGTGAATCATGCTGCTTTAATACCAAAATCTGAAATCCATATGTTCAACAGCATTTCCCACTATACACAAAAAATTTCCTGCACCTGAGTCCTTAAAGGCCCAAAGATCTTCATGTCTTTTGGGTCTGTCCTTCTGGAAAAAAAAAAACACTCTTGACACACATATCTAATATTCCAGCATAGCAGCTGTCAAAGAATTATTTCAGGAATTAACAGAATCAGTTATGCAGGTCAGGAGACACATTTTTGTAAACATCTTTAATCAAAGATTAGAGAATTTGAACTGATCTTGCATGAGCATCCCCAAATTCTTACCACGTAATGTAATGTTACAGGCAGACACTGCACTTTTATAGTACTGACTTCTGACTGGCCACCTATGATTGGAGGAGAAGAAATAGTCCGTAGTTGCATAAGCAGCATCAGCAAGCACTTGACATCTTCATTAGAAACACACTGGAAATATTTTTCTGGGTACTTTCTAGCATTAGAGATGATTTTAGTCCTTGATATCAAAACCAGAAAACGAGTACTTCAGCTGAAGTCAGAGCAAGCCACAATCCCCCAGTTGTCTTTGCCCCAAGCCCCATATCTCCTGCCATTTACCTCAAAATAAAATAAATCTCTAAATTAAACAGTTATGGTATGTTCAAGCTGGGTGGAAAACCTGCCAGATGTTCATGGCCTGGCATAATCTATGTGACAAGCTCATAAATCGAGGTCTGCTGTAATAATTCAAATGCATGTCGACAACGCATATTAAGGATTTTATCACTTCTAGTTAAAGATTTCACATATATATATATATTCAACATAACACCTACCACTGGTATTAAGACAAACTTAAACACCTATATTTTTACTGCTAGTTTACTCTGCATATTTTAATAATTTAATTTACAATCATTAACCAATATAGAAAATTTGAAATAATATTTCCTTTATTTTACTAGTAACTGAAGCAACAAGTTTGAGGTCTAAGAGCTGATACAATTTTCGTATTTTTATACATTTCTGATGGGTCTTGGTCTTTCTTTAATACTTTTAAATCTGACTTAAATCCTTTGAACATTCTTCTTACTAACTGATTAGCTTTTTCCTAGGAATATCTGGCTGGATCAAGTCTGTGCTTAGACATTTGGTAATGGCATTGTCATCGACAAGTATTTACACTACTTCAAGACAGACAACTTCATCAGCCAGAAGTCTTGTCCCATTCTTCCTTCTCCATAGGTATAGAGGATTAGCATTTCCATTTTCAGTTATTATTATGCTAGTTTGGAAAATCTGCCCTAAAGACCCCTTGTAACAGCTCAAGTGTACCTTGAATTAAGAGCAGGAATGCTCAAAGGCCCTGCCAAAACCAGTACTGTGTGCAGAAGGAACCAAAGCTCTCAAAGATTGTTTGGGTTAAAAAAAATTATCACACAGTCACAGCTGTTTGACACATCGTAATATCCATATGCTTTCTTTACATCATGGCAAGACCAACAGAGGACATGGAAAATCAAATACCAGGAGAATTCCACTGCAACTCTCAATGGCACAATTTACAGGACTATCATAAAACAAAAGGAGAAAATAGTCTTCCCAGCAGATTTATCAAAAATTCATTTATTCTTCACGTGTTTGTAAGTTAAGATGTGGTAAATTACATAGCACAGACTACGGGGTGGGGGCAGGTCCAGGGGGCCCAAAATGGGCAGGCTCCAAACAAACTCCCCTTTGCTGTAGCATGACAAAATAAGATCAACTCTCAAGGGCTCATTAAACCAAGGCATCATCAAACACCAAAGTCTGAAATAAAGATGCTTAATGCCCAAAAGGTCTGGTTTTCTGTTTTCTGAACAAAAGAGTAGTTTCCTTTAAGTAGTTCAAGAAACGTTCCCCACACTATTTTGGCAGAATCAGTCTTAAAGGTTCCACACTCAGAATTAATTTCTCATTTTCTAACAGCTAGAGTAGCTCTCAGATAATTCAGCTGTATGACAAGCACAACCCACAGACTCAAAATAGTCAATGCTTCAAAGGAGAGGAGGGGGAGAAATAAAATAAAAATCAGTTTTACCCATACCATGATTAGATAAAGCAGAAAACTGTTCAATCAGGCTGAGTACTAGAGGACACTTTCAGTACCAAAAACAATAAAATCAAAAGATGAGAAATAGACTGCTGATGTCTTCAGGACATCTTAAGTACTTTCAGAAATATTATCTTTCTTTTCCCTAAAGATGGAAGAGAATATTAATTCTAGCAGGACTCCTAAGTACCTCAAGGGTATCTGATTTGACCCATCAGTGAAATTCAGTCTGTCACCCACAGATCTGTAAAAATCCCAAGAGATTTAGAGATTCCTCAGCCTTCTGGGTCCTTAGGATAATCCCTTGAGTGTAGAAGCCAGTGTGAATAACCGAAGAGAAGTCTGACTGGAATACAGAAAGAAGAGAAAGTAGACCTAATGTTACTCAAAAAAAGTTTATTCCACCCCGCCTCACAGGATTACATTGATCTGAACAAGTACCTGATGATTTAACTCAGAGGAATTTAAACACTCAGCTTCAGAACACTGCTTAAGGCGTTTCCCCCTCATTTGGTCATCTGGGAAGTCCCCAAGTTTGCAATGAAAAATTTGTCTTAAATTCAAATGGGAAGAGCAGCAATGGGCAGACAAGTCTAGAAATGTGGCCCAAAGGCAGGACCTGGAGCAGGGCTGCACAAGTGGCAGCTGGTGATGACTCCAGTACAGCTGTAACGCTTCCAGCAATACCTTGTCCAGTGCAACAATTCAAGTGCTCAGTAGGCACACACAGCACCAGCCCTCGACCCTGTAAGGAATAATGAGAAACAACAGCCCAGAGTCCTCATGTCACTTGACAACAAACAATCTGTTATTCCTCTATTCTGTCCACAGCAGTAAGATGGAAAAGCAAGATACCGTATCCCTCCCTGAACTAGGAAAACCTATGTTTTCCTCAACACCACTGAAATCTATGACCTCCCTCATAATACATTAAAGGTATAGAATCAAAGTATGCATCTCTGCTAATGATTTTAAGGGAAAAATCTGTGGGTTTATTCCCACAGCAGCTGTGCAGTTTTTCCAGTAAGATGAGGACAATCCTCAAGTTCAAAGTAATGAAAGCATCAACTAGTGTCCTCCCACATATATTCCTTACAAATTATAGCTGCATTCTTTAACTGCTCTTCTACCAGCCTGCCGCTATGAGTGAATCTCTGTTACTATTGTGAAGATCTAACAGCGGTTAACAACAAAATCAGATCTTACAGCAATTATCCTCTCTTCCCTCCCCAGCCACCATGCACTTGAACTACAATTACTCCTCTTCTATACTCATTTTTGCTGGCTGAGCAGGGCAGGGAAGATACCAAGGCATATATCCATCAAGTCACTGTCTTCTTCCATCAACCCAACCTTTCTCTCTCCAACATGAAGCACCAAGACACCTGAAAATGCCCACAACTGCCAATGTGTCAAACTAAATAAAGCAGGGCAGCTTCAGTTTCCAGATGCATCGATTTAAACAGAGCTTTAAGTTGCTTAAATTAAAAGTTTGTGATACAATTCAGTGCCCAGATCAGCTTATTTAAAGGCCAAAATCATCTCACTGGACCAAGCTGTGGTTACTTGTTGCCCCTTCCTAGGATAGAAGAAACAGATTTTACAAGCAGCCAGAATACCACGGTATACTTTACACTGAATACTTAAATAAAACAGCTAATGCACCAGGAAAATGTACCTTCTTACCATGTATTGAAATGAAGAAACTGAGGAAAAAAATCCCTCCAACCCCTGATACAAAGTGACAGGGGCAGCCTTCTCAAAATGCTTTGGTGCACTCCCTCATTAACACTTCAGACAACCATCACCTGGTTTTACTGCCACAACAACACTTTCTCTTTTCCAATAAAGATCAAACTACATAGGAATATGCAACTTAGAACAAGAACTAATTGCTACAGGAATCATCTCTGCCATCAAAAATAAATAAATAAATAAATAAATACAGCTGTAACTTTATCTACACCAACCTGCACTTCTAGGTCACTGGAACGTTTTTCTGCAAGTAACTCATAGCAGAGCACAAAGACAGTGCAGCAACAGCACATGTGGTGTTCTGCAGCAAGGGAAGACTCAGTCCAGACTGGAGAGAGGGGTACTGTTTGTTGACAGTGATACCAGGTACATTTAATAAGAAACATATTCTTTATATAGCTACGGCCATATTCTAGGAAAGAGGACATTATTTACTAGGGTTCTGGTTCAGTGAGCACTTTAATGACAACGAACACTTTCACTCCAAGCAGCAGTCCCACCCTGCTCTTAACCATCAATGCTGTTATACACAACTTCACCCCTTTCATCACCACATTTGTAGTAACACCATGAATGAGACCAGGAAACCAACTCAGACCAAATGCCATGGGTAAAAACCAAAAATAAAGCAGTTTTAACCTAGTGTGGTTCCCCAGTTCAGCTTACTTTAGACTTGGTCATAAACTTATGCCATCACACCAGGGTTAAGGGTGAGGGAGAGCAAGAAAATTCTGTCAAGAGCTCTTCAAGCTTAAAACCCACCCTTGGTCAGTATGGTAGAGTTTTTGCCAAGTGCTAAGCAAGTCACATTCTCTGGTTACTGCAGCCCTCCTCTCTCTGGCACATATTCACCTTCCTGCCAGTCCCTCCAGCAGAAAAATATGCCCAGCACCTATTAACCTGCACAGGCACTCCCACCCCTTCTGTTACCTCCCAATGGAGCAGCATACTCAAACCCCAGCACAGAACCAAATACTCCACAGCGGAGGGAAAGTTCTGGCAATGCTGCTTTACTCCAGTTGGGCTCTGCCTGCTTTTCTCTCACCAGGCACACTCATTTGGATCACCCAAACATAATCACTTAACTTTCACCAAGTTATAATGGCAGTATCCAACTTCAGCAAATTTGAACAAGCTTTGTTTCCTTAGGAATCAAGCTTTGAATAACACAAAATTGTCACAGGTCTGACAGTGACTTAAGCCTGAGTTGTCCCTGGGTCATAGGAGAATGCTCAGTAATTCAGATGCCCATGATAGGAAAAAGGGAACATGTAATTGCTGCCCAGACATCTAAAGAGTACGGTGTGTGTCTTGGGGCTCTCAGCAAGATGTATTTCCTTCAATAGAAAGTTCAGTGGGGAATTACTTGACATTTCTTTGATTGTGACTCTTTTTACTTCATAGGTCACCACAAAAAGCGTGTTGAAAATAAGTAAACAACAGCCATCATCAATCTTAGCGTTTTTAAATCATTACTCTCACCCTCAAAGATGAACGAGAAGTGTTGCTCACATTAAATATTGGCAGAAATTGTAGTTCTCAAATGGTGGAGACATCTTGTAGAGAGAAAAAAAAAGAGACAAAACTAGAAGGGAGACTTTACATTCCCCCAAAGAAAACATCATGCTATAAGGTGTCTCCTGAAAGACCAAAGAGGCCCCACTACATCTCCCCTGTTTAAAATTCCGGAGTAAACACTGTATGAAAGGAGCATTAATCATTTCAGAAAACAAAAACCTGGAAGGAATACTTTCCAAGACTGATATGGTCTTGTTCAGGTATCAAGACAAATCAAGAAAGCTGTGGAACAACTAGAGCAGGGCCTCCAGAGCAGTCAGGGCTGGAGCACTTGCCTTTGGGACTTGGAGAAGAGGCTGTGGGAGCTAGGCTAGGTCAGCCTGAAGTAGGGAAGGCTCCAGGGCACCCACAGCTGCCACATGCCTCCAGGGAGGGGATTGAGAAGATGGATCCAGGCTCTCCATGTAGTGGGAGGACAAGAGACCACTGGCATAAGTTAAAACAGGAGATGTTCAGACCGGATGTACAGAAAATCTTTTCCACCATCATGACACTCAAGCTGCCCCAAAAGGCTAAGATGTCTCCATCCCTGGAGGTTTTCAAGCCCTGGGCACTTGGTCTGACCCCAGAGGTGTCCCTGCTGTGAGCAGGAGGCTGGACAGGAGCCTCCTAATGCCTCTCCTCCAGCCTTGTGATCCTGCCAACTCCAGAAAGCCCACCACAGGGACATAGGGTTCTCTATTAAGAGGTTACATTTACTAACTTTTTTTTTTATATGCTCTGAAGATAATTGAACAACTGACTTAGTCTTACTGAGACTCATTCAAACAGTACTCTGGTTGGTCCCCTTCCAGCACAGACAAGCATCACCTTTACATCATCCTGAGCAGGAATCAGTACCAGAACACGCTCACACAGAGACTGCAATTGCCTCTGCTCTACCTTCCTTTAACAGTGAAGAAACACTGCAAGAGGTGCATCATGGGCTGGTAGACAGCAAAGAACAACCATGAAGAGATACAGCAGATGCAGAAGTTAATGGAGCTACTGATGAGTCTCAAAAAAGGGACCCACAATTTGAATTATTAAAGCAGTCAAACCTTTACTGAAGTTGGTTATAGCCTCATCATAAGGCTACAGGAAACTAACTACTGGTTCATTAGCACTGGAATTTCTAAGCAGTATTCAAGCCCTGTAATTCAAGCACTTTTTATTCTACATTTGTGCTGGTGCTAAAAGCCACATTTTACCAGGGCACCGCCACATTTAACTGGTAACTGAGCTCACATCTTTTTGAAATGCAATTAAGACAGTCATATGTCAAACTGCTAAACTTCTGAATCCTAGTTAACTCCATTTTGAACATTAACATATAAAATTGGCATCGAATATCATTTCTCTAAAGTGAACAAACACACTAAAGCTTAACATAACACTGGCTTATAAAATGAATGTGTTTGGAAGTTTCTTTGCTATTGTGTCAGAGATTCTATCAGAGATATGTTGCTTAAAAGTGACTTCTTTTATATCTAGCAGGATACAAGAAATGTATACTTTAAGACAAGTACCCCAGGAAATTTATTTTATTTACTGGGAGTACTTGTAGATTCCCCAAGCAGCACAAATAGCATGAACATAAATTTTCAGCCAGATGTGATGAACAGATTCACCTGAACAGGGAGACGTGCACAGTGTTCCTGTTTCCTAAAATATCTTCTGGTCCTTATCTCCTAAAGGAACCCTTTGAACTCACCTTATGAGATGCAGTGCAAATCTTTGAGAAGTGACTCAAGAAAATGACTCCAGAGAAGTATGTAGGAAACTAGATTGGAGAGAACACACTCATATACTCTTGACAGGTGACTTTGAAAAGGATAAGACTGGGAAAGCAAAAATCCCCCAAATCTACCGCAACATAGGATGATGACTTAAAAACAGAGTCTCCTGCGACTTTTCAAAGACTCAGTACGTGAAGCCTGACCTTATTTGCTCTTCCTAGAAGTATTCTGCAGGAGGCTCATGCGTTCCTCAGTTCTCACAGGTTGATTAAAGTGGCATAGTCCTTCAAGGACAGCATTTTAAAATAGCTGATTCACACACATACAGAAAGCAAGAACCAAGAAGTGGAAGAGTTAAGGTAGTCCAGCTAAAAGTCCCTTCTTCCCTGCTCATCTTTAAAACAGCTCAATTCTTGCAGAGTCATTATTTCACTAGATATGCAACCATTACATGTTCACCTTAAGAAATCTGTCTCACTTCTGTCTAAAAATTCAAATACACAGGAAAATGATTTCTTGCACAAACTTTTCTGTCCCTCCTTAGTCCTAAGACAATGAAGACAGCAGAGATTAATTGCCTCATGTCTCCATCTGGCATAGCATTTTGTTAAGCTGTCTTCTCACATGGTTACTCTTTGGTTCATTCCTTCTTCACTTACAATTGGATTGAGCCTGTCTTACCACAGTAAAAAGGAGAATGCCCGCCTCTTCAAGACAGAGGAGTAACAGGACTGGCTCCAAGAGTTTGAGGCTTCGTTCCCTTTATGAGCTTGGGCTACAGCAATCTGTAGCTGCAGTTCTGCCCTAAGCAAATCAAACAATTTAAATGTATGTTCTGTGGACGTAAAAAGTGTCTCAGCTTTTCAAGGAAACCTTCCCCAAGCATACCTTCTACACAGAGAACAAACCCAAATGGTCTTTAGAGGCAGAAGGAAGGTGATGGCCTACAGAGTGCTTGAAAAGCTTACAAGGGGTACTGTCCTGTTGTTTTAGCAAGAGGTAAGATTCTTGGTGACAGAGGCACTGCCAGTAACACATCAGTGCACACATGCTCCAGTCCTGTTTCTTTGGCACAATATAAACAAAGCAGTCAGGAAAAAGCAAGAACAGCCCAGGACGAGCTGAAGTGTGGGAGGAACAAAGAGAGGAGAAACAGGTGATTCCTGCCCACAGCTTGCAGAAAGGATTTCCAGCTTGGCACAGCAAAATGCTAAGGAAGAGCCTGGTGGTGCAGGAAGGTGACAGGGCAGGACCATGTGCGACTTCAATGGTACAGCCTCCCACAACCTAAAGCAGCCAAAGGACACACGCAGTCACAAGAAGGAACAGGGAGCCAGAGGTTACAGTATTATTAAGACACATCCGACAATAAAAAGGCAAGTCTTTTACTGGTAGAAGATTGTAAATAATAAAGCATTTAAGAGCTTTGTTATAATGTAAAAGGAAAGAAAGAACGAAGAAGTTTTATGCATGGGTGTACTCACCTGGATGAGAAAACAGTCATAAACTTGCTATTAGATTAAAATATTATATTTTTTTTTCAAGAAATAAACTTGAGGTAGGATCTGGAATAATAGAAGGAAGCAGAGATAACAGACAAGATGAGGAAGAAGGGAGAAATCTGGAGAACTAGCAAGGAGAGACCACTGAAATGTTTCAGAACTTCATACAGAAAGCGCTTTTGAAATGTAAAACCATTGAATTCACTCCTTCTAAATCCTTCCCAAGCCCTGAACTCCTCAGAAAGAATGTGCATGCCCTTTTGGCATACCTACTCCTTTTCCATGAGGTGTTCTAGAAGGGGGGGGGGACAGAACATCATCAACCTGACATTAGACGTTTCCAGCTACTGAAAAGCCATTTGTAGCTGAAGATGCTGCTCTCTAAAACTACTAGAGAATGAGCATTTGAGTACAAGTTCACTCAAACGGTAAGTCCACCCCAAAGCTTATCGAAGTCCTGCTCGTATCAACGTGAGGTATCTCGTGCTTTCGGCTTAAGGGACTCGGGAGCGGTTCCGTGTCAAAGCACAGCCCCGGCAGCCTCACTCCTCTCCAGCCCCTCAACTGAACGTCCCCAACACCGGCCGGCCGTGTCAGCCGTGACTGAGAACTTCCAGCTGATGGCGAGGGCTGAGACACAACTCCTGCTACTCCTGTTCTCCCAGAGCACCTCCCGGGGCTGCGAGCACTGGTCCCGCCTCACAGCCGGGGTCAAACTTCGTGGTCGCTCCGCAGCGACGAGTTACCCGGCCACCTCCTTGGGATGCGATTGAAAATTCCGGCAGGGAAGCCGGTGGACTCTTCTATCCTCCCCGCGGCCCCAAGGCACCGGTGTGACCTTGCTGGGGAGCCCTGGGCCATGCGGCAGCCAAGCCCGCCCGCCCGCCCGCCCGCGGGGCTCCAGAGCGCGGCGGCTGGGTCCCCACAGCGCCCCGGGCACGGTCCGCTCCCCGCCCAGCACCACTCCCCGCCGCTGCGACGCCTCAGGGCTCCAGGTCCGCCCGCTCCCCGCCATCCCTGGGCCGCCTGGCCGCGGCCTCACCTGCCCGCCGCGCTCCGGAGCTACTCACCGGAGGTACTGCGCGCACAGCAGGCTCATCCTCCGCCGCTCGCCGCCCGGCCCGCCGCGGCTCTCACAGCCCGGGCCGGCCCGCCGCCCCCGCGCCACCGCCGCCACTACCTCCCGCCGCCGCCGCCATCTTCCCGTGAAGGGCCCGCGGGGAGGAAGGGGCGGGTGTCCCCGCTCTGCTCTCCGGTCGGGCAGGACGGCCCGCGCCCCGGCGCCCCGACGCTCCGGCCCCTCGGCGGCCCGTGCGGCCGCGGCCTCGGCCTCAGCCTCACCGCTCCGGCACCGGCAGAGCCCGCCTGCCGCTCTCCCACCCCGCTAAGGCGCCGCGGCCCTCCCGCCGCGCCGGCCGCGCTTCCGGGCCGGGCCCCGCCCCCGCCGGCACTTCCGGCGGCGCCACCGGCAAACCCTTCCCTCGCCCAATGCCATGGCAACCGAGGGGGCGGTGGGGAGTCGCCATAGCAACCGCGGCGCATCCCGGGGCCTGCAGCTGCGGCCCGACCCGCGCGGGCCCGCACGGCCACAGCCGGCTTTGCCACATCTCTCCTCTCGGCCCTCGGAGGGGCGCCTTGCCGAGAGGCCCATGGCGCTGGCGGGAGCCCCAGTCACAGAATTACAGAATCACAGAACGGAGAAAGCTGAAGGGAAGACAGAGGGTCATCAGGTCCCACCTCCCTGCTCAAGCAGGGTCATCCCAGAGCACATGGCACAGGACTGTGTCCAGAGAGATCTGGAATATCCCCTGTGAGGGAGGCTCCACACCCTCTGTGGTCTCTCCTAGTGCTTGGTCACTGCACAGGAAAGTTCGTCATGCTCAGGTGGAACTTCTGGACATCCGCTTCTGCCCGTGGTCTCTTGTCCCATTGCTGGGTCCCAGGGAGCAGAGCCTGGCCCCTGTTCGGAGCCCTCCCTGCAGACAGGGACAGAGAGGGATGAGGGCCCCTCTCAGCTGGGTCTCCTCTCAAGGCTGAACAGCCGCAGGTCCCTCGAGAGAGCTGCTTCATGCCCTTCCTCATCTCTGCAGCTTCCACTGGACCTGCTCCAGGAGCTCCAGGTACCTCCTGTCCTGAGGAGCCAGCCCTGGACACAGCACTCCAGCTGTGTCTTACTAGGGCTGAGCAAAGGGGCAGGATCCGCCCTGGAAGAGCTGGCAATGCTCTTCCTAATGCATTCCAGGATACCATTGGACCCCTTGGCCACAACAGCACTCGTTTAATTAATGTTTCTCTGAATTGTGGGTCCTTTTTCTTCCCTCTGAGTTTCTGCACTGTTGAAATATATCTGTCCCCTAGGAGTGTGTACATGAGTTTCTCTCCCACACCTCTTCTTGACTCACAGAAGGATCTTTCAAAACTCCAGATTTGTCCTCAGATTGTCCCACATAACATTTTTGTGGGCTTCACATTGCTGCTGATTGCGCTGCTCTATTTCTTATGAAATTCTAATTCAAACCTTTTGTTGCACAGAGCAAGAGGATAACTTCCTTCTGTTTAAGGGGGTCCCCCGAGTCAATCTCCCCTTAGTTTTGTTCCAAGAGGTTTGTGATAAAAGAAGCAGATTTCTCAAAGAGGTCAGCTTGTTTTATCTTCTTTGTTATTTACAGGTCAGTAACAGTAGCCTATCATTTTATTAATATCACAGCATGGGAAAGGATTTGGTCCCTAGAGAAGGAGGGTAGACACTGTGAACCCATTGAATAACCCCAGCCCTCACCCAAAATGCTGCCAAAATTCCCAGGAGTGAAGCTGCTCTGCTCTCCAAAGGGAAAGTCTTGTAATCCCAAATGTGAATCCCTTTTGCATCCTCCAACTGCCTCTGTCACCATACTGTCTCAGCATTTCACAGACTTTGGATGTGTTTATCCTCAAAACACGCTCTAAGAGGTAAACAAGGACCATCCCCACTGAACAGATAGTCAGGGGAACAGAAGAGATTTTGTCAAGGTCGTTTAAGACAACAATGGAGAGGTGGACCATGTGGATCCTCCTTCCATCTTTCTTCATTAACACTAATATCTTTAATTGTCCTGTGAGGTTCACTGAGTCCAAAGTCTCCCCTTCGTGTGTGGATATTCTGCCCCTGTTTTCATGCACAGATGTGGCACTGGACAGGCCTCTGTCTCCAGGCCAAACTTTGGCTTTCATGTCTTTGAGATATCACATTCTCCTGTTGCTCAGCATGAAAAACTGGGATCAAGGAAAGATGAGCAAACAGCTCAACAGCTGAATGATGAAACATCAAATTCTCTGCAAGTTTGGTGATTATCTCAATCTAAATGTTGTAATGTGGGAAATTAGCATTCAACAGCATTTGAAGGAAGAAACAAACAATGAAGATACCTAAACAATACTAATTTTGTCCCCTATTCTTCTTGATCAGTAATTATGTTATAATGATTAAAGTGTATTTGTTGTCATCCCAGATTATCCTACTTAGATTTTGAATTGTTAGTAACAAAAGCCTCACCTTACCCGAATAAGAACCTCTTTTCCACAAATATAGCCTGTATGCAAAAATTCAGGAATTTCAACTGTGTACAGGTTTGTTAAGCCTTCATTATTCCTTTGCCAACATCACCCAGAAGAAAGAAAAAATTATAAAACAGGCCTCGTTTCTTAGAGAGATTCCTTCCAATCCTTATAATTCATAAACTAACAGATTTCCTTTCAATTTTTTGAGCATAAGTGCTGCACATTCCTGGCAGAAGTACCCTTTCACACTAACTAAAAGCTAACTCACTTTTGGAAGGGAGAGAGCAAGCAGTCATTCCCAGGTGCTGCTGTTGTTGGAGACAGGCAGGCAACAGAACACACTGAAGTTCACGTGACAGCAGCCAACCTTTATTGATGGGTGCCCCCTTTTATAGGGACTTCGAATTTCCCTCACTTGCACATGTGATTTGTTGGGCTCTTAACACTGCCCAGCTCACTGCCCAGTTAGATATCTGCATTCAGGACTGAATGGGATTGGTTGGGGTCCCCTTTTGAGTTCAAATTCAGCCTATCATTATACCAGAGGACTTGTTTACTCCTGTTCTCTGAAGAGCTAGGCTGGTGGAGTTGGTGTCTATTATGGCCAAATTATCTGTGTAGCTTACAGCCAGCTGTAGCTGTCACACCTGGGGATCCATGCTGAATGCCTTGGCCTCACTCCCCATCCCAGGAACCCAGCTACAATCCCACCTGCACAGACTGATCCCAGCTGTAAACTCAGAAACAGAGACATTTTAAAGGTCTCCCAGTCTAATTGCATCTGTGGCCAGTGTTCAGCTGGTTTTGCTGAATGTGGGCGAGAGGGAAATTGGTTCCCAGGCTGACCTTCCCCAGGAGATTGCCTCCAATGTCAGTCCAGTGTCCCAGAAACACTGCACAGCACTTTGGGTCAGTTCACAGAGGCCACTACCAAGGTGGTCTCAACCTCAATAGATCTCCAGCTTAATCTCATGGCACCCTTTGGCACCTTCCTCCAGTGCATGATGAACCACGCCCTGAGAAGGTCTCCCCAGACTGCTCAATAAATCTTCAAACCTCAGTTATAAGTCATGTCTTTCAGTGACTGCTTTTCAGCCTTGCTTACTCCCTCCTTGTTTGAATGTCTGGTCCTACAATAGGTCATCCAAAATGGAAGATTCCTCCCTTTGGACCAGGCTGTTCTACCCATGTGGCATCAGATCTGGTTGCTGTGGATTTGGCAGCTCCTTCTATCTCAACTAAGCTCCCACCATAGCAGCTACACCAAGTGCTTCCATTTATTGTCCTATGCCATTGTTCCATGAGCAACTGGTTCAGCTTGGCCTATCTAGCCTGGCCCAATCTTTCAGTACAGTCTGGCTTCCCTATATTTGCAAATCCTTTCCCTCCCATGGGCTGAGCTTGCAAGCTTGAGTTTTGGCTAGATACATTCAGATTATATCTCAAAAATGTGTGTAAATTAAAAACCTGCTTTTGTGGGAACCAGGGGTTTTATTCCAACTGGGCCACCAAGTGAACAGCTTCCTTATTCAAGATCTTTTGCTTGGTAATTCTCAAGGAAAGGCTTTTTTTTTTTTTTTTTTTTTAGTGCAATGTTGCATTACAAAAATTTTTTAGAGTCATAGGGCCGGCATGTGGGGAGCAGAACTGAATCTGCTTCTTACCCCTTGTGAGAAAAGGCTCCAAAATGCACCAGGATGGGTTCACAAATGGTTTAAGCCCTGCTAATTATCCTTTTCTCTAGATAGATTTGAGTTCTTTTGAAGAGTTTGCAGACTCTCAGTTTAAAAGCCTTGAGATGGAAGGTTTCTCTTCCTGCTCCTGAGCCCGAGGAGGGACAAGCTGAGAGGCAGTGCTGGGAGAACCCCAGTGAACACAGCCATCATCTTCCTGCCTTCTGCACAGCCCCCTGCTCTTGGGGTCTGGCTAGGCAGATGGTGAACAGTTGGACAAATCCATGTGGAGAAATACCCTTGGTGTGAGCCACAGGCTATGTTTCAGGTGTGCTTAACAGGTCTCAATTCCCACAGGCAATGATTTTAGTGCTGATATGAGCTCCCTGTGTAGGCAGATCCCTATGTTTCTCCATGCTCTTTTCTTCCTCAAAGAATAAGTCTCAGCTAATCATTCTTCTGCCTTCTCTGTGTCCTACTGTACCAGCTCTGCAGGTGACAGATGGCTGCTTGCCACCATGGGCTGGGTTGGGGCTCAAATCCACTGCGGGTTTCGGGTGCTCCAGTGCTGCACAACAATCACGGGGAGTGCTGGCAGGGAACATCTGTAGCCGGGGCTGTTGTCTTCAGCTCTGGGAGATCTGCACCCACATGTTCAGGGAAAGCAGCAAGTAAAGGAAATACACGCTGGGTTGGAAAATACTGAGGGGAAAATAGGTGAAATAACCACTGCTCAGCCTTGCAGGCATCGCTCCTGCACCAAAACCTGCCGCTGCTCCCCAGCCAGCAGCGTTGCTAAGTGACAGTTGATTTACCACATCACTCACCAGGCAGCAGGAAAACCAGGGAAGAGCTACAGACAGGGCTGCCCAGACCTTATCCTTACCACTGCCTGGCAGTGCTGGCCAGACCTTGTCCCCACCAAGGCCAGGTAGTGCATAACCTATGTCTGGACAGGTGATCTTGATCTTTCACTGGTGTTTAAGGTCAAACCCCAGTGTGAAATAACACAGGCAGAGAGATTCAGCTGCATGGAAGGAGTTGTCAGGACCAGCGGGATGTGTTTGGCATTGGACTTTATCTCAATCAGTAATGGAAACACTGCAGGTATTGGCCAGTCAGGCACCTCCCAGCAGGTGCTATTTTGGGAACTAGTCAATGGCTCAGATTCTCCTCTCCCAGCTGCTCTGAAGCCGTGTGAGGGTTTGCAGAGTGCCTTGTCTCCACGGGGCTCAGCTGTCCGGCAGTTTCTCTGGCAGAGAGCCATCCTAGAGGTGAGGCTGTTAAACAGCACTCTTGAGGTACAAAAAAACCTTCAAAGCGCTATGGTAAACCTGTCTCTAACTTTCCTAAAATCTGGAGTGAGGGCTAAAATTTAGCAGGGGGAAGAAGGTGGTAGCATTTGTTTCAGATGGACATTCTTCAAGCACCAAAATGGCACAAAAGCATTTACATTTACAGTCTTAAACAAAAACATAATAATTGCACATTTGTAATGGATTTGTAATGTAGTCATTAAATGTCCTGAAGATGTTGCCTAAGATCTCCAGTCCTGGAAATGTCAGAACACTGTGGTTATGGTCACCTGTGAGTGCTACAGGCAGTCACCCAGACTGAGGGTCAAAGTGCTCCTGCTAACCAGCCTGTTCCCAAAGTGAGTTTGTCCAGAAAGCATCCAGAAGGGCAAAGTGCTTTATTTCCACGAAGGAGAATGTAAAGCTTTGGCTTTCATTGAGAGTGTTCATAGGGAATGACAGAGCAAGCTGGAGGAAGGTTACTTGAATGCGAAGGGAAGAAAATAGGATGGGATAATGAGGAAGACAGATGGTAGGAAGAGAAGTAAACTGTGATGCACAGCTGAAATGGATATATAAAACTGGGACTGGAAACCTGTGGGGTAGGAATAAGAGAGCTATAAGAAATGTAACACTGGGGAGAAATGGTAGCAGACAAATGGAAAACTAAGAACAGGGAATTTATGGTAAAAAATTATGGGCCTTCATCGTCACAGGACTGCACAGTGTTTCCGTTTGGGAAACACTGATATAACTCAGAGGGGACAGCAAAAACTTCAGAGGGGAGGAATGGAATTACTTGGCATCACCTGTAGGGTGTGAAATGAACAGTTTGGGGTAAAGTTAAGTAGTTTTATTTCCAATGGATGGTGGGAATAGAAGCTGCAGTAATCTGTGGAAGATGTATAGCAGACCTTTTTAGTGGGAAAATCTGAAGTGATGTCCAGGGGAAAAAGTTGATTTTGGGAAAAGGTGGGAAAAATGTGAAGCAATTTGGAGAGGAACAGTGTGTTCCCCAGGTGATGCTGTGGGGATGGAGGGTCACTGAGGGCAGGAGTGTCACTCAGGGACATGTGTGGTAGATAGTGATAGAGTTGGCAGTGCCCCATGTGTCCCTGAGGGAATAACATTTCACTGAAGGAATGGCCGATTGTCCGGGTACTGCTGAGGGCTCAGAGTGTCACTGAGGGGAGGCAGGTGCAACTTATGTGGCTGATGGGCACTGCAGGTGCACGTTATCCGCCCCCGCCGCCCCCTCAGGAGTTAAGGCGGGAACTCGGAGCCGCCATGCCCGCCCGCCGCTCCCGGCGAGGCGCCGGCCTGAGTTCCCTGAGCGGCCCGGGAGGCGCCATAAGGGCAGCCCCGGAGTGAGGCAGGGAGGAGGAATGTGCGGCGGGCATCACAGGACTGCACGGTGTTTCGGTTCGTGAGGGGCAAAGGTTCGGTAAGGCAGAGGGAACCCCAAGAATTTCATGGGGGAGGAATGTGGGAATTCCCGGGTGTTATGTGTGGCAAGAAATTAACATTTTGGAGTGAAATTGAGCAGTGTGGGACCAAAAGACGTTGTAATTTGTGTGGCCATGTAGCGACATTTTATGTGGGGAAAACCTGCAGGTGATCTCTTGGGAGGAGGGGGGAATTGTTTCTGGGGAAAGTCTGAGGTAATTTGGGGAGGATAGGTAGAATAAATTCAGTGAAAAAACCTGATGTAATTTTTAAGTGCTAGAAGGGATATTTTTGGGGTAAAGTTTCGTCAGCAAGGGACTGAATGAATATTTTGAAGGAAAATTTGAGTTAATGTGTAAGGAGGAGAACGAACCTGAGGGAAAGGTGTGTTCCCCAGGTGATGCTGTGGGGATGTGAGGGTCACTCAGGGGACATGTGTGATAGATAGTGATAGAGTTGGCAGTGCCCCATGTGTCCCTGAGGGAATAACATTTCACTGAAGGAATGGCCGATTGTCCGGGTACTGCTGAGGGCTCAGAGTGTCACTGAGGGGAGGCAGGTGCAACTTATGTGGCTGATGGGCACTGCAGGTGCACGTTATCCGCCCCCGCCGCCCCCTCAGGAGTTGAGGCGGGAACTCGGAGCCGCCATGCCCGCCCGCCGCTCCCGGCGAGGCGCCGGCCTGAGTTCCCTGAGCGGCCCGGGAGGCGCCATAAGGGCAGCCCCGGAGTGAGGCAGGGAGGAGGAATGTGCGGCGGGCATCACAGGACTGCACGGTGTTTCGGTTCGTGAGGGGCAAAGGTTCGGTAAGGCAGAGGGAACCCTAAGAATTTCATGGGGGAGGAATGTGGGAATTTCCGGGTGTCACGTATGGCAAGAAATTAACATTTTGGGGTCATATGGAGCAGTGTGGGAATAAAAGATGCTGTAATTTGTGGCGGTCATTTTGCGGACATTTTTTGTGGGGAAAGCCTGAAGGTGGTCTGTTGGGGGGGGGGGGGAAATTGTTTCTGGGGAAAGGTCTGAGGTAATTTGGGAAGAATGGGCAGAATAAATTTTGTGATGAAAGCTGCTGTAATTTTTAAGTGCTAGAAGGGATATTTTTGGGGTAAAATTTCATGTAATCTGCCAGGGACTGAATGAATATTTTGAAGGAAAATTTGAGTTAATGTGTAAGGAGGAGAACAAACGCTGAGGGAAAGGTGTGTTTCCCAGGTGATGCTGTGGGGATGTGAGGGTCGCTGAGGGAATATGGATGTCATTGAAGGAATGGCCAATTGCCCGTGTGCTGCTGAGGGGCCAGCCATGAGAGTCACTGAGGGGAGGGAGATGTGAAGCCCAAAACTGGGCAAGAAAGTAAAACTATAGTCAGGTGTCTACAGAGCAGCTCTTCGTTTATTGAGAGCTGGGAGTGAGGTAGGTGGATCTCTCCGCCAAACCTCACTCAGTTTTCTTTCGCCTTGATTTACATTTTAAACTTCTTGTCACGGTTACAATGTATCATTACCGAACCAACGTTTACCTCAAGGTGTCTCGTGTATTTTTAGCGGTTTGTACATTTCGCGCTTGCGTCAGTTTTTTCTGTGCTGGTCTTTAGTCTTCTGGTAGTCTTTTGATGGATGCTACTGTAGTCTTCCTCACATTTGAACTTATTAGCTATATCTTCAGCATCTGGTGTGCCTGGTGCTTCTTGGTTATTTCAGTCTAACTTGTTTTAAGCGATTTTTGCAGTTTGCAAGTTCCGTTAAACTTGCTATTTTACTCTTTATGGTGCTGTATTTGTTGTGGTTTCTGGAAAAATTGGAAAGGAAACTTTTAAAGGGTTTTTTTTTACGAAGTGGATTGAAGTAGCCCCCTCCTTTAACTGGTTTGGGAAAAGATTTCCTTGGGAAGAAGTGGACAAACTGTTTATTTAATACATAAAGTACTCTCAAGTATAAAAACTATTAGTAAATAATAAAATTTTTTATTGTTCCAAAGAGTGTAGTTTTTGATAATGGACTTGGTGGTTTTTATATTTTTATACTTGGAACTAGCATTAAAGTTGTAGAACTTAATATTTAGGATAAATGGAATAGATGGTTTGGGATATAAACATGAATATTCTCCTTATCTCTATATTTTTAGTTTATTATTAAATCTAATATATATTTTAATTTTATGTATGCATATATTTATATATATGGTATATACCTGTATATAGACAACGGTAGTAATATTTAGCGAATATTGATTTATATATGATTTTCATCTAATAATTATATTTTTTGAGGTATGTAATGTGTTGTTTTATTTTTTGCATTATTTACTATGTGTAACTTGCTTTCTGAGCAAAGACAACTCAATGAAAGGGTAGAATTGATTTCAACTGATTTTTAAATAAAGTTTTGACATGTATTTTGGTTTTATTTATTGTATGTAAGGATTTTGGTTTTGTTTATTGTATGTAAGGGTTTAGACTAGGCAAGGCTTGCTTGGTTGGTGAAACTTCAGGTCTTAATGTAATTAGGTGGCTTTTGTTAGATACTGCTTTTACTTTTTGCAATATCCCCCACCCAATGTTTTTAAGGTGTCTATTAAAAGACTTGTACTGTGTTTTGTCTGTAGTTGGTGCATGGTAGGGTATATGATATATCTATTTAATGCTATGATTTTTAGTTTAGGTGTTGATAAGGCTGTTTTTTCAAATGAGTTCTGTTTTTTGGTTTCATTTTTTATTATGTTATTAAAATACTTGGGTTTTAAGGTTTAGGATAGTGTTATGGACTGTAGTGTGAGGCATAGGGTAAGTTTTTAACTGTCTAGTGGTGGCTTTTATTATTGTGCGTATATAGTGCTTACTTTGGTGTGTTAGGGGTAGTGTCATGTAATTAATTTGTTAGGCCACCCCATATTTATATTTGGATTACTGTTTATTATAGGGGCTTTGTTTGGCTTGTTTAGTTCTAGCACATCTTTTAAACTTTCTTTTATGGATAATTTGAGAAATACTGTCCATGGATAAATTTATTTTTTCATCTTGTGTCTACTTACAGGTGGTATTTTTATTTTGAGGACTTGAGGCATTATGAGCTTATCAAGCTAGGAATAATTTTGTGTTGCTAATTTAAGTCTGTCTTTGACACTTTTATTTTTGTAGCCTGATCTACTTGTTTGTTGTTTTGGTGTGTTTTATTAGCTTTATTTCTGTCGACATGGGCATTTATATGATGGACTTTTATAGATACTTGGGGTTTTTTTTTGGTGGTGAATTTTCTACTTTTTAGTAGCTTAAATTGTTGTGGGTTTTTTTAAATTTTTTTTTAAAAAACTTGTTTAGCTTTTTTTTAAAAACTTTTTTAGTCATCTTTATAGAGTATTGGTTACTTTCTATGAATTAGTGTAGAGGTAGAGCTTCGTCCACTTCTTTTTTTAGTAATGTTTAGTTACTGAGTTGAATGGTCTTGAGTTTATTAAGTTGGCTTGATCTACTTTTTCTTTTAGAACCTTTTGTGACTTGGGCTTTATATGGCTGCTTTCTACTTTTGTCTTTATAATGTGTTAAGAACTATTAATAAAAAGTGTGTGTTGTGTTTTTTTTGCTGGCAGTTGATTGTATGGTGGGGCTTCTTTAGTACATGTCACTTGTTTTTTGGTTTTTTTTTTTGTTTTTTTTTTGTTTTTTTTTTTTTCTAATTTGTAATTATTTTTAAAAGTTTTGGATGATAGGGTGATTTAATTTTTCATTATGTGTGAGGAGGGTATTTTACTTGTTTTATGTGGCATTGGTGGTATGGTGGGTAGAGGGAATTTTTGCTTTGAACATTTATTTCAGCATTGGTAGTGGCAGTGCCCACGGTGCAATGCTGATTAGTTTTGTGGCAGTTTGGACTTTTTCATGGGTTGTTAAGATTTTTTTTTTCTTTTGTTGGAGTGTAGTTGACTTTATCTTTTCTGTAGCTTTGACTGTAGAATTTTAGTCATTGATTTTCAGTCTCCCAGGAATGGTTTGCTAAAGGTTTCAGGTTAGACTATGTCTCTTGGCTGTAGAATAGTGTATGTTTTTCATACCTGGCCCTGTCCAGACTGGGCTAAGGGCTACTATAGGAGTGATTTTTTTGCTTAATTTGGATAAAAGTTTGTTGTTTAGGGCCCTGTTGTAAAGTGTTCCTTTTGTGGATAGCTTGGTCAAGAGGGCTCATAGTCTGGCTGTATTTAGGAATATTTATTTTCTACAAGCATATGGTACTTCAAGTGTGTGGGGTGTTTTGTGGTTTTTTTTGTTTGTGTTTTTGTTTGTTTTTGTGGGGTTTTTTTGTTTGTTGTTTTTTGTTGTTTGGTTTTGTTTTTCTTTGTTATTTGGTGGAGATATGTTTGTGGTCTTATTAATGACATTAGTGGGAATTTGATGCTGTTTATTTTGCTACTTTAATTTTAGGAACTGGAATTCTTGAGTAGGTATTTTAACTTTGTTTTTTGGATGGTGAAACTGGTTTTTAGGAGAATTTTTTGCAACACTTTTGTTGTGGTTTTTTATATTCTGATTTCATTGACGTAATACCCATGTTTTGTAGTTTCACCTTTTTTTAGTTTAGTTTGAATTAGTCTGTGGTAGATGGTAGGACTGTTTTTATTTCAGGAGTAAATTGTTCTAGTTGTATTGCACTCCCTTCTATGTGAAACTAAACTGAGGCTTGTGTTTTGTTAAAGGAATGGAGAAAAATACATTGGCAATGTTAATAGTGGTGTAGTATTTTGTTGTATTGGACTTGAGCCTGTCCTGTAGTTTTAATATGTTTGCCATAGCAGCACTTAATGGTGGAGTTAATTTATATTTAAGGTATGGTAGTCTACAATGAGTTTTTATTCTCTTTTAGAGTTGTGCACAGGCTAAATGGGATTGTTGTAGGGTGAGTGGGTTCTGTTGACTACACAAACAAAACTTTGGTTCTTTAGTTTATGGACGGGAATTAGAGTATCTTGAGTTGTTCCGTACTGTTGGTAGTGTATTGTTGAGGTGGTAATTGGTACTTGGTTTTTTTTGCCTTTCAAGAGTTTTATTTTTATTTTATTTTCAGATGGGTTTTATGATAGTCTAGGTAAGGTGTTTAATTCCTGAATTCCCTCTGCCTTTATAGCTGCTATCTTAAATGCCTACCTGAATTTCTTTGGGTTTTTGAAATAACCATTTTGGCAGAAGTTTATGCTTAAAATGCATGGGGCTTTTGGGATAATCACAATGGGGTGGTTTTTTTAACTTATTTTTAGTTAGGCGGTTATTAGCTTTCATTCAAATAAAATTGAGTGATATTCTTGTCATGATAACAATAGAAATAGACTCTGCCCCCACATAGCTTGATGGGATTAATGTGCACTGTGTAGTAATGTTGACTAAGGGTTTGTGTTTTTGTGGTTTTCATGTGACAGACTAATGAATTTATATAGCCAAAAAAAAGGTTTTCTTTAGCCTCTCTCTGGTGAGTCAGGGCCCTTCTAAATTTGGTTATCCTTCTTTCCCTGGCTGTATGTCTTAGAAGTTTTTTTAAGGGGACTGGTTATGTTTTTATTATAATATAAGGTTTTAATAAATATTTAAAATTATAATATTTAAAATTATTACTAAATTATAATATTAAAATATTATAATACTTTCCAATATGGGGTATTGGAGCGGCTTCTTTTTTGGTGGAACTTCCTTTCTAAGTTCTGTTCTCTTGCACTTTAATCACTTGTTGTGCTAGAGCAGCAATAGATTTTTTAACTTAATTCTCTATGCTTTTTTTACAACCATGTAGGAAGGATTATAGTTTAGGTTGTGGGGTGTACTTTCTTTATCTGGGAGACGTTTATGTTTGGTATTAGGACTTCTGATCTGTGTTGTTGAGATCTGGAGAAAGATTTCTTTTATTTCCTTTCTGATTTTATTTTTTTTTTTTACTTTCTTGTGATTCTCTTCCATTTTATCTTTCAATTTTTGTAGACCTGTTTCTACAGCTGTGATTCTTGCATATGTTGGGCCATGCATAATATTTACATACGCTTGGAGTTGTTTTGCTATATTAAAAGCTATTTCCTCCCTGTCATCTTGCTTTGTTATTGTTAAAGCAGAAATGAATTCTTGTGGCTTGAGTTGTGTGTTTGCTACATCATGGATGTGTATGGTCCTAAATCTGGATTCTTAGTTGTTAAGTCGTATCAGAAGACAATTTCTGCCAGTTACTTTTTTGAAGTGTTGAATCCCTTATTTTATGGTCTTTCACTGGGTTTGTTGCATATAGAGATTGTCTGCACACAGGTATCTTTGAGCCACACTTTTTAGGATATGTGCCCAGAGGCTGTCAGGGTTAGCCCTACTCATTATGCTTTGATTGTTAACTGATCATGGAAAGGGATCTTAAATGCGCTGTTTAGAATTGTAGCCTTGCTTGCAGTGTCAGAAAGATGGACTAACTAACTAATTATGGGTTCATCAGGTTCTTGAGTGTCAACATTTTTTAGACCACAAAGGTCTTTTAGAAAAAAGGACTCAATAGTGATTTGTGATTTTGTGCCACGGCTCTGACTTTTGATTTTGTGTCTGTGACTCGCTTTGAGGGTCCTTTCCCAGGCTCATCACTGTCCACTGGCTGATTGGTTTTGTTTGTGTGCTTCTTGCCTTCGGTAACTGCTAGTGGCTTAGGCTCACTGTCTGGTTTAGCTGCAGCCTGAGTAGCTGGTTCTTATTGCCATGGGGAAAGGCCGAGCCCTATGGCTCCCCGGGTGTAGACCGTCCTGTAAGCAGGTTATGGGTCCGGGAGC